>ML790184.1:146971-179589 GCA_009831015.1 Picea engelmannii | reverse complement strand
TGTCATCTTCAAAAATTCATTTCTCCTCAACCATGAGGATCCACGTGACGTGCCACATACCACCGGAAAGAGCATGATGTATACTATCCATCCATGGGTTTTGTATCTACATATGCATTTTCCTTCATGTCCAAATAACTTCATCAATCTTGTGGTCCAAAACCCATGACTAGGGTTGACATCAATGACAACAACCAATCTTCCAACAATTATCATCCCTTTAATCTATATGATTAGATCATCAAGGTAGATATGGATGTTGATCAATTCATCAAGAGTTGTGTGTATAGGTTTTTTAAATGTGGTACTTGCATTAGGTAAGCCAGAAGGAAGGAATCTATAAGACACGGTACTCCAATTAGTGATAAGAGTGGTTTTGTGAACATTTTTGCCTTTTACCTTGAGTTTCATGTAACCCCAAAAAATGTCAAGTAAGGGCCTCGTCTGTGACCTTACAACCTACTCCAGAATCATTTCCATGTTAAGAGGATGAAAAGGGTTTCTCATAATAGCCTGACTGAAAGTGTGAAAATTAATGCAGGTTCTGATATGATCAGTGGTATTCGAAATAGGTATCCAATCTGAAGCCCATTCAGGGTAGACTAGAAAAATAATCCCAACCCTTAAGATATTTTCCAAATCCTTTTGAAAAGTTGCCTTAAATGCAGAGTTAATAGGCCCTTGTTTTTTCCTAGCTGGTTTCCTACCTTCCTTGATGGGGATATTATGTTGTGTAGGACCAGGATCAAAACCACGAAGATCCTCATAGGACCAATCAAATAAATTTTGAAATCCACCAAGTAGCTTGGAAAACTTCGTTTCTTCTTTATCAAAACATTGGACACTTATTTTAGCATTCTTTGAATATTTGTGTGCCCCAATATTCAAGGAGATGGTTTCACCCACCTTCCTTCTTTACCCCTCTTCTCTTTGTTTCTCTTTATTGCCTACATCACTCAATGAAAATGAACTCTCAAGAGGATTCAAGCCCTTAGTAATTTTGTTGTTTTTTATGGATGTCATTTCCTTGGGCTTAATAGGTTCATCTTGAATGAAAGAACAAATGCTCTCATCATTAGGGAAGACCTGCCATGATTCTACATTGTCTGGGATATGTGAACGATATAGAGATTGAGAAAAACAATCATGCCTGTGAGGTAAAGGTTGATGATTAGGAGAAGTTGCAAAGACAACTAACAAATCAACCATTGAATTCAAATCCTCCTTAACATGAGTGATGTTGAAATATAAAAGGTTAGAAATAAGAACCCAAATAGTTTGGGTGTATCGTTCCATCAGTTTTTTGCTAGGAGAGCATATCTTACGTATTAGGTTCACAAAAAGCTCATAATCTCCAAAAAATTAAAGGTGACCACAACCAAGATTAAGGGTTCTTTCAATGCCTAATAACAAAGATTCGAATTCAGTGACATTGTTTGTACAAGCAAACTCCAACCTGTAAGACAAATTATGAATTTTCCCTACAGGGGAAACCAAGAGAATTCCAGCCCCATTACCTTCATTAGAGTATGAACCATCAAAGTGCATGTGCCACATATCATCATCTAAATCGATTTGTTCCAAAGGAATATTATCCTCCTTGACAAAGATTGAATACACTCCTAGGTCCTCTTCAATATAGTTTACACTATATTGTGGAACACTCTCTATGTAGGGTGAAATCCTTCTCTAAGTACTATAATGTTATTACCATTTTGAGGAACAGATAAATGTGTCCCGTCGAGTGAGAGGTATCCACCTATTAAGGCTTTCCAATCTCTTCCCAAGATAATTGAGTAATTTATTACAGGCATATCAATTACCTGAATGTTGAGGGTTGTCCTTATTTTAGGATGAGCACATAAAACTAAGGTCACATCCTTAATCTCTCCTATGGTTGTTTTTTGTAGACTATTATAGGAGATCATGATTCTGGCATTTTAATTTGTACAACTTAATCCTATCTCTTGCATAATAATCTTCAACATCACACTTGGGCTCGAACCACCATCAATGAGGCAACAATGGGCAATTTTATCCATAATCTTTACAGAAATATAAAAAGGGGGGATTTTTTAGAGGGTATCTAAAGTTATGTACACCTACTTTATCTACAGATGAATCCACTTCATTTACCTCTTCAAAAAATTTGGCTACAATGAAAGCTTTTCATTCCATGAATTATTTCAGATGCATCTATTGTTCAGGGATGACAACCATGTCCAAAAGGGTTGCATCTGCTTTGATGTTGGCCAACTGGTTCAAGATATTGTATTTGGAAGAGGGGATATGATAATTTGTTCCTTGAATGTCAGAAACCTCAGGAACCTGAACAGTAGCAGTGGGTGAGGATGAGCTTGGGCTAGAAGAATTGTGGGGAGGATCAAATTTTCCCTTGGGAGAATAGGCTTTGTTCCTAGTATTGATGACCATGCCATCTTCTGGCTTTGAAAAATCTAGGACAATGATAGTAGCTTCTAGTATCTTACCAAATATCTTATCTCTAACACTCTTCTTTACCTCCCATGTGGTTTCCTCGTGGTGTTCCTCGCATAAGTTACACCAACTTCGAGGCAAGATAACTTTAGGCTAAAAATTATTTTCAACCGGATTTCTAAGGGGGGGTGCAGAAGAGGATGAAGCTCCATGGGTGAGAGAGGAGATAGTTCCTTTCCGCTCATATTCTATCATACGAGTGTTCATGTCTTGTACTAGCTGTCAAAGGGAAGACATTTCTGGTTGTCTAACTGATTCTCCCTAGGGAAGACCAGTTCTTTCAAGTTGTTCTTCATACTCTAAACAAGCATGCAGAGCAGAACCGAGATTATCAATGGATTTTTCCTCAAGCCTATGATGGTATGGGGAAGGTAATGAATTATAGTAATGCATGAAAGCAGCTTGGTTCTGAGGTCGAATGAGCTCGGGGATTTTATTGTATAGCTTGGTGAAACACAAGTTTAAGGACTTGATGGTCTCACCATCCTTATAGGTGATGTTATTGTATTCCCATAACTTCTCGGCTGGGATTTTAGAGTTCCCATAAGTGGATTAGAACCAATATATTAACTCCTCCCAAGTATATAGAATCTTAGGAGGAAGTTCAAAGAAATCGTTCGTAGCCTTTCCTTCCAAGGAATTGACAAAAAAGTGCATGCAAGTATCATTGTTATTGGCTCCTATGTTATGACAAGCATTAGAAAATTCCACCAGGTGTTTGTTTGTAGTGACAGTTTTATTTCCTGAAAACCTAGGAAGATGCTCTTTAAATTTAGTAAGTGGACGAGTAGCAGGTGTTAGGTTAAGAGGAGAGGACACATGCCACAGTGTGGTTATGGCATCTTCTTCAAATTGAAAAAAGGCCATACTTTTTAATGACTTTGGTGGTATTTTTAGTAGATTGGACAGGGATATGGTGACTATATAAGCTACCAATCAATAAAGAAAATGAATATTGAGAAGAGGAAGCACTTCCAGTGCCACCAGAGCCACCACTATATGCCATCTTGTGGACGATAGATGAGGGAAATAAAGACGAATTGGATGAATCAGACAAAGTTTTCCTTAGAGCACTTTGTTGGGCATATAAAACAATGTTCCTTCTTGCTATTTTAGCAATAGGATTGAATTATGGTGATAAGCCTCTTCTTCTTCTAGAAGCACGAGAGTCTAAGGACATGAAAGAAAGGCCAAGACTGAGGAAACAAGAAGGTTACTGCTGATTTCTAGGTTGTCTACATCTAGCTTCCAATCGTTCTTGAGCACTAATATCTCGTTCAATTACTGCCCATGAATGATTAATCTCAACACGAGTATTGGTAGTGTCCAAAATGGTGTTAAACAGGTTCAAAGAAATGTTGGTTTGGTATTGGAGACTAGGCTCAATATCGGACTACCTTGCAACAAACACAGTAATTAAAGAAAAAAATAGTCAAAGAATCAACATCAGAAAATAGATGTATCGATGAAAATCGAGCATAAAAATTAACCAGAGAGATATTGGAGATCTCCCTAGTATGGTCGCCAAATAAATGTTGAGGAAAATATATGAAATGATCTTACTAAAGGATTTTTAGATTCTACTTGGCTAAATCAAAATAAACGAGAATATCACCCTATTTTTATAGCCATCAAAAATAAAATACTAACTCACAAGTATTGATTACAAATGCTTAGGCTAGTGTTTTTCACAATTAAAAGCTTGCTGAAAAATTCATTTTAATATGATTTTCTGAATATAATAGTTGTTGAAGTAAATGTTGAGATAGAAGTAAAGACACCAAGATGATAATCAAGACAGATGAGACATAAAGAAATCCTTTATTTCATTCCAATTCACCAAAGATTCATTCTTTTCATAGAATTTCATGCAAAAATTTCAGACCAACGTCAAACTTAGACATCCCCGATGGAACATACAAAAGGACCCTTACAGAAAATAAAAAATTGAACTCTAAAAGATGGATAAACTTGCCACAGATTGTTGCCCACTCGACTCTACACAATAGCCTTTGTCAGTCATGGAAACTAATTCACAGATAGACAAGTCTACATAGACTATCAAAGATAGATCAACACCTCTAAAAAACAAGTGTCTGAATGATGTAATTCATCTCTGAATCTTTTTTTCTACAATAATACCCTACTATCATAAAACATAATTAGGCTTGTGATAAATTAAGGAATGAATGAAAAATGAACTATCTCGACATAAACTCTAAGAGAAAACCTTAGTATGCTTCTCCTTCTATCCTCCCTTGCTCCTCCCTTTCCTTTTTCCTTTAAGAAAATTACAATTGGTTGAAGTAGTTGAACTACCTCATTAGTTAAGTTAACTAAAGACTCAACCAACTTTTTAGTTAGGGGGAAAAGTAATAATCATAATAAGGGTTATAAATAAATAATAACTAGTAGGTGGGACCCCTTGTGACTCCCTTTAGCTCATAACAATCATAACATAACTAGTTAGTTAAGCAAAACACCCCTCCTTGTGACTCCCATCATCACATTAACATTTAACAATTTAGCTCATTCATATTTGAAATTATTTTCGAAAAACATATTACTCATATATCCATAGAAAACATGTTGTCCAAAACTTCTAAAGTCAACTGTCATCAACAATAAATAACATAAAAACTCAAAAACCATATTTCCCACTCTGAGATGCAATCTTTCCTTTATTGTTGTTGTCACCCTTTGATTTTCCTGAATTTTCCTTTGGTTGCATTAATACTTTAGGTCTAATCTCACCGATCACATGAGAACAATCATCCCTCAAATGCATCCGGGAAGACACAGATTTATCAGAGCCATTGGAGGGTGAGGAAGGGGAAGCATAAGCTTTTCCTTTGTCAAGGGAATGGTGGGCCTCGGTTTTCAACCTTTTGCTAGCATGGGAGGACTGAACTAGTGAGTGGACAGGTGCATCTTGGGCAATCTGGTTAATAGGTGGGGGAGAAGCTAAGGACAAGTTGGGTCGGCCACGATGTTGGGAGACTGTCGGATGGAAAATCTCCTACCATTCGTCATTTTCGGGAACCTCGGGTTGCAATGAGACATGAAGGGGCACAAGAATACCAGGGGCTTATGGAGCTTGGAAGGAAGGCCTTTCAGGCCTAGGTTGGACCACTTCTTTCCCAATCCAATTGAGAAATCTAGCCTGAAACAACTGGCCTAAGTCTTGTGAGTCAGCGTTAAAGTGTATGGAGAATATTGGAGTTCTTGGCCCTCTGTTCCAATTAAATCTCCCTTGGCTACCTCAGATGAAAAAGCTCATTCTTGCATGCATGATTGATTATAAAATGGTCCTTTTAACCACCATACATGATAACTCTTTAAAAATATGAAATAGATTTTGGCTCAACAACATATCAGACTCATGCAATCCAATCCATATAAATTGTTTAACCATTGTCAATGAGAAGGGGTTGAACGAAAGGTCCTGGGATATGCGAGGGGTTTGTATTCAGCGAAACATGATATAATGAGGGGGAAAAGAAACATAGTTACTACTCAAAGACCATAAACAATCAACTGTAATGAAAACCAAAGAAAACATCATTGTAATCCAACCAAGAAAATGCGACTTTAATCCGCTTCAATACAAAATTCTTCTTGACTGTAATTAAAATTTTAGAACAAGGAGTGAAAAATGAATGTGGGAAGGAAATGAGATTTTAATTAACGAAAAGCGAAATAATAACAGGGAAAGAGAGTGGTTACTGTTCATAAAATTTAATTAAGTAATCCATAAAACCATTTTGCAAAAGGAAATACACCAACCAAATGACCAATGTGACCCCAAAAACAATTATTGTGCACAATTCGAACAATTTTGTGAATTAACTTGCTCACTGTTTGAAATCAAATATTAAACATAATGTCATCAAACAAGATAGAATGCATTCCACACAACCTATAGGGGATTTTTGTTCTTCTCATTTATCCATTTAATATTTTAAAACAATTCCCAAATGAATAACCTGTCACTTAAGTCCACTCTATTTAGTATCATAAATCAACCACCTTTCGTCAACATAGACACAGAAATCATGCTCGATTTAATCCCTCAATTCCATCTACAATTAAATTGTAACGAGATCGTACCGCCACAACACCTATGCCTATCATTGTTAAAATGTATGATATTAATTAAGCATACATAGTGGACAGTCAAACACAACGATCCATATTATAATTGCAAAGATCTTGACTTGCCACTTAAACACACAGACAACAATCATCATTTAAACTAACACTGTGCTTGGAATACATAGACCATTCGACAAAACCCTGACTATTAATGTGACTGTAAGGGTTCAACCACTCTGAATTTAAACATCCATAATGTTAGGATATCAATCAATATAACGAGGTAACAATAGTATGCCCGATCTCATAACACAATTGATCGAATTGCAACAAAACCATATTTGAAACTTGTGACCCTCTCTGATGACATGATCAAATAACCATATCATATAAAGTGGATTGAAATGCCATAATCATCTAGATTGAAATAACCATTTGTCCATTAAAAACATGTAGTCATAGTAATCATTGACTCATGTTGTAGGAATGCCACACATACCAATGTATCACGCGTGAAGCATCATTAATCAATTGTAAACTAATGTTGAGTTAACATTTCAATAATATCAATGCAAAAGACAGTGACTGTGTATCAACCCTATTCTTCAATCAACCAATTTCAATTTTGAGCTTATCAATTAGACTGTCATAATAACCAATTACAATGACTAAGTACCAATAAGAAAAACATTGTAAGGATAATCAACAGAGACGAGTTAACAATATAACATTATCAACGATGCATCACCAATTAATAACCATCGACCATGTATCCAACATGACATAATGGGTTTCCTTTATCAAAACCGAGCTTTGAGTAATCAAGGATTGGCTCTTTCGACCAACATAGGGAGACATGGAGTCGCCCCCCAACATCGTGTGAGAAGCTCTGAGACCAATGGTGCACACACATGGTATACCACAAATGTCTTCATAGACAAGGTGACAATTCCTGTGATAGGAGAGACTATGAACAGAGGAGACAAGCTCCATTTTTACCTTGTAACAAGACTTAGAACACGTAGGGTATAACCCTTATGGATTTCCCAATCAACTCAAGAATGTTGAGATAGGACAGGGCTGAGAAATAACAATCACCTTAAGAAATCCCTTTGGCAAAACAACCATCACAAACCAGTGCACAACATTAGTAACATGAACAAACTCATACCCAAGTGAAGCAAAACATAGTGACACAATGCATTTCAAACCTAGTAAACCCCATAATAGCAAACAACTGGGTAAAGTGATAAGAAAACGTGGGGACGGCCAACCGATCTGGACCGAAAAAAAACTTTTAACTAAGACCAACAAGGATAACGGAAGCCTTCACGGTTTTTAACACCCAGAAAAACTGTGACTCCAAAATTACTGCAAGGAAACCCACACCAACCATCCATTCCAGAAAAATATCACCAATTTGCATAGTTGTCGGACTTAAGGAAAGCACAAACCCATTCATACCGAGCCACTATCTATTTCATAACCAGAGCAAATTCATGGATGGAAAAAAGGCATACCTGTAACCAAGAGCACCTTAAAAATGCGAGTTGGCTTAGCATTTCTCCCTCTGCTTGAAACTCGGAGCCTAACCACAACAAACACAATTGAACAATATGCCGACTAGGGTGGCGGCTAGTGGAAAGAGTAAGGGTGGCGTGCAATAAATGCATGTCTCCTCCACCCCCAGTCAATTAATTCCTTAGTACACGCCAACAAGCTTCCCATTAACTCATTCAATTAAACCATGTATTGAAACCATCACCCACTAATTTCCAATAGTGCGACCCATAATCATATTCATCCATTTCCAAATTACAACATAAATCAACCATGTTCCATATAACTCAACAATCACATAACTATTTGCTTATTGCTAGGGTTAACAATGACCATTTAAATTTCAATGCATGTAGCATAAGAGAATAGTTTGATCTCTTCCCTTTGCATTTTTCTTAGGTTGATTTTATTTCTTTTCAATTTCTCTTATGTGTTGTTTCTAGCATGTTTATTGTGTAGGTGTCACAGTAAGGAATCCATGAACATATAACAATGACAAAAATGGATAACATAGGCCATTGTAATATGGAATTAGAGCCTAGAGCAGGAGAAACAACACATAACTTGCCTTATCCATCATTCAATTGTCGCAATTAGAACCAACACATAACAAGCCCAATCCATCGCCAATAAAAACAATATCTCATCAACTATGTAAGTAGTGTCAAACAATGGAACAAACATCAAATAAGAGCAAGATATTATCTCCCAATCTACAGGGGGTCCCACCTGCTAGTATTATTTATATTGTTAGCTTATAATAATAGGATTTATCAATACTTTGTGGGAGAAAAAAAACTCATTGTTATTTTAATCGTCAACAGAGTGTTGATATTATGGTAGTTGTGGGAGATATTAACCTCTACATGTAACCTCCGACAAGTCTAGAATATTCTGGGAAGCAAGGGAAACCCTAGAAGGTTAGGAAATAACCTTAGAAGACAAGTCGAATCAAGATAAGAATTTATATTAAATTATTATCCTCCCGAAGTAGAAGTCAGCCCAGTTAGGTCACTTGGAGTACTATTTGTCATTTGTCACACTCACTCTCACAACTGTATAAGGGAAAGTGGTGCACATGACTAGAGGAGAGCTACAACTGATGTAGTGGTGAGTTGGTCTTTGGTTATGGTTGGACTTTCTGCCTAGTTATGGTTTGGACTTTTTTCTTGGTATGCTAGCTTTGGAGAGAGGTAGACTACCTTGGTTGGCTATTGGTTCTAGGGTTTTCTTTTGGAATTATTTTTTCTGTCAAGGTTAACGTGCTCTGGGGTGGCCTTTGTGCCTATGGTTGGGTGACAATATTGTTATATTGTCTACGGTGAAACAATCACACCTATTATTTCTAATAGTGTGGTGTGTGCACAATGAATATTAGCATGACACAAAGCAAAGTTGTGATGTGTGTGGAATATTGGTGCATGACACAAAAGTTGTGTGCAATAGATATTAGTGTGCAACACAAAATTTGGGCATGCTAGATATTAGTGCATGGTATAAAATCTATACACACTTAATATTGGTGCAATGTTTGTGTGCTAAATATTGGCAATTCTTGTGTAGAACTTGTGTGGGATGAATATTGGTGCATAATACAGAATTGATGCACGTGTAGGGTTCAAAAAGGAATAAGATAAGGGGGAAAGAGAAGGAAAATTTTCAACAACAAGCCTAGGTTGATTTGGTGGTCTATCACAATAGAAAATCAATGTTTTTCTATGAAACATTTGTAGTTGTCAAGGTGATAATCTTGTAGGGCATTTTTAAGGGCCTAAACAACATTTTTAGGAGTTCTAAATTTTTAGACTGTAAGTGTCGTAGGAACCACATATGATATTTTCAACTTAAATAAAAGAGCTCAAAGAGATATTTCCAATGAGCTAAATTGTTATCAAAATGGATCTCGTATGAGAAAGTTGCAATTGAAACCATGCAAGTTAAATTTCAGTACCAGTTTACTTTCATATGGCATAACTCCTTGCTCAAAAGTTGATTCAGGGTGCAGGAGAAGTATATGGAAAGATAATGAACCATAGAATATGTCCATGGAGTTATATTGGGAATATGGGTACCTAAACGTGTAAAGGAGGAGGGAGAAGACACATGTAACATTTGGTACCAAAAAGGAGTAAATGGGTAATGTTTAGATGACTATAACTTGCTGCTCAAAAATCATAATGGAGAAAGGAGATGGTCATTAGAAAAGTATTGGATAGAGGAATCTAAATATTCAACTAGAACTGTGAATTGAGTAGTAAATTTCACAATAAATCAAAACGAAGAGTTCTGGTGCACTTTAAGGGAAGAGTTTTGCATAATTTTATAGATTTGATGAATTATTTTGTCTAACAAATCCTATTGCATGCACATTTTGCAGAATTAAGGGCACAAATAGTGACACAGGTGTGCCACCCAGGCACGTCCTCTCACAGGACCTCCTCCTTCCTCGGCCCGAAGAACTAAAAATCTCTTCTAATTCCCTATCGGGAATTTTCCACACCCACAACAGTTCTCCAAAAGATCTCCCTTAACGATTGGGAAATCGGACTTCACAGGTTTGCGAGTCCTGTGGTCGCATGGTTTGTGTCTCGCGATTCTCCAAAATCCGATGTGAGTCAACGCTGACCTTTTACTTTGCTATCGGGGTTCCTCCTATCGGGATTTCAGCATTTACGATGTCCAAAACAACTCGCCTCACCGGCCCCAGATCCCCGATACACCGATACACTCCCCTGCTACCTTAGCCCCCCCCGGCTAAGCCTTTAGTCCATGCGACCTTCTCTTATATGACCACAGTCATATACCTTATTGGGAATTCTCCTATCATGATTTTACCACTCGCGATATCAAACAAATGAATTTACCGAACCCTGAGTCCCGATGTGCCAATATTCTGATGCACACACGGGTTGACTATTCAATGGTCCCGTCACCTCGTCGGGACTTCAGACTTTGCGGGATCGCGAATCCTAATACCAATTCTTTTGGGACGTACCTTTTCCCGAACCCCAATATGGTACGCCACCTATCCTCCACACTGACTCCTCCGTGGCCCACTCTTTTAGCCTATCGGGAAATCGCGTTTCAGAGTTTCGTGATTCCCACTGCTATGGTTCCCAAGAATCACGAAACATCGATTCCCGATGCACGTAAGGGTTGAATATTCTACGTCACAATCCCCTCGTCGCCTTTTCGGACATCGCGAGATCGCGATTCCTGATGCAACGTTTTCTTTGTCCTCGGGGTTCATGAAATGTCGAACCCCGACTCCTCTCGGATCGTCTGACGCGTGTCCACCCTGAGATCCACGGCTAGGACTTCCTCGGTGTTTCGAGACTCGAAATGTATCAGGTCTCTTGAATTCTGAAACCCCGATGCCTCAATATCCTAATGCCTCTCCGAGACTTCCCTAAGATCACTAGGACTTAACCCCAGCGCAACTTCTGCCTGATCGAATGGCTGATGAGAAACCCAACAACGATCCTACGGTTCACGATCCTCCCAAGATTAACCTCCTGGTGTGGCCGCAACCTCCTCATTACTCTGTTGGATCTGATGGCTGGTGGATTTTTCACGAATCCCCTCCACGAGATCCTGACCGTCAATTTCTTCCTCCTTGAGGATTTCTTGAAAATAACCAAGTGTTCCTCTGCACTCACTTGTCCTTCTGTGTGAAACCCTGCAACACTGGTTTTAGATGCTCCTTGCACGAACTCCCTGTGCAATCCTTCCTTAGGTTCTGAAGGTTCTATCCCTCTTGAGCTTTCTCCAACTTCTCAGTCTCTTAGAAAAAAGAGAACCCTTTGCACGCCTTCCTTGCGGCAACCTGCAAACACTTCAAGTGTTTGGGTTTCTTCGACCCTGCGCACACCTGCAACAGCAGTCCTTCAAAGTTCCTGCTCAGATTCAAAGCTGAGACTCTCCCTTAGCCTATGCACTCTTGGCACAGCTCCAGTAATCCAATTTCACTTCTGGGTGAACGAGAACAAGATTTAAACTACCTGAGCCTCCGTCAATGCACTCCTTGCAGATGTTTTTTACTGCACTCCTTGCAAGAATCCTCACTTAGATAGAGAAACAATTGAAACTCATTTCTTCTACTTCCTTTCTCAGATTTCAAACACTCAGCGAGAAATCAATCATACATAGCATGTATAACAAATGCATAATAGGAAGTAAATATTCATGAGCATATCAATTAACACACATACACAGAGAATAAACACAACACCATGAATTTGAATCAAACTCTTCTATTAATCCAAACGACTATACATGGGTGATTTCTGCAGAGCTCTCTACTTCTCTTCTCAATGCTCAAAATTGCTTCTAACTATGTTACAATGAACAATGAGGGTGTCTATATCCATTTTCCCTCCTTCTTTCTAAAACTGTCTAATCTATGAATTCAATTCTACCTACTTACATTTACTACTATAAATGCCTCCATCTACTTCAGACGAGAGCGGGGCGCTCAAGGTATGATTACAATATACAAAGGCGCTCCTTCATAAATGGCTTCATTTATATTTGGCGCATCAACTTCAAGGGAAAATTCAAAAATTTGGTTGGGTCTGCCTAGTTGTCCTTGGTCTTTCGTGCTGGCTTGCTTGGTCTGAGGGATTCTCCTGCATCATACTCCCTCGCTTGAAAATTTTCATGGGCTCCTATCCATGAGCTCCTACACAGTATATCCATGCTTCTGTATCTTTGATTCATTCTCCCAGCTGGCATATTCCACTAGATGGCCCTCCCATTTGACCAGATACTCATAGTATTCTTTCCTCCTGGTCTTCTTACTGACTCTCTTATCCAATATGTTCTCCATCTGCGGCTTCTCTGCAACTGGCATTTGCTTCTGCCACTGAACCCCTGGCTATTCACCTTCTGTTCCTGCTTCCTCAGCTTTATATGGATATAAATCTGCGACATTGAATATCAGAGATATTCCGATTCTATCTGGTAACTCGATCTCATAAGCATTTTCCCCCAATTTCTTCAAGACCTTACATGGCCCGATTTTCTTCATATTCAATTTATTGTATGTTCCCCTCGGGAACCTCTCTTTCCTCAAATGTGCCAGAACTAATTCACCAACCTCGAACTGAAGTTGTCTCTTCCGCTGGTCAGCTCTGTGCTTATATTCGTGACTTGAATCTGGCAGTCGCTGCTTCACCTGGCCGTGAAGTTCTTTCATCGCCTCTGTGAACTCTTCGACATTCATGCTCCTAGTCGCAGTCTGTTCCGAATCCCTTAATTCATAAACTCCTCTCGGCTACATGCCATACACAATCTGAAATGGACTTTGGCTTGTGCTCCTGTTCACTGAGTCATTATATGCGAACTCTGCCTGCGACAATATACTATCCCACTGGCTGTGGTGCTCTGTCACCAGCTTCTCAGTAAGTCTCCCAGACTTCTGTTCACCACTTCTGTTTTCCCATCCATCTGAGGATGATAGGCAGAACTAAACATCAAGCTAGTCCCCATCTTCTTCCACAGTGTCCTCCAGAAATGTCCCACGAAATTTGTATCTCTGTCTGAAACTATACTTCTGGGTAAGCCGTGAAGTCAAACGACCTCTTTGAAAAACAGATTTGCAATGTGAGTCACATCACTGGTTTTCTAGCATGGGATAAAATGTTCCATCTTGGAAAACCTATCCACTACCACAAAGACTGAATCAAATCCTCTTTGCATCCTTGGCAATCCCAATACGAAATCCATGCTGATTTCATGCCACGGCCTCTCGGGTATGGGTAATGGTTGATAGAATACTGCATTATGCTTTCTTCCCTTTGAATGCTAGCAAATTTTGCATCTGTTTACAAACTGCTTGACCTCTGACTACATCCCTGGCCAAAAGTATGACTCGCTCAGTTTTACAAATGTCTTGTCGTGACCAAAATACCCTGCCAAGCCTCTGCTGTGTTTCTCCTTTAATAGATTCTCCCTCATGGAGCAATTTGGAATACACAATTGATTGCCCTTGAACAACAATCCTTCCTGGATCACGTACTCTATCCACTAGCTTCTGTCTCTGAGAACTGGGTTCTCAGTTGCTTCATATGCTTCCTTAAAGTCTTGATCATCTGCATACATGTCCTCGAGATCATCAAAGCCTAACGTCCTGACTTTGAACTCCTGCATCAACAAACATTTCCTGCTCAAAGCATCAACCACTTTATTAGCAATACCCGAAATATGCTTAATTACAAAAGTGAAATTGTGCATGTATTTGACCCACTTAACATGCCTCTGATTCAACTTCTCCTGTTGAATCACAAATTGTAATGCATGGTTATCACTATATAAAACAAATTCCTTTGGAATCAAATAGTGCCTCCATTTTTTCAATGCCTGTATGATGGCATATAATTCATTATCATATGTGGAGTATTTTTCTTTTGCTTCATTCAACTTCTCACTGAAATATGCAATCGGTCTGTCCTCCTGACTCAAGACCGCTCCTATGGCAAACCCGCTTGCATCACATTTTACTTGAAACGTCTTTTGGAAATCCGGCAACACCAGAACCGGTTGTTCCGTGATCTTCCGTTTCAACAATTTGAAACTTTTCTCCGCCTCTTCAGTCCAGTGAAAATATTTATGTCTTTTCTTCACTGTATCCATCATTGCTGCGCTAATCCCACTAAAATTTCTGATGAACTTCTGGTAGAAACTAGCTAGTCCATGAAAACTCCTCACCTCAAAAATATTTCTCGGTCATGGCCAATTTTTAATTACCTCCACCTTATCTGGATCCATTTTCAATTCATTCATAGATATAATAAATCCAAAGTAAATGAGTTCTTTCTTCATAAATGAATATTTCCTCATGTTAATCAACAGCTTCTCCTGCTGTAGCTTCTTCATTACTGTAGCTAAATGCTTCAAATGTTCTGCCTTTGTTTTGCTGAAAATTAATATGTCATCCAGATACACAATGACAAACTTCCCGATGAATTCCCTTAGGAATTCATTCATTAACCTCATAAAGGTACTTGGCGCATTTGTCAAGCCAAACGGCATGACAAGCCATTCATACAGTCCTTCATTGGTTTTGAAGGCCATCTTCCACTCATCGCCTTTCCTCATGCGAATATGGTGATACCCTCTTTTCAAATCAACCTTTGAAAAGTATTTTTCTCTGCTCAAGCAATCCATTAAATCGTCCATCCGTAGCAATGGAAACCTGTACCTGATGGTTATCTTGTTGATGGCTCTTGAGTTGGTACACATTCTCCAACCTCCATCTTTTTTTGGACTGAGTACCGTTGGAACGACACACGGGCTCAAACTTTCCCTGACCAATCCTTTGTCTAGCAGCTCCTGGACCTGCTTCTTGACCTCTTAATTTTCTTGCGGTGTCAACCTGTATGTGGATTTATTCAGAAAACTAGATCCTATTATGAGGTCTATATGATGACTCACACTCCTCATTGGTGGCAACGAACGAGGTAATTCATCCACCATGATGTCAGCGAACTCTTCCAATAGTTCATGAATTTCTCCTGGCAAATCGTCTACTCTCGTGCTAGTCAAAACGATCCTTGGTTTCCTGACCACAAAGAATTGTGGATCTTCTTTCTTCTTTACTTCCGTAAGAAGCTCCTTCCCACTCATGAGGAGTACAGTATTTCTCCCTTCTGGTTTTACCTCCTTATATTTTATTGGAAGCAACATGTGTGTCCTCCCATTCTTCTCTAGAGTACACGTATTCATCTTCCCATCATGAATTACATTCATGTCATATTGCCATGGTCTGCCCAACAATAAGTGACAGAAATACATAGGAATAACATCACAGAGTATTTTATCATTATACCCTCCTATTTTGAATTCAACTAAACACTGTTTAGTGACATTTACTTGATGTCCCTTCTGTAGCCATGAAACTTTGTATGGACTCGGGTGATCAGTCGTCTCCAGCTCCATCTTCTCTACCATCTCCGTTGAAATGAGATTATCTGTGCTACCGTTGTCCACGATAACCTTGCATACCCTGTCCTTGGTTTTGCAAGCAGTTATGAAAAGTCTGTTTCTTTGAGCTGAGTCCTCCATCTCCTTCTCGGGTGTTAAGAGAACCTTACGCATCATCAATGACCTTCTGTCTTCTACATATTTCGCTTCAACATCTCGCCTCTGTGCCTCGGCTATGTGAGTTTCTCCAGTTTCTTTCTCTTTCTCTGGACACTCGAATGACTTGTGCCCATTCTTTCCACACGTGAAGCATGTGATTACTCCACCTCTTCCTCTTCCTCTACCTCTAGTACGAGGAAACATGTTATTATTAGCGTATCCTCTGCTCTACTCTGTATGTTTCCCTCTCTGTTCAGCATGATGGCCTCGCTGTGAACTTCCACCTCTCTCGGTTCTAGTCTGAGGCTTTTTCCAGTCATCCTTGGGCTTCTGGTATTTATCTTGGGCAACTGATTTGCCTTTGGGCTGACTCCTACCTCGGCCTTACTGACCTTGCTTATGGCTCAGCTTCTCTTCAACTTTCAAATCCATTTGATAGGCATCCTCCACCATTCAGATGGTTTCCATACTCATCTCATCCTGGATATCGTATCTCAGGCCATTCATATACCTGGAAAATTTCTCATCATCGCTCTCCCGATGACCTGCCCTAATGTTCAATTGATAGAATTCCTCTGTGTATTCTTTTACCGTCATCAGCTTCTGTCTCAGGTTCTGCATCCTCCTGAGCAGAGTGATTTGATAATCTCTCGGGATGAACTTTTCCTTCATATTCGCAATCATTCGATCCCAACTTTTAATTTTCTACTTGCCCTTGTAGCGTCTATCTGCTTGTAGCTCGTCCCACCATAATGTTGCATGTCCCTTCAATATCATGATAGCATGCCTGACTTTCTTATCCTCTTCGACATATTCATAATCGAAGTATGTATCCAGAGCTCTAATCCAATCTAGAAGCTCTTCCGCATCCAGATTCCCCTCATAAACTGGAATGTCCATCTTCGTTTTTTCACCCATCCATGCAATAGATTTGATTAGATGTTAATTGGCTGCATCCTTGGTTGCAACTTCTTCCTCATGTTTAGCTTCAACTTCACCCTCTGAATCGCTAAGATCCCCCGCACTGGCTGTGCATCTTTGCACTGTCTCCATATCTTCGAGTCTAGCTCGTAGATCACGTATCTCTCTTTCCATTTCTAGATTCTGTGCTTGCCTACCCCTTCTCCTCGGGTTTTCTCTTTCCTCTAGATCGGATGACTGTCTATCCCATCTCCTTGGCGGCATGGTGAATTTCCTTCTTCTCTGCTACAGAAAGAAAATAAATTTTCTTGCTCTGATACCACTTGACGCAGGCATGCCACCCAGGCACGTTCGCTCACAAGACCTCCTCCTTCCTCAGCCCGAAGAACTGAAAATCTCTTCTAATTCCCTATCGGGAATTTTCCACACCCACAATAGTTCTCCAAAAGATCTCCCTTAACGATTGGGAAATCGGAATTTGCAGGTTCGCGAGTCCTGTGGTCGCATGGTTTGTGTTTCGTGATTCTCCGAAATCCGATGCGAGTCAATGCTGACCTTTTACTTTGCTATCGAGGTTCCTCCTATCGGGATCTTGGCATTTGCGATGTCCAAAACAACTCGCCTCACTGGCCCTCGATCCCCGATACACCGATACACTCCCCTGCTACTTTAGCCCCCCCCGGCTAGTCCTTTAGTCCACGCAACCTTCTCTTATATGACTGCAGTCATATACCTTATCAGGAATTCTCCTATCATGATTTTTCCACTCGTGATATCAAACAAATGAATTTACAGAACCCCGAGTCTCGATGTGCCAAGACTCCGATGCACACACGGGTTGACTATTCAACGGTCCCGTCACCTTGTCGGGACTTCGGACTTCGCGGGATCGCGAATCCTAATACCAATGCTTTTGGGACTTACCTTTTACTGAAACCCGATATGGTACGCCACCTGTCCTCCACGCCAAATCCTCCGTGGCCCACTCTTTTAGCCTGTCGGGAAATCGTGTTTCAGAGTTTCGCGATCCCCGCTGCTATGGTTCCCAAGAATCACGAAACGCCGATTCTCGATGCATGTAAGGGTTGACTCTTCTATGTCACAATCCCCTTGTCTCCTTTTCAGACATCGCAAGATCACGATTCCTGATGCAACATTTTCTTTGTCCCCGGGGTTCATGAAATGTTGAACCCCGACTCCTCTCAGATATTCTGACGTGTATCTACCCTGAGATCCACGGCTAGGACTTCCTCGGTGTTTCGAGACTCAAAAGGTCTCGGGTCTCTTGACTTCTGAAACCCTGATGCCTCTTCGGGACTTCCCTTTGCTCACTAGGACTTAACCCCAGTGCAACTTCTGCCTGATCGAATGGATGACGCGAAACCCAACAACGATCCTATGGTTCACGATCCTCCCGATCTTAACCTCCTGGTGTGGTTGTAACCTCCTCATTACTCTGTTGGATCTAACGGCTGGCAGATTTTTCACGAATCCCATCCACGAGATCCTAACCGTCAATTTCTTCCTCCTTGAGGATTTCTTGAAAATAACCAAGTGTTCCTCTGCACTCACAAGTCCTTCTACGTGCAACCCTGCAACACTGGTTTTAGATGCTCCTCGCATGAACTCCCTGTGCAATCCTTTCTTAGGTTATGAAGGTTCTATCCCTCTTGAGCTTTCTCCAACTTCTCAGTCTCTTAGAAAAAAGAGAACCCTTTGCACGCCTTCCTTGCGGCAACCTGCAAACACTTCAAGTGTTTGGGTTTCTTCGACCCTGCGCACACTTGCAGCAGCAGTCCTTCAAAGTTCTTGCTTAGATTCGCAATTGAGACTCTCCCTTAGCCTGTGCACTCCTGGCACGGCTCCAGTAACCCAATTTCACTTCTAGGTGAACGAGAACAAGAGTTAAACTACCTGAGCCTCCGTCAATGCACTCCTTGCGGACGTTTTCGACTGCACTCCTTGCAGGAATCCTCACTCAGATAGAGAAACAATTGAAACTCATTTCTTCTACTTCCTTTCTCATATTTCAAACACTCAACAAGAAATCATTCATACATAGCATGTATAACAAATGCATAAAAGGAAGTAAATATTCATGAGCATATCAATTAACACACATACACAAAGAATAAACACAACACCATGAATTTGAATCAAACTCTTCTATTAATCCAAATGACTATACATGGGTGATTTCTGCACAGCTCTCTCCTTCTCTTCTCAATGCTCAGAATTGCTTCTAACTATGTTACAATGCACAATGAGGGTGTCTATATCCGTTTTCCCTCCTTCTTTCTAAAACTGTCTAATCTATGAATTCAATTCTACCTACTTACATTTACTATTATAAATGCCTCCATCTACTTCAGACGAGAGCAGGGTGCTCAAGTTCTGATTACAATATACAAAGGTTCTCCTTCATAAATGTCTTCATTTATATTTGGCGCATCAACTTCAAGGGAAAATTCAAAAATTTGGCTGGGTTTGCCCATCTATCCTTGGTTTTCTGCGCTAGCTCACTCGGCGTGAGGGATTCTCCTGCATCAAATAGAAGAGAACATAATCAACAAAGAGACTATAGACACGGGACATGCATAGAAAACTTACAACCATTAATATGAAGTCATGGGTTTGTATGTTAGCATGGGTAATGAAAGGACTGGATCAAATGGTCATGGAGAAAGAAAAGAGGAGAGAATAAATCTAGTAAAGACCATAAAGACTCTGCAAAGACATGTGTTAAGCTTTAAAGATGATAATGAGAAACTTATGAAATATCAGGAGTATCATAATCAAATAAACCTTTATCTTTTTCATAGCTTGGACATAGTAAAGAAGAAGGTGGATAAAGAGACAGATTCCAATAGGTCAAAGGATCATATATCTCATGCCAAGAAGGAAGAATATATAAGTGTTTCTATACATCACCATCACTCACCAAGACACTCAATCAAGAGAGTAGATATTAGTCTAAGTTTATCTCCCATTAGAAAGCATTGGAGGATTTCTGGAGTGGATGAATTACAAGAGGATTTCAAGAAGATAAAACCTCCTAACTTCAATGGGGATAATAAGAAATATGAGGATGCATATCCTTGTCTATTGGGTATGATGAATTATTTCCTATTTCACAATTATTCTTCACAGGGAGAAGGTAGAATTGCAATTTACCAGCTCAAGGGAAAAACATCAATGTGGTGGGATCAATTTGTGCAAGAAAACCACATTGATGAGAAGAGGATAACTTGGAGGTAGTTCAAAAATTATTTTCAGAATAAGTATTTTTCCAAGTGTTATTATGATAGGAAGATGAAGGAGTTATTTGAACTCAAGCTTAGGAGCATGACGATGGATGAGTATAAGACAAGATTCTTAGAGATGTTGAGATATGTCGACTTCATTAAGGATGAGCAGGTCAAGATTCAAAGTTTCCTAAGTGTATTACCTTCAATATTCAATGATAATATACATTATGATGATCCCAAGAAATTGGAGGAAACAATAAGGAGAGCCAAGTGCCTCTATGATCAACATAGAGGAAGTCCAACTTTCCAAAAGGATTGGGTAGCTAAGAAGAAAGCAGATATGGAGTAGATGAATAAAGGGCATAAACCAACATTCTTCAAAGATATTCCTCAAGGGAAGCTAGCTCAAAATGAGCCTAAAAGGTTAGAAACTATGGGAAAAGGATGAGGTAGTAGCCTATTAAATGTTGTAGTTGTGAGGGAGATCACATGTACATAGATTTACCTCATAGAGGTGAAAGAGTGAAGACTGTTCACAATGTAAAACAATATGATACACGTGAGGACATGGGTAGAAGCATGCTAGGGATCTATGAAGTCTTAGACAACAAGAAAGATGAATTTCAATTTCATATGATTGAAGTGTAAGGTAATATCAATGATCAAACTGTAGTTATTTTAATTGATTCAAGAGTTAGTCATAGTTATATATATCTTAAGTTGGTGGAAATATTTCATTTGCAAAGAAGCAATCTTGGGAAATATTGGCTAGTTCAGTTAGTTGTAGGAGATAAAATAAGAATTAATGAGTTGGTTAAGGAATGTACAATGAACTTGAATGGACTGAGCACAAAGGCATGTTTGAATATCAAACCTTTGGGTTCCTATGATTTCCTAATTGGTATGGACTGGTTGGATAAGAATCATGCTATCCTGGATTGATACAACAAGGCCTTCACTTTTTTGTATGAAGAAGGGAACTTGAGGACAATTTAGGGTATTCCAAGAGAATTATCTATCATATAAATTTCATCCTTGTAGTTGAAAAGAAGCTTCAGAAAAGGATGACAAATTTATGCAACACATATGGAGGTGGTAGCTAAGGATAAAGTGGTCAGTATTGAAGATCATCCCATCTTGAAAGAATTTGAAGATGTTTTTAGAGATATACTAGGGTTTCCATCCAAGAGAGATATATATTTCTCCATTAATCTGATGCCTAGAGTTGCCCTAGTGTCCAAGACACCTTATAAGATGAGTAAACTAGAGATGAAGGAATTCCAAATGCAACCTAAAGATATTTTGAAGAAGGGTTATATATGCCCAAGTGTGTCCCCTTTGGGTGCCCCACTGTTATTTATGAAGAAGAAAGATGGAACTTTTAGGTTGTGCATTGATTTCAGGTAGTTGAACAAGGTGGCAATGAAGAACAAGTATCCTTTTCCAAGGATAGATGATCTTTTTGATCAACTGAAAGATGAAAATATATTCTCCAAGATTGACCTCAATTCAATCTACCATTAGGTAAGGATTAAAGAAGAGGATATTATCAAGAACACATTTAGAACACAGTATGGCCATTATGAGTTTACAATGGTGCCATTTGGGTTGTCAAATGCACCGGTTGTCTTCATGTGTTTGATGGATGGTATTTTCATAAATTACTTGGATAAGTTTGTCATTGTCTTCTTGGATGACATACTTATCTACTCTAAGAGCAGAGCATGAGAATCACTTGATAATGGCGCTACACGTGTTGAGGGATCATAAACTATATGCAAAGTTGAGTAAGTGCTCATTTTTTTAGAGGCAACTACATTATTTGGGCCATATTATTTTAGAGGAAGGGATAATATCTGATCTTGAGAAGATAAAATCCATTGAAGGATGGCCAAAAAAAAGAATGTCTCTGAGGTGATATCATTCATGGGCCTTAATGGTTATTACAAAAGATTTCTTGAAGGATTTTCAAAAATGATGCATCCAATCTCTTCATTCCAAAAGAAGGGCGTGAAGTTAGAGTGGACCTATGAATGTGAAGACATATTTCAACACTTGAAGAATTTATCGACAACTACACCAATCTTGAATATTGTTGATCCAAATGAATATTCCATTGTGTGAACTAATGCATGTAAGGAAGGGTTCGGAGGAGTCCTTATCCAAAATGGGCATGTGATATGCTACGAGTCAAGGAAGTTGAAAGAACGAGAAATTATGCCACTCTTGATTTAGAATTGACATCCATAGTTCATACCTTGAATATGTGAAGGAATTATATTATGGGAAAGATATTTGAGCTGAGGACATACCATAGTGGTCTAAACTATTGGTTTAGACAACCAACTTTGAATGCTAGTAAAATGAGATGGATGAAATTACTTAGTGAGTGTGACTTTGATATAAAACATATCAAAGGAAATGAGAAAAAAGTGGTTGATGTAATCAATAGGATGTTGCATGAAATGCATGCTACAACCATTAGCATGTACAAATCTGATTTAAAAGATAGAATTTCATAAGCTACAAAATCAAACCAATGTTATTTGGAAACAAAAGAAAAATTACAGTAAGGTAATTTGTAGCATAAAATTAAAGATTGTGAGTTGAGAGAGGATGGAATCTTCATGTATAGTGGTAGTGTTTATGTTCCCAAATATCAAGAGATGAAAAATATGGTGCTAAGAGAGATGCATAATGTGACTTATGTTGGGAACTTAGGTTACCAGAAAACAATTTCAATTGTTAAGAGCCAATATTTTTGGCCTGGTATGAAGAAAGAGGTGGCTGAGTATATTTCTAGATGTATAGAATGTCAGAAGTTCAATCATGAACACAAACATACAACTAGTTTTCTACAACCATTTCCCACTCTAGAGTGGAAATGGGAGGTTGTCACAATTGATTTTATCACCATGCTTCCCAGAATAATGAAGCAACATGATTCCATCATGGTGGTGGATAAGCTAACCAAAGTTGCTCATTTTATTCCAATGAAGCTAACTCACAAAGTAGTTAACATTGTAAGGATTTATATGAGAGAATTTTCTAGGCTACATAGTGTGCCTAAGGAAAAAAATTCTGACAGAGATCAAGCTTTTGGAATGGATTATTTAAAGGATTTGGGAAAAATCTAAATTTTATCACAACAAATCAACTAGAATCAAATGGTAAAATATAAAGCATCAATTAGGTGATTGAGGATATGTTAAGAATGTATGTGATGGGTAAACCATCAAAATGGGAAGAATATTAATTAAAATTTATTTGAGTTTTCTTATAATAATGGGTACCAGACATCTTTGAAGATGATCCCATTTGAAGCATTATATGGCAGAAAGTGCAACACACCAATGAGTTGGGACAATCCAATAGACAGAGAAGTGGTTGGGCCAAAATTGCTCAAAGAAATGGAAGAGAAAATGGTGACAATAAAGAATATTTTAAAGGTTACTCAGGATAGGTAGAAGAGTTATGCAGACAAGGGAAAAACACATAGAGAATTTAAAGTGGGGAGCATGTATTCTTAAAAGTGAAAGCTAAGAAGAGTTCATTAAAATTGGGGAGCTTCCCAAAGCTAGAAGTGATATATTGTGCACCATTTGAGATACTTGAAAGGATTGGTCTTGTTTCATACATGCTTGCACTTCCTGCATCCATGTGCATACATAATGTTTTTCGTGTTTATTTTCTTAAAAAGTATGTGTCTGATGCTAATCATGTATTGATTGGAATGTGATTCAGGTGGAGCAAGAAGGCGACTTTTGAGTTCAGTTAGTGTGCATATTGGATAGGAAAGTCAAGCTACTTTGGAATCAAGCAATAGGATTGGTAAAAGTTCAGTGGACCTATTACGGTCCTAAATATGTGACATTGGAACATGAAGATGCTATGCGGGAGGAGTACACACATATTTTTGATGTTTTTTGAAGAATTTTGATTGTACATGTGTATATAATGCACTAAGGATAGTGCACAAATAAGGGGGAGGGGAATGTAATACGCCTAGACTAAACCCCAACTGAAATATACATATTATTTATAGGCTTGTGAGCCATGATGTTTTGGGGCTAGAGTTCCTTTGTGTATATGTTTTGAGGCTAGAGTGCCTATGTAATTTAGGCCAACGAGCCTAAAAAAATGTAATATGTAATCACACTCATTTTTGCTAATAAAATACATCACTGTTGTAGACCAAGTCATATGAAAGAATATGGGGGTCTAGGAATCCATGAGAGGGAAAGGGGGATAAGGTATTAAGAAAATGGGCTAAGTCAAGGGGACTTAAGCCAAGGAATAAAATAATATTATTCCTAAGTCATAAGATTTATGATATAATTTTTCCTAAGTTCCTAAGTGAGGGAAATTAATTACCAAGTGGAGTCAAAGTCATTTCCTAGAGTGACAAGTGTCAATATAAGAGCATGAAAATATAATGTAGGGAACTTAGGGTAGTTCCCATTATTCTTCCAATCATTCACTCATTCTTGCATCCATCCTCCATACCTTGGTTGGGTAGTGTAAGGGGAAGTTGAAGTTGACTATTACCTAATAAATCCTTGGTGGTTTGGGCTGAAGAAGTAGGTTTTCAGGCCTGTGGAGCATTCTCTCTGGGTGAGAGAATTGTTGGGAATAGTTTTCCTCTGTGTTGGGATAGTGGGTGTTGTAAATACTTGAGAAACCTTGTGTTCCAAGTGCTATAGAGCTCTGAGACTTCTTGGCTGTCTTATTATTGAAGCCATAGAAAAGAAGTGGGAAAACCTGAAGGACTATTGAGTAGAGAAGGGGTTGTGTTTCCTTGGGTGTGACGGGTTGTGGGGAATGAGAGGTTATGAGCTGGGAACTATTGTTGGAGTGTGCACTTGAGTATGTTCTTTACAATGCTATTTTTTAGACCTTATTTTGGCTTAAGTAGCCTTTTCCCCATTGGAGTCATAACCCCAGCTCAGGGGTGACCGGTTGTTGAGAGTGTATGAACAACAGAGTCTATGACTGGGAGGAATGACTGAGGTTTGCTTGCAATTTATGAATTATCCCAAAATATAAGTGTTTTCTTATGTGTGCTCATATGTTGTTTATCATGTGTATGTTTATATTAATTTTGTTTTTCTAATTTGTACGTAATTATACATGGATGTGCATGTTATTGTTAGTTCCGCATAAATGTTTCATATGCAGGGCATGGTGGTTAATAGATGCTACATGTTAGTCAGTTTTAATATTAATGGAAACATGATTATGGAGAGAGGCTTGAATCGATACACACGCTAGGAACAATTTTTGCATGCACAATGTAACATCCCGCTCTTGCGAGCACATGTTATTGACTTATTTTTTTAGGACACTTGCGTGCAAGTGATCCAGTTATAATATATGGTTATATGTTTCGCTTATGGATTCTTATGATGCTGTTGATGGATTATGATTTATGTTGTTTGATATCTATGTATTGAAAAATGTTATTGCTAAGTTTCCCCTGAGTGTGCAGGACACTTGACAGATTAAGGATGTCGATATGGACCTCCTTGGACTCCAAATTGAGTCAAGGAGTGGATTGTATTAGCTTGAGTATTTAATTTATGCATATGTGGAATATGATCGATTATATTATGATTTTGTTTATGATTAATTGATAGTGTTTCATTGATGGATGCAGGATGACGATTTCTTGCTAATACGACTCACATAAGGAGTAAAGGGGCCATGCACATAGACCATATATTGAGGGAGAGATGTGGCATCGTCTCTGTCACAACCTACTAGCACTCTCGTCATGGCTTGAATTGTAGGTTAACGATTACCTAGTTAGATAGGTCCATGATGTCATGAGGCAGACTGAGACAGTTGCTCCAATAAGGCAGGGTCATTATTCCTTAGAAGCCCTTAGTCTCTAACAAGGTCACTTGAATGGAGTGTTGACTCTAAGGGTTGGACAGCTACCAAAACCATTCAAAGGCAAGTGGCACCCTTGGAGCATAGAGTGCGTCTTGAAGGGCACATCATGTAAATAAAATTTGAGTCAATGAATCTAGGTGGCCTAGAAAACCTTGAGCAAATAATTAACCTTGTAAAATCTTGAACACTGCCAGATCAATTAATTCAATAATTAATTAAGGATTGAATTTATTAATTGTAATCCATATAAGAGTCTAAGCCTTTGCAAATAAAATTTATTTAAGCGTAAGTCTAAGTTAGTAAGAAGGCTAAAAACTAAATTATAAATTAAATAATGAGGGGATGAAGTAAATCAATTTAAGAAATCAAGGAAAATAAAATAAACCAAAAGATTGATTTAATACACATATGTGCAAGAAATTACCAAAATTGAATTTAAGGTAAGAATGGAATAAAGTTAAAAGAATGGGTACGCATAGAAAGGAATCTAGAGTCTAGTTAACACTAGTCTAACTAGGAGAATATTCCTATTTTAACTCAACTTAGATTTAGTAACGCGTCAATCATTAATTGGAAATAAGGGGGATAAAGAGAAAACTATGAGTGATTTAAGGAGTGCTTTTAGGAAGGGTGAGGGAAATTGAATTTTATTAAAATAAAATGTGAATTTAATTGTGCAAAATGGGGAAAGGGTGACAAATGTAAGGGGGAGATAATTCTAAATTATTTTAATTAAAAAGTGAATTAATTGTGAAAGTGGGGATGAGTTATGGGAAAATTCTATAAAAGAAATGGTTGAGATGACAAATGGATCACATGGGTTATGGGTAAAGTTATGATGCATAATTTTTTATTGGTTTTACTTGTGAGAGTTGGGATACCCAACTTGAGAGAGAGTGGTGGCTCTACCTTGCGAGGTGAGTTGGGAGCTAGAGGATTTATGGTTGTGTGTGTGGCCCCTTTGTGGCTTGGGGGATAAGGAGGAAGAAGAGTACCAATAGCGTTGGCTAAGAGGTATCGTTGAAGTCTTAGAGATTAGCAGGAGCGAGGTTGGAAGGAGCACCAGACGTTGAAGAACATCTTCAAGTCTAGATTCGTCCGACGACAATATTCTCATTTTCAATTTAAATTGTAATAGAATTTGATTAATTATTTATATAGTTGTTGCGTAACTAAAATTGAGGTACCTGGATTATCGAAACTTCAAGTTATTGACTGGTGTAGTGTGGGATGAAAATCTTTTGGTGTTACTACCTTACATTTTATTCATTTGATCATTTGGAAGTCCCTTCGCTAATTTCTTGTAACCCTTGGTATTCTTTATTTACATTTTGCTGCTATAATTGTTGTAATTCAGAATGTGTTTCCTTCCACCATCGTTTAGATAAGTTCTTAGCATGCTTACCTAGATAGAAAATGTAAAAACTCTCCATGGTGACAATATTAGATTTTATCGTGATCGAAATAACAACTTAAAATAAGAAAACCTGAAAGAGTGCTTAAATCCTTGGGGATTATGCATAATCTATGAAGAGGACGAAGGCACCACTACAGGTCTTAGCTCCGCTACCCTCTACGTT
The DNA here is from genome assembly GCA_009831015.1 of Picea engelmannii. Lineage (NCBI taxonomy): Eukaryota > Viridiplantae > Streptophyta > Pinopsida > Pinales > Pinaceae > Picea > Picea engelmannii. The sequence continues at coordinate 151,712 of ML790184.1, read as the reverse complement.
CACATGTTAGAGCTCCACAAATTATTTTCCATAGTTTCAAATAACTTGGGAAAGCGATTTTTTATTTTTCCTTATAAGTCTCTGGAAAACCAAGTTTATGTTATCTCACCCTTTTTCCTTTTCCTTTTCATTCCCGAAATTTTAGTTCATAGATATTTCAACTGTTTGTCATATTAATTTGCAATATGACATCGTCGTTCAATCACCAAAACATGTGTATGGCCCCTAATCCCCAAAGCCAAACTGAGAACAATCAATTTCCTCCTCTAGGGATGATGCTTCCTAGACAACCCCAGGGGCTAGTTCATCCCAATCCCATGCACCCACACCCTGATCCTTCCTACCAATTTCCTAGCCACTTGGCTGAACAACAAATGTAGATGCAAATGAAATTGCAGGCGCATATGCAGATGAAAATGAAAATGCAAGATCATGAGAGTAACTTTCATTCTCATCTTGTTGCAATCAGTTTACCTAATCAAGCCCTCCAACAACTTACAGTAACAGGGACATCTACTGGCAGTGGTGGGGATTCCCAGTCTCATCAGATACAGTCTGACTAGGTTTTGAATACGAACATGGTTTCTTCCTCTAATCACATAGTCGAAACCAAGTCGAGGTTCTGATTACGAACATGGTTTCTTCCTCTAATCACATGCACAGTCGAACCCAAGTCGAGGTTTTGAATATGAACATGGTTTCTTCCTCTAATCACATGCATAGTCGAACCCAAGTCGAGGTTTTGAATACGAACATGGTTTCATCTGCGATATCATCCTGGAATCCAAATCTTAAGCCTGCATTGAATATCCCCTCTGGATCGTTATCTACTCGTTTAGTTATATCACAAAATAGTAAGAATATTTAGTTTCAAATGAATAAACTTTCCTTATTATAATTAAGAGATATGGTAAATTAGGGATAAGCGCCAATATCTAGTTAAAACTTATATAATTTAGAGGGGCGGACTCTTGAGGATAAGCTTGTAAGTTTACTTGGGTTCTTATTGATCGTTGGGCCCTTTCTTAATTTTTTTCAAAAACATATATAAAAATAAAAAGGGGGATTGGAATTGTAAGTCAGCATGAGTTCTATTTGCATTTTAAAATTTAGACTTGATCTTCCCCTAAAAATAAACCCATATAGAGGGATATGTAAGTTAATGTGGGAGTTATCTTACTATGGCTCATGTACGATGATGTATAAACTTCTTAAATGGATACATAGGCAGCCTTGTCTTCTAATAATTCAACATAATTATGATCTCCTTAAAGGTAACTTGTAGATAGCTATGAAATTGTATTAATTTCTCACTGTACAATCTAATTAAGATAAAACATTATAAGGGTATGTATATTTATTTTCTCTCTTGATTCATTTATCTTTATGAAATATCCTTCCACTACTTTACACACATTGTTGCTTGCAAATGATAAAGTTTAGTAGAATATCATGTTGCTCCATTAAAATAATGAGATGTATGAATGATTAAGAGATTACATTTCTTTGCACCATGAATGAATTTGATGATTAATCATGCACCTTGGAATTAATGTAATGTATGATTGGTTATATGTATTTATTGGTTAGCTCCTAAATGTCAATCCTTTTGGAATGATAAAATAATTAAATTTCTAAAGAAACCTTTAGGGGTGGGGTGTAGAACTTGTTTGTGTTCATGGTAAACCTCTTCTTGTTGGAAAGTTCTTTATTCATAGGTCATTCCTTGATTGTTAACAATAGATGGTAATTGCATCAATTATTGCTATATGTAAAATATAGTTGGACTCTTGATGATGGTTGGTTGTGTCAATTAAATTGATACATGTTATGGTAGAATGGAATCTTGATGGAATGTTTCATAGTTGGCTAATCGCATTCCTTAATTGATATGTTTTTGAAATGGAAAGTGTCGCACCATGAATACTTAATGTTGATGTACAATTGTTTTAGAATTTAGATTTCTTGCGTGCCTTGATAATAATGTCATGTATGCTTAATTTATTGATTATCTTACTCTTGTACCATGAATAATTTATGTTTAAGATTGATTGATTGATCTAGTTGATTTTCAGTTGATTGGATTAGTGGGATTTAGACACCTCCTTGTTCCTCAGAACAATCGTCAACCCTGAGACCTTAAATGGTCGAAATAAATAGGATGAATCTAAGATTGAGTGTTTCTTATGTGTCTTGGAGGTCCTAACCATGCAAGATAGGTTGGGCAGGTAGTTATTTAATATTCAACGATATGGTTGATCATTATATATAATTGCTTCAATTGATTGTGACGTGTGGAGCTGCGTTGCTATTTATGTTTATGTGTTGACCGAGTGTCGCTATAATTATGTTAATGTGTTGGCTTGTGTCAATATTGGTTACGATGATTTGATGCTTGTAATGTTTTTAATTATGATGTCATGATTATTCTTTATCCTAACGGAAAAAAAAAATTACCTATTGTACTTCGTTATTCATAGTCGTAAAAGAAAGACAATTACATACGGTATCAGAGCAGGTTCAACCCTGTGACTTGGGATCATTAAGCCTTCCACTGTATTAAACACTTGATTAATAACTTATTTCTAATTAAAATTGAATTGTGCCCATGCAGGTAATCATGGTTAGAGGACATCTTGGAGGTAGAAGACATGGTGCTAGGGGTAGAGGCACGATGCCTACAGTAGCATCCACGACAGGGGGGTATAACCCCAAAGGAGAAGAATGAGTCATTGGACATGAGCATATTGTTGTGGGGCTTGTGGTTGGTTTGATGAGGTACTTCCAGAGGATGTCAGAGGCCTTGATTAACTGACTAGATAGAGATGAGGCTAGGGCGTATGTACCTAATGAGGGACCACAATGCACTCTAGATGTCAGTGGTAACATTCATCGAGAACTCAAGAAGGTTAAGTTTCTTGAGTTCATGGGTGCCAAGAATGAATCAGACACCAAGGCATGGTTGGATAACATGGCATTGTGCTTCGCACTTCGTGACTACACCTCCAACATGAAAGTCCACATGGAGGTATTTCAACTGAAGGGGAGTACTCTTCTATGGTGAAAGACACTCCTACCTCAACTGAACATGGTCGTCAAAGAAGTGTCATGGGAACTATTCGAGGAACGTTTCTGGAAGAGGTATTTGTCAGAGGATTCATTGAGCTCCATCTCAATGAGTTCAATGCCTTACGACAGGGTGGTCGTATAGTGCCGAAGTATGAGGCCTAATTCATGGAGCAACTTAGGTATGTGCCACATCTAAACACAAAGAAGCTGAAGGTAAAAAAGTTTGTGTTTGGACTTAACTTCAATCTGCATGCAAAGGTGAGGATCCTAATGCCACATATGTTGCATGATGTAGTCCAGAAGTCACTCATAACAGAGGATGAGTTGACCAATAGGGGTTAAGGTAGGCCTCCTGTAAGATCGAATGGACAGATGACGATAGGTGTGTAGTAGCAATAAAAACCAGCCAAACATACATCATGGTATCGAGATACGTTGATAGGACCCATGTTCACAACACCATGACAACCATCTCCTCAATAGTGGACTCCCTACAGAGGACCAACACATCAACAACAACATCGCCCAAAACAAAAACATTTTAGGCTTGTTCAGCAGAAGAGACCATGATTTCAGGCTGGTAGGCCAACAAATTCTACTTTGGGAACCGGGAGAATTGGACCGAAGACTGGATATTGGACATGTGGAGAGACACATTACTAGAATGATTGTCCCGTTGAGAGGGCCAGAGAAGACGGGTCAGTCGGACACACTACAGTTGGAGATTTGGGCAAGTCCCATCGGATTCATATAGCGGTGAATAATCGCTAGCCTGAGCACCAGTTCAAGGTGCTCAATACGTTAGGTACCATCGCTGACCAAACTTTTAGTATTTTGATAGATCTCGGTGCTACCAAGAGATTTACTTCTAGTGTAGCGCTAAAGAGAATTAAGGTAAAGGCAGTCAAACATGACGAGTTTAGATATGTATAAATGGGTTCGAGTGCTGTTGACGGGCGAAATTGACCATCCATCAACTGGAAGAGCGAGTCTGGTCCGGGGTTGTCTAAATAACCCAAGCCATTTGGTGTAACTCATTCTGACGGGTTTAATGGCTCCGTTAGCCAATCTAAGAATCCTAAAAGAAACAAATAAAAGAGAGAAATAACTAACTAATTACTAAACACTATATATATGTACATATGCTCTAATGTAACTGTAGTAGTTATATTTAAGCAGAAGATGTACAAGTCTCATTTATTTACATGATTTACAAGATGCAAGTTTTAATCGAAACTTATGAAAATCAATGGAAAAATGATTACTTCTAGGAAGCAGATAAAGAAAGCACATAAAAATATTCATTGTTTTTCTTTTATAAATTTAAATAATCTTGCAAAAAAGTTAATGAAACATGAACATGTGGATAGTCAAAGATGAACCATACATTCATTGTTTCATTCATAAACAACTTAACTAAATAACACGTGCATAATAACCTGTCGCTAATCGACGAAACTTATCTTTATGTGTTGTATGAGCTCCTACCTGTACTGTTGTTAAGGGAAACCTATAGCAGAACAATACTGGCACTTCCAGAATACATTCAAAGAAGTATTTGATATTGGAGTAAATTAATAACAACATGAAGACAACTAATTAAAAATTGTGTGATCTTAAGATAATCAATATTTAAGAACGAAAGAAAACTCAATTCTGGGTATTGATATTA
>ML790184.1:109148-119352 GCA_009831015.1 Picea engelmannii | reverse complement strand
TATATATATATATATATAAAGGTGGACTGGAATTGTAAGTCAACATGAGTTTTATGTTCATTTTAAAATTTAGATTTGATCTTCCCTTAAAAATAAACCCATAGAGAGGGATATGTAAGTTAATGTGGGAATTATCTTACCATGGCTCATGTATGATGATGTATAAACTTCTTAAATGGATACATAGGCAGCCTTGTCTTCTAATAATTCAACGTAAGTATGATCTACTTAAAGGTAACTTGCAGATAGCTATGAAATTGTATTAATTTCTCACTCTACAACCTAATTAAGATAAGACATTATAAGGGTATGTATATTTATTTGTGCTCTTAATTCATTTATCTTTATGAAGTATCCTTCCACTAATTTACACACATTGTTTCTTGCAAATGATAAAGTTTAGTAGAATATCATGTTGCTCCATTAAAATAATGAGATGTATGAATGATTAAGCGATTAGATTTCTTCGTGCCATGAATGAATTTGATGATTACTCGTGCACCTTGGAATTAATGTAATGTATGATTGGTTATATGTATTTAGTGGTTAGTTCCTAACTGTCAATCCTTTTGGAATGATAAAAGAATTAAATTGCTAAAGAAACCTTCAGTTGGTAAAGTGTAGAACTTGTTTGTGTGCATGGTAAACCTTCTTTTGTTGGAAATTGTTTTATTCATAGGTCATTCCTTGATTGTTAACAATAGATGGTAATTGCATCAATTATTAATATATGTATTTACAATTGGACTCTTGATGATGGTTGGTTGCATCAATTAAATTGATACATGTTATGGTAGAATGGAATCTTGATGGAATGTTTCATAGTTGACTAATCACGTTCCTTAATTGATATGTTTTTGTAATGGAAATTTTCATGCCATGAATACTTAATTTTGATGTACGATTGTTTTAGAATTTAGATTTATTGCGCACCTTGATAATAATTTCATGTATGATTAATTAAGTGATTATATTACTCTTGCACCATGAATAATTGATGTTTAAGATTGATTGATTGATCTAGTTGATTTTTGGTTGATTGGATTAGCGGGATTTAGACACCTCCTTGTTCCTCAGAATAGTCTCCATCCCTGAGACCTTAAATGGTCAAAATCAATCAGATGAATCTTGGGCTTGAGCATTGTGTATGTGTCCTAGAGGTCCTAACCTTGCATGATAGGTTGGGAAAGTAATTATTTAATATTCATCAATATGGTTGATCATCATATATAGATGCTTCAGTTGATTGTGACGTGTGGAACTGCATCACTATTTATGTTTATGTGTTGACTTGGTGTCTCTATCATTATGTTAATGCATTGGAATGTGTGGATATTGGTTACAATGATGTGTCGCTTGTAATTCTTTTAATTATGATGACATGACAATTCTTTATCCTAACACAAAAATAAATAAATTACCCTATTGTACTTTGTTATTCGTAGTCATAATGGAAAGGTTGTTACAAACAAATGGGAAACAATTGTTTCACACACTAATGAGAATAGTTTTTGTGCATGCACAACTTATCTCGTAGGTAGAATTGATTCGAGAGAAAACATTTTGTGTGGCGCAACTCAACTTGGGGTTGGGTACGTTACACTGTGGTATTAAAGTAGAATTTCAGGTTTGCTGGTATTGGGGAATGTTACATACCTCTCCATCCTATTCCAAGGCCATAACCACAAACTTGTTGATGAACCCTATAAACAAAGTATAGTAAATTTTTAATTTAGCATTCATTTTTAGTGGTTATTCTTTACTCAAAGGGTACAGAAGTGCAACTGATGTTGTTTGAGACTCTTAAAAAATGAAACTTATAAGAACACTCACAAATAAAACTTTACACTAATTTTACAATGAAAAAGAGTTTAGAGCAAGAAAAATGCAAGAACAATCTCTTAAACCTTGAAAATCAATCTTTTGTCTTTTCGATGCAAAATGCACAATGCAACTTTGTCCTAAATGTGAGAAAAGAAAGAGAAGCAAAAAAAACAGTCTTTTTTGTTCTTTTTCCTTTTTGAATTATTTTCAATATAAAAAGAAAACAAATTATTGTACTTAGATCTTTTTCTTTTTCAAATATGAATGCAAAATAATGCAACAGAAAGAAAGATACCTAACTAATATCAAACTAGGTTTTTTCATTTTCTTCTTCTTTCTACTAAAGATAAAGCTAAACAAAAGGCACTAAAAGAAAGAAAATTTTATTTTTATGTTTGAAAAATCAAAATAAACACAAAAGAAAAGTATTTAACTTAGTTACAAACTCAGGTTTCAGAGATGATGCAACAACGACCACGAAACCGAGCCCTGAGAGAAAAACTAGTCTTATTGTTATGCAATTCAAGAGATCAAAAGAATCCCAAAGAAGGATAAAAAAAATCTTTGTTTTGTTTTCAATTTTAATGCTTTCCAAAATTTCTATATCCCATAAGAAGTTTTGGGAACAATATCCCCAAAAAAGACCCCCAAAAAAGCCAAAACAAGGCTTAAAAATGATGAAAAACAAGAAAAAAAAATCACTTTTATGGAGGTATACGCCCCTTTTATCACTATAGGGAGCATATATGAGATTATGTGCATGCCTTGTGCTTCTATAGGGGGTGTATGTATGTTCCCTTTCCTTCTACAGGGTGCGTATATGACCCAAATTTCCAAAAGACATTTACACAGTTGTATGCACCTAAGCCTTCTATAGGGTGTGTACATATACGTGTTTTACTCTTCAATAAGAAGTATATATGTTCTTGTTTTTTCAAAGAAAAGAGAGTATACACTCTAAAAAAAAAAAAACTTGAAAATCCCTAGGTCTAAAGCCTGAAATTTAAAGATAGGTTACTAAACACAACAACAGAAATGGAAAGAAAGAAAAAAAACAATGGAAAACTAAGAGCAAGAAAATCCCAAAAGGGCTTAGAACCGTACAAGCATCAAGCAAACGTTTTTTTTTTTTTTTTTTAATCAAATATAAAATTTTGAGACTGCTTAGGACACGAGGGAAACCAAGAGAGCCCAAGAGGACCCTCAAAGACCAAGACAATACCTTGACCAAACAAAAAGGAAAAGCACCACTTTAAAGAGCATGTACACACATGTCACTAAGGAAAGGAGTGTATGTACACGCCCTTCATTCTTAAAACCAACATATGTACACTTTTGTTATTGAATAAAAGAGTGTAGAAAGCCCATAATTCAAGAAAAATCAAGAAAAATACTGGACTCGGGGACTAAAAATAAAGGACTAGGTTTCTAAAAGATTGAAATCCACTGTAAAATAAAAAATCAATCAATAAAACCACATAAAAGCTATGCAAGCACCATAAACTAACCCAAAAATGAGGCAATCCCCATTATGGTCTCCATTTATGTTACAGGGAAAATCCCCTATGGCTATGGGTTAAATCCACAACAATGCGTTGACCATTTAAAGAACAAACCAAATCCCAGAAATGCAATCAAAGATTTGTAACTAACTCGATCAATTAATTAACTACTAGTAGCAAGGAAAAATAGATATACTTGGTGTCATATGTTTGATGAACATCCCATGGTTGAAAAATTTTAATACTATGATCTATAAATTTTCGTGGATATTCCACCGGAACAGTTCGTCACAATAGATTTGATAAATAACTAAAATCTTTATTATTAAGGTTATTATTCCTTTAGATTTCTAGAATATTTAGTTATTGATTTTTCTACTTGTGCATGCAATAGATAAAATGTGAAAAATAGATAATAGTAAAATAAAATCACACCATCCACAAATAGTTTATATTGGATTTAGGTCTGGATCATTTATGGTCATGCGTGTAAGTGAAATTTTTATGTATTTCGTTAATAATGGAGTGCATTAAGTGCGTCACATGTGATTTTTTTTCCCATTGTCGAGTTTTTTGTGGTCAATTTGTTGTTCTTGGTCAAATTTATTCTTTGTCTGATCACTTTGTTCTTCCACTATGTCTTCTCTCTCTCTGTCTCTCTCATGGGTGGTACTTCTTAAACCAAGCACCATTGACTACCTTATAAAAAAACTTTCCTTGAAGTATTCTTAATTGTGCTACTGTAGTTTAACTAATATAATCAATTACATAGGGCCCTAAACGTGTAGTTTCTAGATTGCTCATCTTTCCTTTGAATTTGTTGTCATAAAAAGGTACCAAGTCACTAACTTTAATCTCTTTCTTCTTTAGATGTTGGTTGTGCCATGCTTTTTGTTGTTTATTTTTCTCTTCCTGGTGATGACATGCAGTCAATCATTGTTCTTTGAGATTTTTTAGTTGATGTAGCCTTTCTTTCTTTTCCATATTGAGGTCATAATGTAGTGCCGAAGATACCCATTCCCCATTCATCCATAAGTGTAGTGAGACTACAACCTCTTTCCCATAGACGTATTTAAAAAGGTTTTTTCCAATCGATTGTTTAGGTAGTGTGGTATTCCCATAAAAAAAACTAGTACTTTATCATCCCAATCATCTTTGTCTACACCATAGATTTTTGTGAACCCCTTGCACAAATTCTTGTTGAAGGATTCGACTACCCCATTTTCTTGGGGGTGATACAATGATGTTTTTTTGTGGTTGAATAGGAACTCTTCCATCAATATTGTTATAGTATCATTAATATAATGCGTTCCTTGATCACTTATCAATGTTAGAGGGCACTCAAATATAGTGATGATTTTTTCATATATGAATTTTTTTCCACTTCCTTCATGCATGTGTCGAATAGCTCTGTTTGTACCCATTTGGTTAAATATTCAACTATAGTGATGATATATCTAGATCTTGTTCATTTTTCACTTTTCAAAAAAGGTCCCAAAAATTCGATGGCGGAAATTTTGAAAGGTAGACTAGGATTAACCAACTTTAGTGGCATCTCATATTTCCATAATGGTCAACCCATCCTTTGACACTTATCACATTTATTAACTTTGGCTCAACAATATTTATGCAGTTTTGACCAAAAAAAGTCATGCTTGTAAGATTTTTATTGTAGTTGTGTCTGCATGAAAATATCCTCTTGATGGATCGACATGTGCTTCTTCTATTATAGTTTCTATTTCATGTTCCAAGGCACATCATATTAATATATCATCTGGTCCTAATTTATAAAGATATCCATTCATAAGTGTGAATGGGGAATTTTTCATTGCTAATAACTTTATTTTTCTCTCTAGAAGATCATTTGGAGATTTTCCTTCTTATATAAATTGTAATATTTCAGCCATTTCTTTTGGGGTGGACTTGACTCAAAATAGATGGGTGTCTGGAAGGTCATCGTTGATCCATATCACCTCTATTACCACTTCTACTCTTGACAAATGGTCAAGCCCAACATTATTTTTCCCTAAACTAAACACTACTTCAAAATCAAATTATTGAAATAACAAGAGCCATATGTAGACTCGTCCTTGATGAACTATTTTGTTGACTAAATACTTCAATGCTTGATGGTCTATATAAAATATGAAGGGGTTATCCAGTAGATGGTGTATAAATTATTGTAGAGCGAATACCATCCCAAGGCCTTCTCTTTCTGTGGTCAAATAGTTCCTTTCATCCTTATTCAACTTTCGTTTGGCATAAGAATTTTGGTGGCTGACCATCTTATCACCAGGTTGGGAAAGGAATGCACCAACTGATACATTGGATGCATCAACAAGAACATGGAATTTTTTCGTCCAATTAGGAAATCTTAAAATAGGGGCTTTCGCTAGTTTTCTTTTCAAGAGCTTGAAGGATTCATTGAATTCCACACTCCATATGAAATCCATGTCTTTTCTCAGTATCTAGTCGATGGGGAAGGTAATATCTAAATAGTTCCTTATGAACTCCTTGTTATGCCCAATATAACCCAAAAATATATTAGTTTTCCTTGGATTGATTGGTGGATTTAGATCGAGAATAACTTTGATTTTGGCCATGTCGACTTTGATTCCATATTTGCAAATGATGTGACCAAGTAATATACCAATAGGGGATTTCATTATATTTAGAGAAATATGAGCATGTGTATGTGATTTTTCATTAGACTATACATTGTCCAATCATAAAAGTAAATGATCACTATTTTATACATATATTAATGAAATAATTTGACAATAATACAGGACAATACACCGAGTGCATTCTTTAGGTCGAAGCGCATTACTTTGTAGGTGAAAGATCCAAATTTTGACACAAAGGTTATTTTCTATTGATCTTCCCGAGAAATTGGTACTTAGCTATATCCTGAAAAATCCATCTATGAATGGGTAGCATTCATGCCCATCAAATTCATTTATTATCCTGTCTACAAATGGTGTGGGGAATGGGTCAATAACTATGAATTTGTTCAATCCCTGAAAGTTGACACAAATTTTGAGTTTCTTTGGGTTATGCTTTTTGGGTTGTACCACCATTGGGCTAGCCCATTCTAAATTTTCAATAGGATATATAATTTCTACTGCCAACATACCCTCGATTTATTTTTGGACAATTTCTTTATATTTATCCCCTAGTTCATATTGCCTTTTCATTATGGGTTTGGCTCCTGGTATCAACTCGATTTCCATATCTTCCATTTCTTTAACCAACCCCTTCAAGTATTTGTAGTATCCGGTGAACACATCTTGATACTCCCTTAAAAGGTCAAAAATTTTGGTGGTCTTCATTTCGGTGTAGTCATCGCCTATCCGGGCCATTTTAGGTCAACCATTGTTTGAAATTCCATCTTCCCTGTAGTTGATTTCCACATCCATCCACTTCAGTGGTTTCGATTCATCTAAATTGCATTCTCTTTCATGAACTTCATTTTGTGTCAGGGGAAGTCAATTTTATCTAATTCATCATGTTCATCTTGTTTAGAGACCCTCAATACCATTTTTATTTCTTTGATTACTTCCAAGTGGTCCTTCCCCCATTTGAAACTTTTCCTTGGAAAAATTTCATATTCCATGTCGATTCGACGTGCAATTTGGTTGTTCTGGTCATGGCATGATACATGGTTACAAGTCTGGGTCAACCCTATGTTGACCTTTGTTTTTCCCTTTTATTGAGTTATTTTGGTGATTGGTTTTTCAATATAGTCTTTGATTTCCCTGACTACTTCTGCAAGGTTAAATGCAAAATCCTTAATAAAATTTTCTTTGAGATCCTTCCAAGTGAATCTTTCACCATGTGCTTCTTCTATTTTGTACCATTTGTAAGGTAGATATAATCCAACATATTGGGGAACATATGAGGCGATACTCTTTCATATGTGTATCCACTTCTTCTCCATTTCCTCTCACAGACTTGAATATGGATGAGAGAGTCAAACCCTAGCTTAAACTTAGGTATACTTCTCGTGGATGATAATTTATTTCCTTCAAAACATTTGACAAATTATGTGGCCGTGATGGTCCAAGTCTGTAGTCGGGATGCATGTGTATCCCACCATCTTGTTGCTTGTCCCATGAGTGACTGCACCAGACTCTACAATTGACCTTGTTCTCCAACCATTTTAGACAACTCATCAACATGAACCAATGGTGATTCTTGCTCCTTAAATCACAACGAGAGAGTTGAGGTCAACTCTATGTCCATGGAGATTAAACTTGGGCTCTTATTGATTTTTTTTTTTTGCACTACGGGTATTGTTCTAATGGATAAGAAAGAATGAAATTTATCCTTAGGAATGGCTTCAATTGATCAACATTCTCTTGCTTTTGATTCATAGTTTTCCAACTTCCATTCATATAGTTCTATTTCTGATTTCTGACCTACCGACAAAGGTGAACCATGTGGTAATTCTCCTTGTATATTAGGGTCAACATCATCATGGTCTCATTGAATGAATTGATATAGATTTATTGCCCCAGTCTCTTCTTCCTAGGGTTTTTTCTTCATTTTACCCCTCCGGGGTCCAAGGGTATGATAATTTTCTTTCCACTTCCTTTAATTTTGATTCTGTCTCTTTCATGAAAAATTGTTTCTTTCATTTTCCTTCCCCATGGTTTCCCAACCAATGTTGAGTAGGAAGGGATACCTTCAAGAATATTGATTGCTTCAAAGTCCTCCAGTGTTGGTATCCCCATGATAACAATTTATGCACTCCTTAATAAGCCAATGGGTTTCACAAATTGTTGATATGAAAGTTTAAGGAAATTAGTAGATCTTGTTAGTTTAGGCCTACCCATTTTGATCCAAGTTTCCTTAGGGAGAATATTGACTTTTGAACCAAAGTTGACCACTACTTGAGGAATCGTAAATCCTTCAACTTCAAGGTCGACTTGTGGGTCATAATCATCTTGGAGATTTTCTCGAGTAAGTTTCCTCATATTTTTGCATGTTCTTTGTTCTTCTTTACATTCTTTCAAGATGTTCAATCATTCCAATAGATGGGAAACTAAATGTTCCTATTTTACTAGATCCAAGAATTTTTCTAAGACTGTGTCCTTCCTCCCTTTCTAGTACTGTGTTTGTTGATATGTTCTTTTGTTTTCTTCTTCATCTTCTTGATTAAAGAACCTAAGTCCTTCTCTCATAGTTTGTATTTCTTTCATGGATTAGGGTACCCATGATATTTCTTAACAAGTTTAATCTATGGTAATTGTTTTGCATTATATTATTGACCTGCACCTGATATTGTGATGATGCTTAAATTCTTAGTGTTAAATACTTCATGTTTAGGCATGGTTTGCAGGAGATTGACAGTTTTCCTATTTCTCATTTTCTCAAGCATAACTTAATAATCCTCAAGGGAATGATCACCAACTCGACATATATCGAAAAATTTCAAGTCATTTCTATCCTTCACTGGGTAGTCAATACTTAAATGATCTTCCTTTAACCAAATAAAGTAGTATGATTTATTGAATCTTCCTCGACCGCATCCTCCTCGATCATATCATCTACAGTATCCACCTCTATATCCTCCTCTTCCTTGATATCCATCTCCTTGACCTTGATAACCACCTCCTCTTCCTTGGTATCCACCTCCTCTTCCTTGGTATCCACCTCCTCTGTCACCTTGATATTGGTTTTGTTTTGAAACCTAGGTATGATAGATAACATGATAATAATGATTATTTCAACCATTGAGTTGACACTCTTTTGTACTATGGGTTGTTTCTTTCTAGATGGCCCACCATTTTTGTTTTTTATTTTTGAAGTTGTTTGGGAAGTTCTTTGTGATGTGTTTTTTGATGATTTGGGATATTTCACTATAATATTCTATCTGGACCCTTCAGACATCAGATTCTCTTTCAGTCATCCAACAATATTTGAAATAGTCTCTGGTGTGTCCTTTATTCATACAAAATGTGCACCAAATATCACTTCGTCATACAACAAGATCCTGGAGTGTTTTTTTTAGCATCTCTAATTTTTCTTAAATAACTGTATTTGCAGTTAATGTGGTCCAATATTCATCCAATTATCTACTTTTTTTAGGGTGTCCTCACAAGTTTGGATCTCATGCATTCTCAAAGGTGCTTGGATATTTTGAAGGAGTCCTACCACAAACCATTGAACTAGCAACTCCTTGTCAATCATGTGAGGGTTTTGACTGAGTAAATGATTGAATATTTTGTTTTATTCCCTTATAGAATTGCCATTCATTTGTTTAATTTCTTTCATCTTCTGGGAAGCCATGTGTTCGATACCTTGGGTTTTGAAGAAGGACAAAAAATTACTATGAATTTTCCTTCATTCTCATTGGATTTTTTTTTAAGTTCATGAACCTTGTAAGAGATATTTTCCTGAGAGACTCAATGAATTGCGCCATCTATTTTGTTTCATATGAGATGTCTATGAAATCCCAATACTTTTCATAGATGAACTAGTACCACTTGAGATCTTCATCCCCCTCGTACAAAGGTAAATGATGGTGACATTTTTTATTTGAAGAAGAGGGTTTCGAATTGGACTGGTTTTGATTTGGTGGGGTCGACTATGTTACTATTCCAATTGGTGTTGTCGAATGGTTTGCTTGTTTAAATAGTGTCATCAACTGGTTTTCTTACTCGACTAGTGTTGATGACTTGTCATTGGCTTCATCCACATTTACTATTTCAACTGGATGGGGTATTTCGTTGGTTTGACAAACTTGGCCTATATACTCAATAAATTCTCTCATTTTCGGTCACATTTCTTCATCATGATTGTTGATCAAATGTATTTGTTCTTATTCATATTCTAAATTTGGCGGGGGTACAACAAATACATTACGGGGTGAG
>ML790184.1:83653-103545 GCA_009831015.1 Picea engelmannii | reverse complement strand
TGGAATCATGCATTAAAGTGGCACTTACTACTCACTCACCATTAACGATAACACTGAGAATTGATACATTGAATACTTGATTGAGGAAGAGGGGATTAATGAGCACAAGATCATCAAAAAATGTGGTAAGATCTAGAACAACAATTCTAAAGGTATGTGGTATGAATCTCATGCTAGATCTACATGGGGTTTGTATTGAACATTATTATTGTGTTCTAGATTTATGGATCCAAAATTAGAAAAAAATATTACAAAATGAGCTAGATCACTAAATGAGGAAACCTTAGATAAGGTTGAGTCACATAACAAGATACTCACAATAATACCATATGATATTATAAATGAATAACTGGTACACCTATTACAAAGGAGTTTACCTCCTTATATATCATTGTTCATTAAGCAAATCATTTCCACTTATCAGTGTGGGATAGATTGCTTTACACAAAAAGTGAACATTAACATATTCTAAAGTCATAAAATGAATTTATTACATGGTAAGCCTTATATTTCTAATACCCCCCCCCGCCCCCCCCACATAAAGCATACAATGTTGAAATCAAATACATATACTACATGTAAAACACATAAACTGAACTCTAAACATCAGTAACATCATTTAAAAGCTTCTTCTTTGAACACAATTCTTGGACTAGTTTGAGCTTCATCAATCTGCCTCATAACCGTTGTATCGATGTAGATGCTGAGTTGAATTCTCAAGTTCCTGGATTCCACCTCCCCGAACTCTTGAATCACGAATCTCCCGAAATCAATTACTGGACAACTATCTACATGCATGTCTTGTAACCTCACTAGTACACTACAATCCACATGCATGTCTCTCCAACTAATGAGGGATCTTTCCCTAGATCCACAAATTTTTGGCAACAATCCATTTTGAGTTGTTAACTGATCACTTCCTATCTTCAAAGCGTGAGCTTCCTAAAATGCATAAAATCCCTTTTCTTTAGTAGATTCTTCACCACTGTCAACATCCAATGGATCTTCAATCATGGCTACATTCACTATATGTTTTCTATTTTAGACCTTTCCCTTAAGAACATCATTAGCTCATTGTCTACAATTCCAAGCTATATGACCTAACTTATTGCAATAGTGGCATTCCATTTCCTCTTTTTTTGTTGTTGATATATTGCAGTTGTTTCTTGCATAGAATGCAAGTTCTGATTGGCTATCACCTTTAGTGATTCTCTTTTCTTCTGCTATCAATGCCACAATCATCATAGTCCAAGATACCACATTTTGTTTTGACATTTCTTCAAACACTTTGTGAGCATACTCCAAATACTCAGAATTATCATACATGATGACAACCTTGGTTTCAAAAACATGTCATAGGTTTTAGATCATGTTTGAATGATGTGGGCATGGACTAGTTTTTCTTCTATTAACTTGTTCGGATCTGCAGGTGCTACCTTGGTTCCTTTGACAAATCCCCAAAGGTTTTTATTCATTAATTGCACATGGATATTCACTTTCCACATATGGAAATTGAAACCTGATTACTTCTCTAATGAAATTTGCATGACTCATTACATCTTATCTTTTTTCACTACTAAAAAATAATTACCCATGCCGGATGAAAAGAAAGGTTACACAAACCAGAGCTATAGATACTGCAAATTTGAGAGACATTGGCAGTATAATTGCAATAAAACTCTTGTTTCCTCTGTTGAGATAATTAAGAAGGATCTTGCATTAAATCACGGTTAAAAAACTCAAATATCAGTAAACTCACTACTAAATACGCTCAAGTTGTGGCACTTCATGGCTCTCATACTATTGAAGTCGCAAGAGTGGAAACATTGTCTTTCAAAGGCTCGAGACTCTTGTTACAATTTCATTCTCTTATACCATACTACAAAATGAGTTAGATCACTAAATGACGAAACCCTAGATAGGGTTGAGTCACATAACTAAGCTCAAAGAAAGATACTCACAATAACACCATATGATATTATCAATGAATAACTAGTGCACTTATTACAAAGGAGTTTACCTCCTTATATATCATTGTTCATTAAGAAAACATTTTCTACTTATGAATGTGTGAGAGATTGCTTTACACAAAAAGTGAACATTAACATATTCTAAAGTCATAAAGTAACTTTATTACATAGTAAGCCTTATATCTCTAATAAAATTGTGGATTGGAAGATTGGTTTTTATTCTTCTACCTAATGTAGGAGCTTTCAATGGTAGTTAGTTCAAAGAATTTATATACAACTAGAAGAAATCTATGCGGACTCGATTAAGCCAAATCGATTTTTTTTTTAAGTTTTTCTATTTATTTTAGTGTAATCAATGTCTTCTTATTGAGTCTCTTCTATTATCTGATAACCATTACACAATCCAAAATATTATTTTACCTATTATCCCCATTTCGTGGGATAACTAAGGAGATCATGTCTCAAGGCCCTCAGGTTGCAGATATGGAATGTCGAGAGACTACATGACCAACAATGTCCCCTTGCACATACAAAAGCCCGCTCTATCACCACAATCCAATCCATTGTCAGTGCATCCACCACACTAGCTAGCTTCTGGAAGGAAGATGGGCCTTGTTCCATGTGGTACAAGTCAGGTATTGTGGCAGGTAATCACCCTAATATTTGAGGCATTTAAACATGTTGTATTTAAGCTAATTTTGATTATAGAACAATTGCTTGGACATTATTCTTTTGACTCCATTTCACCTTGGTGAGTGTCATAGATTTCCTAGTAAGTGGCCAACCTTTGGGGAGGTTTGCAACTGGGGGTCCCTCAAGGGGTTATCATACCATTCCCAACCATACATACCACTTTCCACTCATTACATTCTCATCATGATTCCCTCTTCTAGGCCCTTTGAATTTAGTGACCCAAGAAGGGCATGTACCTCATTTCATGGGAAGAAGGGGATGAAGGCCCAGAGGGATGGTTGTTGGATAAAAAGATAAAATCTTATATATTAACCTTCCATATGCTTCACCCAGGGATCCCCGAGAAAGCAATGAAACATTTCTTTGTAAGAAAAGGGGGACCTACAAAACTTAATGATAATGAATGCTTAGGGGGTTAGTTGGAGGATGGGAGGTCTCATCACAAGTTGACCTATCATGATCATGGGTATTTAGCAGTATGAAGTTACCATCGTCTAGTCACCAAGCTAGGGTAGTGGCTCTCAATTACACAACTGAGGGAAAGGGTGTCTCATCACGAGCTAACCTTTTCATTTCCATGAGGTATTTGTGAGTGACACTGTCATTGTATGGACACCACACCATGACAGTAGCCTTCAACTCATTTCTTAAAATATGAAAGAAATAAAAAATTGGCAAGAAGATGGGCTTGGAAAAAGTGCATTGCAAATGAAGGTGCCACACACCCTCTACAAAGGCACCCATGAATGAGATAATACAAGCCCTTGTATGTCATGAGAGTCATCGACCTATGAAGTCTAAGCCCATTCCACCTCATCATCCACTACATAACCTTGAAAGGCCATCCTTGGGAGAATCCCCTACTTTAGTGCTTTGGTCTACCCAATAGGACCTTTATGACATCCCTCCCATACTTAAACTTGGTCAATTGTATAGGGTTTTTGAGCATTTGTTTAATTTGATGAGGTAGTTTTGATGCACATGTTTAGTTTCCTTACTTATTAGACATGGTTTAAACTTGTTATGATATATTTGAGTTGATATCTTTGGAGGGCGTACCCTTTTGTTTTGTAGGACCTTACTTGGTGTCCAGTTTTGGAAGGACAAGGCTAGCTTGGGATTCCATGGGGCAAGGATCCCATAGGTTGGATGTGATAGGCCCGCATACCGGATCACAAAGAGATGCATTTCAAGGCTTACTTGACATCATGGAGGATCTTATCCAACCCCTGGCACCCAAACGATTTTCCCAGGAGAGGAAAAACGTCATCTTTTGAGGGTTGACGTCATGCTTGAGGGGGTTTGATGGTGATGGAGTGATTGCACATTGACACTTGGAATATTTTCACCAAGTGAGGCACGGATAAGGATTAACATATGATGAGGAGGCTCAAGGAGCCCCAACAACTTCCACATATTCTCCAATGACTTTCTCAAGTGCCAAAACGTCCCCTAAAGGGGCGACGTCATCTTGTTCTAGGGTTTCTTTTGTGTAAAAGTGAATTTTAAGATGAATTGTTTAATATTATTTTGATGAAAGGGGTAAGAAAAAGGTTGTGGACCCTTATCTTATGTTTTACCCTTGCTAATTGGAAAAACTATGTGATAGACATTTTGTATAAATAGAGATCATGATATCTCATTTTGAACATAACTCTCCCATTGTGAGAAGTACTTGGCTGAAATTTTCACTACTCTTGCTGATTATGGTGTTTCTCTCTTGTGAAATGTATTTTGGTGAATGTCTCTTGGTGAATAGATGAGGAGGAGTGGTGTGCACACCATAAAGGCTTGATCTATTGACTCTTGGATGAATTTTGCATGGTAAACTAGGGTTTGTTATCTCATTTCTTGGATTAGGTAAGGAAAAATATGCGCATGATCTTTGTTTCTTTCTTATTTTGGTTATTGTTGGTAGAAAACCCTAGTGAGGAGTATGTTGGATAAACCCTCCATATTCGATTCATCTTATTGTTAAGTTTATAAATCTTTTCTTAATTAAGGGTTGCTAGGAGGAATACAAGTGTGTATATGCTCCTAGATTTACCCTAAGTTGATTGGCATACCCTAGGGAGTAAGAGTATTTACACCCCTAGGGTTTTTGTTGATATAACTTGTGATTTAAATACTCCATTCACCCAATTTTAAAGGCACTAATCTGAATATTTTTGCATTGGAGAAATAAAATAGTTTCATTGGGAAACATGATTTTTGGTCATTTCAACTTTTTGCAATTTGGGTTTTGTTTCTTGTGCTTAGAGCACCTATCATCCACTAGGGTGCCCCCTCTAAAGGGGTAGTTATTTATTTTGTTACAAATATTCATCTTCAATCATTAGGGATGAAAAAACCCTAATCTAACTTCTTCAATAACTCTTAAATCAATCATTGAAATTTGCTCAAAGTTTGCACACTTAAACTACTAGGCCTAGTGCATTTTTTGGCAAACTTTGAGGGGGTTTTAGTGGCTGATATTCTTGTTGTAATAAGTTTTTTTTAACATCCATAAAGCTGATTTATATTGCTGGAGAAAGTGTTTACAACAACATTACCTTTTTATGCTATTATCTTGGTCTTTGAATCTTGAGTTTCACTAGTGTTTAGCTAGTTTATCTCTTGCACCTTTTACTTGATTACTAGCATTTGTTTAGAAGCTTAGTGTGCCATTTCATTTCTGATATATGCTATTACTAACAACCTATATTAGGGAAAACAAGCTTAACTTTCTTTTCCACTTGATATATTTCATTGTATACTTGGTTTTCCTTGTGTCTTGGGCATGTATCATCTCTTTGTAGGTCACTCAAAGCTTTGGAAACCTCAACCAACCCTCAAGATTCATTACCAAGTTCCCTTTTCCATATATAAAATTGACCTTTAGGGGAATCCGTTCATATATCACATTTTTCGTCTCAATCCCCCCAAGGATCACCAAGATTCATCCCTTGAGGTGACTACGTCCTTACCTCTAAAGTGATCGGAACACCTGCCTAAGGTGACAGTGGGTAGGTTCTCTCTAAGTTGTCACCATTTTTGTGATTGGTTTGGGATTTTCCCAACCTAAAATTTGTGCGATAACATTTTGGTGCCGCTATCGGGGAGGATTTTGAATTCTCTTCCAAACCCTAACGACACTTTGGCAAGATATCCTAAATATTTTTTCCTTAGCTTTCCTGGTGACTCCACCCAAGGGAATTTCCATTTCTGCACTTGATGAGCTCTTTTTGAGACTCATCTGGTGACTCCACCTTCCCAAAACCCACCTTATCCCTTTCCATCCTTTGATGAGCCTTTGATCTCATTTGTCGACTCCATTGAGGTATTACCCTAAGTAATGGAAACATAGCTCTGTGGCACTTTCATGAAGCATACAAGGCCTTGGATCTCGAATCTATTGAAAGATATCCAAACATGTGACCGATAAACCAATTTGATCTCCTCCCAAAGTTCAATGGTAATCCATTGTCGACCACATCACACGTTGTTGAGTATACCATATGTATCCACATTTTGAGTGCACAACATGAGGATGTATGCCTGCGGTTGTTCTTCTTGTCCTTGGGAAGTGAACAAAGAGATTGGATCAAGGATTCTTGCAAGAAAATAAGTACATCTTCTTTTACGATCATCATTAAAGAGTTCCTTAAATGTTGGGGACCAGAAGCTCAAATTCTTGAGGATACAATTCAAGACCTAGAGGATGATTTTTCGAAAGAAGGTTTTGATCTTGATCATATTGAATGCTTGAGAGGAATGCTTCTTCCATAGTTTTTTGAAACAATAGTCGAAAAAAAAGAAGTTGAAAATAACAACGAGGAAAGTTTTGAGTGCCTCAAGTGAAGCATAGCATAGATGAAGATTATGAGTTTCATGAACAACTAATGAAACTTTTTCCTGACAAGGAATTTATGGTTAAGTTCTGTAAACATAGAGAACAAGATTATGGCTCCATCCTTGAAAGTTATGAGGAAAGGCATACCCTAAACTCATCATGGGAAGTGACCATTGCATATTTTGGAACAGATTCATTATACAATGTTGTGACCAAGAAGTATGGGTACCAAAAAAACCTTCTCAAATGACGATGAACATCTCTCCATGCCTGTGGAAGTCTAAAAATCGTTAAAGATCAAGATCAAGAGGGTGATTTCTTTGATCATATTGAAGATGACAAAGACTTGTTCGATGGACATATTCATGAAGAAATTTTTCAAGAAGATTTCAATGATGAATACCTTGATGAAGTACAACGTCTAGATGAGGAGACATTGGTATTCATGCTCCCGCTTGATGAACATGATATTGTTCATCCTTGTTCTCCTCTTACACATGAAGATGAATAAATTATTAGACTCAATGATGCATATGATCTCATGCAAAACCTCTCCAACATCGTTGATCTACACATTGATGATTTCATATAGGTTGGGAGACATAGATGGGATTTTGGTCATTTCGTTTTTTATAGAGACCCCATTTATGATTTTGAGGCCCGAGGGTAGCTCTCAAGTAAAAGGGGTTAAGTTTTCATCATCAGAGGATTGGTATTCATGCACATATGATTCATATGTTTGACATCCTGGTGATGATATGGTTACAAATTTGTTCCATTCATTCAAGGATGACTTGTCATAACATACTCAGGGTGATATTCAGTCATCCCTTGATACACACCCTTTTGAGGATGTAGATTCTTTCTATGAGGATTTTCATCCATTGTGCTCAAATTTTGAGAGACACCAGGTCATGACCAGCCCAAAGCATTCCAAGGTCCATATTAGCACTCTATAATTTTCCCAAGTCCATGGTACCAGTCACAGAGGCAACATCAAAATTGCTTGGAGTCAAGGATATATCCCTCCAAGACTCAGAGAGGGATCTCTCTGTCAGATTTATATTTGTTTGAACATGGATATTAGGTTAGTTATGAGGTCCAGAATTTGTTTCATATTTGAGATGTTTGGATGAAGGACTGTTTTAGAATTCCCTTGGGCTATGGGGTCTACCTTCTGAAAATGGATCTATCTCAGACGTATAAGATTGTCTCCACAGGGCAGGATAGAAAGACTATTGGATAAAATTGAATAAAATGAAAGTGGAGGAGAGGAAAATAAAGAAAATTCCATCAAGCAGAGGAGCAACTAATAATTCCTATTCTCAACTTCAGATGAAAACATGCAGATCATTAAAAGACCAGAAACAGAGTGCAAGAAACAAGTTATGTTCTTAATCTTTATTTTAATGATTAGATCAGGGAAAAACATGAAATGGATCTACAGAGTAAGAAAACAGTTACCCAGAGAGGAAAAACATCACTAGGGAGTCTAACACAAGAATTTGCAGATACAACTTTTTATTTATGGAAGATCATCTGGAAAATTACACAATATCCCCTATGGGGCTTGAATCAAGAGCTCAACAATCAACCATTGCGCATTTGAATTATTAAAATATATGGAACAAACTCTCCCCAGGCTCATGAGGTCGAAATTCAACCACCTCGGCCAAAAATAGAAATAAAATCTCTAAAAATCTTGAATTGTCCTCCATGAAAGACAGGTCGAACTACTGCAAAAAAAGGGTCAACTTAGACATTTGTTTCTCTTCAATGGAGAAACTTGTGAAAAATATGAAGGATTTTTTTGTATATGAGTTTTTATGGATAAAAAACCTCCTTCTGTTTCTCCAATTTTGTCTTCCTCTCACCGAAACAACTCCCGCAAAATCGGGTCTGAAACAGAAAAAACAAAAAACTGAGAAAATGAGGCTGAAATATGTCTTCGATTCTCCCAAATGGTGGCACCCGTGAAAAATATGGAAGAGGTTTTTGTTCTTCATCCCGTTCTGAACAAAACCCTCTCTCTTTTTTTCAAAATTCGTTTCCGTTTTCCTGGAATCCTTCCCGGAAGCCAACTGATCAAACTGGCAAAAACGAGTGGTTTTGAGTTTTTGGGAGGGCAGTTTTGGAGAGGTAAGCGGTTTGGTCGGACCCCCTGAGGTGGTAAGTGGTATTGGGAGGGGGGGTCTGTTTCTTTCTACGTGTTTTTATTTTTATTTATTTTTTTAATTTTGTTTTAATGTTTTATTATGTGTTTTAATTTTGTTTTATTTTTAATTTATTATTTGTTTTATGTATTTTATATTGTTTTTTAATATTTCAATTATATAGTTTAGTTTTCATTTGTATTTTGTTTTATTTTATTTATTGTTTAAATTATTATATGTATTATTTATTTTTTAATTGTTTTATATAGTCTATGTTTGTTTTATATTTTTAAATTGTCTTTTAGTTTAAATTTGTATCCTAACTAATTACTAACTTAATAAATTAATCAATCATTAATTTATTATTAACAAAACTAACCTAGTCTATTAATCTAACTACATTAATTTAATTAATATTACTTTATTACACTAATTAATGTTAAAAATTACCACTAATCATTTATTATTAACCTAATGTTTTCTATCCTAAGTTTGTTTATACATGTAGGGATAAAATTGGCGAAGGGGTGAAGAAATGAAGGGTGAGGGACTGAAGGGCGCAACGGTGGATGAAAGATGCAACAGGGTGATGAAGGATCGGGCGAAATGGATAGAGGGGGGAATGGAATCAACCGAGCCCAGTAAGCCAGATGGCTTCATCGCGGGAGAAACACCAAATAAGGAGCCAAAAAATTGAGTTGCCTATGATTATAGGACCCCAACATAGGCTCCAACTGGGGATGGTAGTTCCTGAGGAGGTGTCAAGAATATCAGATCTATGAACATGCAGACCAGTGATTTTATTCATTGGGCCATGGAGTCACTGCAGCTACAATATTCGAACTGGCTCAGATTTGGTTGAACACTGAACTAGATACTATCAACTGCAAAATCTGTTGGAAACCATACAATATTGAAAAAGATGCTCAAATGACCAAGCTTATTCAAAATTGCTACATGATCTAACCTACTGAATTTATATTTCCATTAAGTAATGGGAAAATGCCAGTGAATCCAATCCAGCATTTGCTCTGATAATTTTACTTCTTTACCACTTTTGATCAAACTCAGAACTAGGCCTGCTAATGGTGCTTGAGAGTAGTTTCTAGCTTGGTATTCACCACATAAGATTTGATAAACCTAAAAAATAGTAAAAATACTAGAAATGGAAAAGGATCCTGTATTGAAGAATTTCTCCATATATGTATTTACAGGATCAATATAGGCTTGGCCCATCCTTTGATTTTCAACTTCAAACAATTCAACATCATGACTTGATTTTGCACCTACACTTTTTGTGTTCTCCAACCCTTCTTTACATGACTGCAAATGCTCTGATGGGCTTTGTGGTGATCCTCCTACTGAACCGAGCAATGAAGTTGATTGTCTGATCATATCACAATCATAGATATTTTTCAATCCATAACTGAATGTCGAAACAAGCTCCTGACTACACATATTATCTAAAATTGTTGTTATGGGATCCTGAAAGGATTGACAAGATTGCTTCATTGATTCACATGACATGTTCTAGCTTTCTATGTGTTTATTCTTCAACATCTACTCAAGAGTCTCCTTCAAGATTTTGAATGATTCAAAAACTAATGGTACAGAGTTACATTCTAGTGTTTTGAATTCTGCTTCAGGCTCTGAATTTTCCCCTGAACTTTGAAAATCAGAGAAACTTGGAGATTGTAATCCTGGATATAAATTAGCCTCTTTATCAACACTAACATCCTTCACTATCTCATCATAAGATTTATCTTCTTTGATATTTACCACTTGTTCAGAAATTTCCTTCAAAAATTTAAAAGAAGAGAAGCATAAGGGTAAAGTTTGTTCACTTACCCCAAGACTTTCTGCATTGTGATCATAGTTTTCATAATCTCCATGTATAGGTTGATTGTCCTGCTGGGATTGAAAATGATCTTCTTCCTCCCAATCATATGTTGTTGATTTCTCTGAAAAATCCATTGTGGTATAATCATCATCGTATCGATCAATCTTGGGTAAATCATCCATGGATGAAATACCATTGAACATGCATATCATATCAGGAGAATTTTCCTCCATATTCTGATTTTGAACTTCATCTTCGACTGTAATGTGAATTGAATACATGAAACTATCATTATTCAGTCCCTGATACCAAGGTTGCACTACAGACTTTTTGGGAATATTGACCTTCGTCGTTTCTGGAACTAGTGGGATATGATGTCTTTGAACAACAAGTTCCTCTTTCCTGATAATCCTTTGCATCATCTCATTGATTGTGTTGGTCAGAATACCTAATTTTATTTCTGAAGATATCAGATATTCCTTTTCCATTCTATATTTCTCTTCTGCCTTTAATTTTGCCTTTCTGTTCAACAAGTTAGCTTCCACATCAACTGCAATATTTTTCATTTCTTCAAGGGTTGCAGTTTTTCTTTCTCTTAATTGGAATTCCATCTCAGGATCAAAGGCATCTAGGAAATGAAAGTGAGATAATCCCGGGGGTGGCCTTATATCAGCAGGCATTGCATGATATACCTTATTGAACCTTGTTGAAAACTGAGGTACTGTATCCCCTGGCTATCTTTTCAAATGGTCATATTCTTCTAGGATGAGAAAGGCATTTCTTATGATCACCCATCGATCTAGGAAAATTTTCACAAACTGATGGAAATTGTTGATGCTTGCAGCTGGAAGATTTTTGAACCACTTTTTGACTTTACCTTGCAATTATAGGGAAAAATTATGATGCAAACGTCATTGTCTTCTACCTCAAACAGATCAAGAAAATCCTCAAGACTTTGGATGTGCTTTTCAGCAGTGATATTCACATTTTCTCCATCAAACCTGGGTAGATTATTGCTATAATTGGCAGGGAGGTCATGGAGAATAAGAGGCAAATATAGGGGCTTGTATCTATCTGGGATTTTTGCAGGTATATGAGTTAAAGTAAGAGGCTTATAATCGTTTGACAACTCGACAAAAGTAGGAGATAACACATGAGGCTCATGTCTCACTAGGCTTTCTACAGGTACATCTGGGATGTGCACAAGTGTATGAGTATGTACATGATCTACAATTTGGGGGTTAGTCTCTCGAGGTTCATCAATTTGCAGATGATCAATATAAACTTCAACAATATACTCTTGATTCAGATTGGAAAAAGATAGGACATAATTACAGAGAAAACCAAACATGTCTTGAATGCAATTTGAGTTTGAATACCTTGTCTTTCCATATTGCTTGGTAATGCTTCAGGTTCTTCCTCCAGCGAAGTCTTTGAGTTGGCACTGTTCTGGAGCTGATCAGAGTCGCCTAGTGAAATATTTCAACCTTCTTATGTTTGGTCATTTTCAACCATCAACGATCAGATCTGGAACTTGAAGTGCACTACTGGAAAAAATTCCCCACTATGGTCACCATTATGTTAGCACTCTGTAATTTGCCCAAGGTTGTGGAGGCAGTCACAGAGGCAACATCAAAACCGCTTGGAGTCAAGGATCTATCCCTCCAAGACTCAGAGAGGGATCTCTCTGTCAGATTTAGATTTGTTTGAACATGGATCTTAGGCTAGTTATGAGGTGCAGAATTTGTTTTAGATTTGAGATGTTTGGCTGAAGGACTGTTTTAGAATTCCCTTGGGCTATGGGGTCTACCTTCTGAAAATGGATCTATCTCAGACGTATAAGACTGTCTCCATAGGGAACGCTAGAAAGACTATTGGATCAAATTGAATTAAATGAAAGTGGAGGAGAGGAAAAGAATGGAAAGTCCATCAAGCAGAGGAGAAACTAAGAATTCCTATGCTCAACTTCAGATGAAAACATGCAGATCATTAAAAGACCAGAAACAGAGTGAAAGAAACAAGTTTTGTTCTTAATCTTTATTTTAATGATTAGATCAGGGAAAAACATGAAATGGATCTACAGAGTAAGAAAATAGTTACCCAGAGAGGAAAAACATCACCAGGGATTCTAACAAAAGAATCATGCAGATACAACTTTTTATTTCTGGAAGATCATCTAGAAAATTACACAATCTCCCCTGTGGGGCATGAATCAAGAGCTCAACAATCAACCATTGCAAATTTGAATTATTAAAATATATGGAACAGACTCTCCCCAGGCTCAGGAGGTCGAAATTCAACCACCTCGGCCAAAAATAGAAATAAAATCTCTAAAAATCTTGAATTGTCCTCCATGAAAGACGGGTCAAACTGATGCAAAAAAGGGGTCAACTCAGACATATGTTTCTCTTCAATGGAGACACTTGTCAGAAATATGAAGGAGGTTATTGTATATGACTTTGTTTGGAGAAAAAACCTCCTTCAGTTTCTCCAATTTCATCTTCATCTCACCGAAACAGCTCCCGCAAAATCGGGACTGAAACAGGAAAAACAAAAATCTGAGAAACTGACGCTGAAAGATGACTTCGGTTCTCCCAACTGGTGGAACCTGTGAAAAATATGGAAGAGGTTTTTGTTCTTCATCCTGTTTTGAATAAAAAAATCTCTCAGTGTTTCAAAATTCGTTTCCATTTTCTCGGAATCCTTCTCGGAAGTCGACTGTTCAAACTGGTGAAAACGAGCGGTTTTGAGTTTTTGGGAGGGCGGTTTTGGAGAGGTAAGCGGTTTGGTCGGACCCCCCCTAAGGTGGTAAGTGATATTGGGAGGGGGGGGGTCCGATTTCACCATGAGGTGACAAGTGTCCCTCCCAATACCACTTACTCGGACCCCCCGCTCCCCTTGTTAAAATTAGAATGGGGGGGGGGGGGTTGAGTAAATTACAGACGTAGATTTATTTCTTGGGATGTGTGAAGTATGGGAGTGGGAAGATTTGACTTTTTACTTTATTGATTTTTGTTTTTATTTGTTTTTTATTATTTTCTTTTTGTTTCTTTCTACGTGTTTTTATTTTCGTTTTTGTTTTTTTTATTTTGTTTTAATGTTTTATTACATGTTTTAATTTTGTTTTATTTTTAATTTATTATTTTTTTATGTATTTTATATTGTTTTTTAATATTTCAATTACATAGTTTATTTTTATTTGTATTTTATTTTTGTTTTGTTTTATTTATTGCTTAAATTATTATATGTATTATTTATTTTTAAATTGTTTTATATAGTCGATGTTTTATATTTTTAAATTGCCTTTTAGTTTAAAGTTTTATTAATAAATTAATCAATCATTAATTAATTATTAACAAAACTAACCTAGTCTATTAATCTAACTACATTAATTTAATTAATATTACTTTATTACACTAATTAATGTTAAAAATTGTCACTAATCATTTATTATTAACCTAATGTTTTCTATCCTAAGTTTATTTATTCATCCAGGGATAAAATTGGCGAAGGGGTGAAGAAATGAAGGGTGAGGGACTGAAGGGTGCAACGGTGGATGAAGGATGCAGCAGGGTGATGAAGGATCGGGCGAAATGGATGGAGGGGGAAATGGAATCAACCAAGCCCAGTAAGCCAGATGTCTTCATCGCAGGAGAAACACAAAATAAGAAGCCCAAAAATTGAGTTGCCTATGATTATAGGACCCCAACAGTCCACACTACCAAACATAAGTAATTTCATTTTGAGATGTTGGGAGAAGATTTGCAGACAAAGAAGCAACGTTTAAGGGGTTGAATTAGACTATTGGAATTCCTAGAGTATTAAAATATTAATGACTATTAAAATTAACATTCCTAGACTATTAAAATTCCTAGAGTATTGAAATGTTAATGAAAATAAATATTTTATTACCTTTCCCAACAACTATCTCTATTTCAGTTGACATTCCTATAATTGTCTCACATTAAATATAATCCTTTTATTATTTTTAGTCTAATTCAACCCCTTATTTCAATACTTTATTTTAATACTCTAGGAATTTATTTAATATTTTATCCCAACAACTAGCTTTAATACTTTAATATTTTATCGCCTAATC
This sequence comes from Picea engelmannii, assembly GCA_009831015.1. Taxonomy (NCBI): domain Eukaryota; kingdom Viridiplantae; phylum Streptophyta; class Pinopsida; order Pinales; family Pinaceae; genus Picea; species Picea engelmannii. The sequence goes on along the minus strand of ML790184.1, from coordinate 88,958 downwards.
CGAATGACTATATTTAATTCTTTTTTCCTCTTTACTCTCTCCAATGGGAACTTACCAATATTCCCCTATAAATTCAAACCTCATCACTCTTCTTCAATGTATTAGCTTCATTTGTCCCGGATGAGGGTGGAGTGTCCTCTTGAAATGTTGGATGTTTCAAAACTGCATACAAAATTTTTATCTAGAAAACTTTTTAGTGATACTGCAAAAAGTTTGAACTCACAGTGATTTGCAACTCTTAGATTGAGAGATATGTAATGTTCATGTAGATGTAAGTTGAATTGGCTACATGATTGTTCTTGTGTAAAAGAAAGAGGGTAGGATAATGATTGTGTCTTAGGTGTGGACCAAGGTTAGTCATGTAACTCTTTATTCATAGAATGAATAAGACAATAATAAGAGGGAGTCACTCAAGGAATGTTGGTTTTCCCAGCCAAGGCTTTCTAGGGTAAAATATCTATATATTGTGTGTTTTTCATTGATTATTCCTGTTAATTATATCTTCTCTTTCCCAATAGGTTTAGTGTGAGTGTTATTTTCTCTACACATGGTATTAGAGCTCTTTTTGTTGCTCTGTACAAGTCGTATCAGATCAAGTTTAAGAAGATCTTGGATCTGAGATAAACATAGGTCCATTGGGAGTTGTAAGGAAATGATCTTCAATTTTTTCTTAAAGCAATGGAAAATAGTTCGAGAATAAAGATTGAAAAATTCAACGGCCAAAATTTTGAGTTGTGGAAGCTTAAAATGGAAGATTTCCTTGTAGATCAAGAAAAGTGGGTAGTTGTGAGTCCTAGAACAATTCCGATGAGTATGTCAAAGGAAGAATGGGAGAAACTGGAAATAAGGGAAACAAGCTCAATTCAACTTTGTCTTGAAATTTTAGTACTGTTCAATGTCTCAAGTGAAGAAATTGCAAAGAAAATGTGGGACAACTTGGGAAGCTTGTACCAGTCAAAATCCATGGTAAACAAGTTGTTTCTTTGGAAGAAATTGTATCTTCTAAGGATGAGTGATGGTAGATCAGTAAAAGAGCACCTGAATGCATTCAATACTGTGATAATTCAGTTATTGTCTGTGGATATTAAATCCACTGAGGAGGAGAAATGTATCAGTTTGTTGTGTTCTTTTCCAAATTCATGGGATAGTTTAATCATGTCTATTGGAAGTAATGAAACCAATTTAACACTTGAATACATGGTTGAACCTCTACTACCAGAAGAAATGAGGTAGAAGAACATGGAAGGATCAACCAAGGATGTCTTTATGGTGAGAAGTTGATCGATCAATAGAGGTAAAGGTAAATTATCTAGTTGACAGTCTAAGTCAAAGGGTAGATCTAAATCCCCAGTTTAGTTGATGAGAATATGTTGGAAGTGCGATAAAGTTGGGCATTATAAAAGGGACTGAAGTCAAGGGTTGGTGAGAAAATTTATGAGTCTAATGGAAATCATTCGATTGAAGGAAATACTTCTCTAGAAAAAGGAGGAGATGTGTATCTGACATTGATCAATACTCAGAGCATGATGTTTGGTTGATCGATTCAGGTGCATCTTCTCATATGACACCTCACATGGTTTGTTTTTGTGAGTATGAGAGATATGAATGAGGAGATGTATTCTTGGGGGATGAATCGACAAACAAAATTGTTGGACGAGGAAGAATCTGACTTATGCTACAAGATGGGAGGAGTAGAACCCTTCTAGGTGTGCTACATATTCCAATTTTGGAAAGAAATCTAATATCTGTTACATGCATGTTTATAGGCAGGTGTGCTTGTCATTGATGGCAAGATTAGAGTATGCAGTGATGGAAAAACAGGGACAACGTAAGCTCATAAGAGATAGTGCAGAGGTGCACGAAGAGTGCAAGAGTGTGCTTGTTTATTTGATGGAAAACAGGCAGGCAAGGAAGATCAGCAGCACAGGGATAATTGCATGGAAAGATCAGACCAGACATTGGAGGAGTCAAGGAAGCAACTCACGACAAGAATGTCGAAATGACAAAATGCGAAACGCCGGAATACGTTGATCCAACTCCATTTCATAGTTTTGGATACTAGGAGTTGAAGTGTCAAAACACTTCACCACAGGAGTTCCAGAATCACGAAATGAAAAACGCTGAAATCCCGAAAGCAGGAGACATTTTCAGATACCGGGAGTTGGGGATGTCAAGAACTCTTACTACAGGAGTCCTGAAGTCGCGAAATGTGAAATCGTGATATTATAAACCACGATATAATCTCAACCATTGGATCGAGGAAAAAACTGGACTGTCGATCCAAGAAGGATACATGGTGAAAGATCATCCTTTTGCTGATTGGAAAGTCAAAGGAACGGGGTTCCCTAACCTCTCGAACTCGCGATACACGAAATAGCAAAATAACCTTAGCCGTCAGATCGAAGTTTGATCTGGACCGTTGATCCGACTCCATTTCAGAGTTTCGGATACCGGGAGATGGAGGAGTCAAGTGTCGAGACTCCTCATCATAGGAGTCCTGAAGTTGCGAAGTGCGAAAAGCTGAAAAGTTGATCTGACTCCATTTCAGAGTTTCGCAGACCAGGACTTGGAAGTGAAGAACATTCACATCAAGAATACCGAAATCATGATATGAGAAATAGAGAAGTGATCTGGGCCGACAGATCCAGGAGGTGAATGTGGGAGATCACGTCAGAAAGGACAGGTGGAAGACTATGACATGTGGCACGATCAGACAACGACAAGTGTCAAGTTGATTTGGCATTTCATGCCACTGGAATTCACAATTCTGAGTGACACGTGACAGCCACTCAGGTCATGACATGTCATCGAGTGACGCAAGACTAACCTCACTCTGGGAGTTTTTTCTTCGGGATTTTTAACTCCATCACTCCCCCAAAGTCCCGAAGGCTGAAGTCCTGACTTCACCAAGGATTTTTACCTTTTTTCTTTCGCTTCTGAACATACCATTGCAACAGTATTACTACAGAAAAACAATGAAGGGTATGAACAACCCATAGCCTTTTTCAGTAAATCTTTAAGAGATGCTACTTTGAATTATAAAATAATGGAGAAACAATCTTTTGCCCTGGTAAAAGCCATAAAGGATTTTAGAGTATATATTCTCCATTCCCACACCATCGCATACGTTCTGAATGCAGTAGTGAAGGACATTTTAACCCAGGACAATCCAGATGGAAGAAGAGGAAAATGAATTGCTATCATTTTGGAGTATGACATAAAGATTAAGCCTACTAAACTGATTAAAGGTCAAGTTCTAGCAAAGCTAATGGATGAATCCAATTTCCATGCTCTTGATATTAATTTCTTAGCTGCAGTAGATGAACAGGGAGAGCAGGCGACTCCAAGTGTGAAAGAGGATTTTCATGCAGGAGACTATGGTGGTATCCTGAGCTGGAAGACCACAGCTAATAAAATTCTTAGAGTTGGGTTCTATTGGCCTACACTATTTGCTGATGTGCATTAGAATGTGACTTTGTGTCATAAATGTCAGGTGTTCGAGGGAAAAAGGAATCTCCTCCCTTTTCCCCTGAAACCAATCTCTATTGAAGATCCTTTCCAGCAATGGGGATTAGACTTTATCGGAGAAATACATCCTCCCTCTTCGGGCTAGAACAGGTGGATTCTTACTGCTATGGACTATTTAACAAAATGGATTGAAGTTGTACCAAGCAGGCAAGCTACTGATTCTGTCATTATTAAATTTCTAGAAAATAATATCTTGTCTCGTTTTGGGTGTCCAAGAAAAATTATAACTGACAATGCAACTGCTTTCCAATCCAAGAAGCTCATAAATTTTTGCAACCAATATCATATTGGTTTGGGACATTGCACAACTTATTACCCTCAGGGAAATGGGCTAGCAGAGTCATCCAATAAAACCCTGGTGAACATTATTAAGAAGACGTTGCAAGAAAACAAAAAGTCATGGCATAAAAAGCTAGTTTTCACACTGTGGGCCAACAGATTGACCACCAAGAGGTCAATTGGTATGTCTCCATATCAGTTGGTCTATGGCACTGAAGCAGTTTTTCCTACCTCCTTAGGGGTTCCTATCATGAAACTGCTGCAAGAGATGCAAGCCAAGCCAAACAATTCCCAAAGAAGGATAAACCAAATGATCCACTTGTAGCAGTCCAGAGAAGAAGTATACAACAAAACTCAGGTTGTCCAGGAATACATAAAAAATATCTTTGATAAAAGAACTAAAGAAGATGACTTTGAGCTAGGTGACCTGGTTCTGAGATGGGATGCCCGAAATGAAGATAAGGGGAATCATAGAAAATTCGACAGTCTATGGAAGGGACCTTACATAATTCACACATTCATAGGAAATAATGCTTTCCTGCTCAAAAACAACAATGGGACCAATCTGCTAGGAGGACCTGTGAATGGAAAAATGTTGAAGCACTATTCACCTCCTCAGTAGGGACCTTCAGTCACACCTTTCCATTGTACAAATCATTTCATTTTGATTACAAGTTTTGAGTGAATAACTTCGATCAGATGGTTGAAGCTCGCAGAGAAGGCCCTAAGCCACTGAACATTGCCATCAAATTTTCAAAAATAAAACAAATCAAACAACAAAGGCAACTGTGGAGAAAGTTTTTCAGAACATCAGAAAACAAGATTCTTGGCACTTCACAAGGAGAGTACCATCCCCAGGTGGAGCCGCTGTTATAACCCTATAATTTATAGGATCAACTGGTGACTGAAATGTTATCACTTTAGTGTTTTGTTTGTCAAATGATTTTCCATTATGTAAATAAATTGAGAAAAAGAAAAAGAAAAGAAAGAAAAAGAAAAAAGAAAGAAAAGAAAGGAAAGGAAAAGAAGAAAGAAAAGAAAGAAAAAGAATAAAAGAGGGCATAAAAGAAATTTAAATAGAGCCCCATGCAATGACAATGACTTGGTCCATACAGTTTAAGCATGGCCAAGTCCTTTTAAATTGATGTCAATAGGAGTAGTTAATAAGCTTGGCTAATCTATTCAATCTTAGCCAAGCAAATTAGGTTAGCTAGTGAATACATTTGACCAAACTGCCTAATCTTGGTCAAATAACCCCAGGATAGAGTAATTTCTTAGTCCAATAGTTTAATCTGGGATAAATGTCATAGGTAATTAGGTTAGAGCATAGGGTAGTTTGATTTATCTCAATAAAACAAGCATGATGATCGATGTTGAACCCTAGCTTTGATGTTTGAAAGTTGAATGTCTAACCCCATGGTGATAAAAATAGGGAAAACTTGGACAAACCCACTTAAAGTGCTTATCCTAAGTTTTCAGAGCAAATATGAGTTTGTGC
>ML790184.1:63439-76825 GCA_009831015.1 Picea engelmannii | reverse complement strand
GCCGTCACATCTCTTCTCAGAGATAAGCTGCCACCATTCTAGCGAGTATTTCACTCTGTATTTTTACAGTCTCTGTACATTTCTTTCATTAATAGAAATCGTGTATTACTGTATCTCTGTGTTTATGGTTGCATCTCTGATATTTCTATTATATTACTGGATATACGCAATATCTCTGTGCATTTCTTTATTATATCTCCGTTCTCATTTCGTGCCGAAAATAATCCGGATCATTAGAGGATTTGAATATTGAAGATAGAACGGAAACCATCCTCGAGGTCAAGAGGGTTCTGACCAAAAGAGGACTAATGCTACAACTGGAGGAAAAGGTCCAGATTATGGACACAGGAGTGCAAACATTTTTCAACAAAATTGAAGCTCTATAGAAGAAAGGCCTCCCTGGCTTAATGGTCATAAATGAAAAGTTAATGACACTTTCTGATTATAAAAAGAAGCTAGCCATAGTGACCAAAGATAGCTTGAAATTCTTGGGAATATAGGGAAGTATAACGGGCAAGGTGTTTCTAGAAGCCTTGCAGTTAGACATCAGTATACAACACGAGATCTGGTATATTTTCATCGTCAAGCCAACTTTTGCCAAGTATACAGAGATGAATGAAATATACCGAAGACTACTCAAATTCATCATTCCCAGTCACCTTTGATGGTAAGAGCTATGTAATTTGATCGAGTAAGAGCTGAGGTGTCCAAGCCCAGTCAACAATCCAATCAGGTGAAGTCATGTAGAGGACTCACCAACGGTTTACCCCATAAATCAACATGAATATTTCAACACATCATCAAACAGTTCCTGAATTTTTGTATCTTGTTGAGTTAGTTAGCTAAATTTAGAACTGCCACGTCCTGATCTTTAATGACATGATCGTATGTAATTTTTTATTATAAATACTTCAAACTTTGAAGTACCGAGGGTTGATCTTTACGCCCTGTAAGCCAGAAAGACTGTAATTTTTATCAAGAGATCTTCCAGTAATACAAAGGGACGTTTCACAGGATTCTCGCGTGTTATTCATTGGTGATGTTTTCTTTTCTATGTTAAATGTTTTTCTCCCTCAGTTGTCATATTGTTTTCTAATCTAATCTTTTAAAAGTAGCGCATGTTGCAGGATTTATCTTTGTATACCCTGTTTCCGGATTTGAAAGATCTTAATGTTTATCTTTTTTATATTACAGTGAAGAAATTCTTAAATGCTTCTTTACTTTAATTGATATTCTCATATTTTTTTCTATTCATCACTTTACTGCTAAAGAATCCAATGAATGCATTATCTTGCCCCGTGAAAAGAATATTTTAATTTATGTTTAGACCTCTATCTTTATAATATAGACCCCATAGCCCAATGGAGGCGTAAAACCCTTTTCAACCAACTTAACAAAAACAACAACAAACCATTCAATCTTATTTTGTTTAACTAGCCTAATATCTCAAAGTTAAAACATAGCTAAATCATACAGAGAGATCCCTCTCTGAAGCTGGTAGGGCTAGATTCCAGTTTCGAAGTGGTTGGATAAAGTTCCCTCTTGTAAATTTCTTCTACTTGGACAACCTATGGGAATTTACAGAGCGTTAACATAAGTGAAAAGATTATTTTCTTTAATTGGAAATCTAAAATCATAAGGTTTATACCATGTTTCATTGGTGGCTACACCAACATGTTAAAATTTTTAAAAACAATTCATAACTTAGGGGGAAAATCAACCTGATATGGTATTTATTTGATTCTTTTATTAAACCAAACTTCAGAGCTTTGACATGATTTTGTTATCATTGGCAAAGTTTGGTTATGCATTTTCCCCCACCATATGGTCTAAATGTTGTCATTTTATAGTTGTCACTGTCTTGTCAACTTATGACATTGTGTAGTTCCCATTCAATGAATTGATCAATTCAATGTCATGTTAATCATAACCTCGCTCATGTATTGATGTTTTCATTTTCGGGATAGTCCTTCATGATCAGAGGATAAGTTTGGGAGGATGAAGTGGGTTTGAGTTTTCCATCCTCTGGTTCTTGGTGGTTAATCAAACATAGGAGTGGAAAATCATGGTAGTATCTTTTTAAACCCTTAGTTTTTGGGTCATCGCTAGCTATGTGAATTCAGTTGTTTATAGTTTTGGGTTTGTTCAAGAACATACTTCATTGTTTTGTGTTTTCTGGTACATAGTTCGCAAGATAACGCCCCATGTGGTTAGAGTAGATCTGAATGGATGAAAAGCATTATTATCTCATGACAATGTTGTGGATGACCTGGTCTAATCTGGTTGGGTAAAATTTATTCAGTGATTTGAGGGTTTCAATTTAGAAGTTGCACGGGATTTTGCTAAAAAGTTCGATGGAACCAAAGCCAGGATAGGTGACATTCAGTTGCAGGTAATTCAAGAATCTATAGCCGAGGAAACCGGTTTGTCACAGGAAGGTGATCAATGGTTTAAGAATATGAAAATAGCTAGAGTTCTGTGGCATTCTCTATTGGTGTCCAAGAAGTCATGTTACAATGTGAAAGGTATGTCGATAGAGTTATTTAAAACATGTTGGCATGGTTTACTATTGGTTATAAATCAATTATTACTTGTGAAGGGCATTATAGGTTAGTTATTTTCATTTCCTTTTACTATTTTCTTATTGAATGTAGATGCATCATTCATGATTATAACTTTGATTATCTAAGTCATATCTCAATCGTTTACATTCAATTCGTTTTATTTTTTGAATTTTAGTATTTTTGTTTGTAAAAGTAGATTACTAAACATATTTTGATTCCATTTATTATTATTTAAGATTTGTTCTCTTTATACGAACTTTCTTTCAAGGTTTTCAATAAATCTTGAAATTTTGTATATAATAATGTATATGATGTACATAAGTATATGATAATAGTTAGTTAGGTTATATATTTTATTTAGATTTAGGCTAATGGAGCCACAAAAATCGTCAGGGTAAGCTATTTTAAATGGCTTGGGTTATTTAGACAACCCTGAATCGGGCTTTCCCTTCTAGTTGACAAGTGGTCAATATCGCCCATCAACAACTCCTTAGATCCAGTACTTCACTTGGCTGAAATGGATCCCAGAGCCCGAGTTCTAAATTGCTTCCTGTCAAATCTATTTCTATAGCTGCAACAGATGTTCATGGGATGTGTGTTGTCCCTTCTATCTTCTGTGTTTTTCTTTTGTCTTTCTTCTTTAACAACTTTATCTGTTGCTTCTTTTTCTTCTTTCTTTTCTTGCTCTATTGTTTCTTGTTCCTTAATTTCTTGTTCTATTGCGTCTTTTGCTTCTGCCTCAAATTTAGCTCTAGCTTTGTCAACCTCAATCTTTCACTTCTTCTTGCTCATGTCATTTTTCTTTTTAATTTGTTTTTCTTTGTCCCTCCTCTTTTTCTCTGTTGGTACCTCTTCTTCTTCCTCTACAGATCTCGAGTTTGTTGATATGGAAATATGGGAAAGGTGCCTAGATCAATCTTGTTCTTCCTATTTCCTGGTTACTTCTCTTTCTTTTTCTTCATCTACAATTCTCCCCTTTGGCTGGCCACACCTATTGAAAATAAATTAATCATATGTCCTAGCATTCCAGTGTACTTCTTATTCTTCCAAAATATTTGTAGTATACTCACAAGGTAGTATGATGTTGTTGAAATCATCCCTGACAATACCCTTAGGATAATGTCTCCTGAATCACTCTTCCCCAAAGTGATAGGAAAACACGGTATTTACTTATTCTTGGGCATGTTTAATATTTTCAAAGAAATAGTTTCCAACATATAGAGGTTGCGGGGGCCAAATTGATTTCTTCAATCTATACAACATTCCTCCAATTCCGTGTATAATAGTTTGATATGCTACTTCTTGGAGAACTAGCTTGTCGAGAACGAACCGTGCAAGTAAGTGTGGTGGTTTCATCGTGCCATATATTGTTATGTATGTATCTTGCTCCATGAGGTACCAGTCCCTGATCTTCCTTACAACTTCTATGGATTTTTCAGTGATGCACGGGGGAGTGGCACAAAAAATTAACTCATACAATGGAGCGAGAAAGTGTTCGCATATCCTTTGGTACTCCGTGTGATATTTGTGCTCCTAGAGTATCTTACATTATATGTGAATTGCAGGGTCAGATGGTAACCAATGCCACCTCATGTTAGGGTACCTGTGAGCTATGAAAATGATTTCCAAGAGGTATGAGGACATGTGGAAACTCAGGAACGTCCTCGGTTGGGCTCGTTTGACTGTAGAGATAACTGCTATAAGTTTATCAAGAAATATGTCTGCCCATTTTAATGATGTTCTGTCATATTCACAGTAATATAGTAGAGGCATGTATTATAAGGGGAAGTTTGTTGCATCAGATTCCTTGTATAATTTGCACAACATGGCTACAAATACTAGTAGGGTCTTCGTAAGGCGCTCGTGGAGTACCCAATTTTGGGTCTGTACTTAAATTTCTTGTCTGCCTTATACCACTTGGGGAACAAATCTTTAGGTGTGTATTCAGTCTCCCTCAGAAGTTCACCATCCAACCTTTTTCTTCCTTCTTCAATATGGTAGAACTTGGCCAAATAATCTATTCTAAAAGAAGTTATGGGTTCCTTTATTGCGTTGCAGACGTATATACTACTTATTTCAGTGTTCTTCAAAATCCAAGAGATAGAATGTGTGCAAGGGAATACTATTGGATGTGTTGATAATATGAAGATCCCTGATTTCCTAATATTTCTGAATGCTTGAAGATCATCTGGGTTTTTATTTTCGGTGGATAAATTTGATTTTTTAACATTTGATAAATATCTCCCCATTTCAATGTCTCTCCATCCTTCTCCAAAATCCCAATTGTATCATCATATGTGGCTCCAATAATATCTATCTCTCCTTCTACTTGTTGGGTACTTCCAGAGGCTTCAACCCGTGATGCCTTTCTTGCCATTTTCTTTCGAGGTGACATGTTCGAACCTTCCACAAAAAATAAGTTTAGGGTGCATATTAGGATATAATGTACCATCCAATGCAACTAAATGATTAGAAATACCAGAGAATTTATTGAGACTGTTATGATACAAAGATTCATCTTCTATGGAGGTCAGGGTAATGGTAGGCATGTTTAAGAAACCTGGTATAAAATTGGGGAGGAACTTGGGTAAAAACTAGGCTTTGAAGCAATATCGAAGGTCCATAGGTTATCTATTTTGATGCAAATGGGAAACTTCTTGAAAAGGCTCCGATCAAAGAAGTTAAGAACAACTCCTTCGATCACATCAGAGGATTTGGCTCTAACTGCTCTGATGCGAAGTCAGTGGAATTAATTTTTGAGCTCCTGAATCCTTATGAAATCAGAGATGTTAAGTGTAAATCCTATGATAATATCAGAGGATTTGAGTGGAACTCCTCTGATATGATCGTAGGATTTACCTCTAAGAGCTCTAAGTGACCGAAAAAATGTGGGGATGTTGTCTGTGAATCCTTTGATCACATCGGAGGAGTTAGTATGAACTCTTTGAATGCAGTCGAAGGAATTAATTGCGATGCTCCTGATGGCAATAAGGTCAAAGGTGAATATGAGTTTTTTAACATATCATACTAGGAATTAGTTCAAGTTCGGTATCCGACGAAGGTTTTTCCAACCAAAATGCATGTTCAAGGTTTAAAACATTGTATAAGATACATGTCCATGAAAGGAGATTGAGGGAAGGTCAATGATTGTAGCAGACTTCATGTATGAGTCTGAGGACAAGACGTTGGGTTGAGGGAAGATGTGGAGATGAGAATGAAGAAGAGAAAATAATATAAGAAACCCTAACCCTAGCCCTAACATTAACCATATAAAATACGAAGGTGCCCTTACCTAGTAATGTGACACTACATGGAGCATGCTGACTAGTTATGAATCTGAGTGAAAAAATGACTTGGCGCACTCTATGGGCTCCCCTTAACTCGTCTCCTTTGGAATGATAATGACAACTACTGGTTCGAGACTTATATAGGAAAAATAGAACTCCGGCATTAAATGTGAGGTAGGAGAAGTAGTTATGGTCGGATGACTTAAGGAAAAGTTCTCCAACGAACATCAGAGTTGTTGAGAGAAACTCCTCCGATACAAATCAGAGGAGTTAGAACTAACTCCTTCGATTCACATCGAAGGAGTTATTGTTAACTTGTGTGATGAAGGGTTAAATCGGTGAGGAAAAAAGGAACTCCTCCAATTTGAATCGGAAGAGTTTGAAGTAACTCATCTGATTATCATCGAAGGAATTAATATTAACTTGGATGATTTCATTTGTTTATCTCATGAATCAAGTCCTCAAGTGTTTCTATTTAAAACATGATTTTATAAGGAAAACATGACTCCTCTGAAGATCTAAGTTAGAGAGAGAGAGAGAGACCAGGAAAAATATTCCTAAGTCCAAAACATGAGGGGCCCCATTTTCCAAAGGCTATGCAAGATCAAAAGAAGGAAAATGGAGGGTTGTAGTTCCTGTCACAACAATACCATAGATTCTCATGATATTTCTTATATAATGAAATGGAGGCACATTTGTAAGTGAAACAACTTGGTAACACAAAGGGGATTAGTTTTAATAACAAGACATTGATGATGAGAAAGGAACAATCAAGCATAGGATGTTGTGTCAAGGACTATTAACAATAAGACTAGATTCCATTAGTGAATACTTTGTGGGTCTCTTGTAGAGGATAATTCCAAGGTGTTGTTGGGAAGTAAGGAAGATCTTTTAGAGTTGGTTGAAACAATAAAAGGCTTACTAAGGGAAGTGAAAAGTTACAAAATAGGGGATGTAGAGTGATTATGGTTAATTTGATTCATGGATATTGTGGTAGTAAGGTGATCGAATGTTGTGAGATGCCTCATTCCAAGGTGTTGGAAGGTTTCATAAAGGTAAATTTGGGGTATGTTTTCCTAAGAGGAGTGACTGCCAATAGAACACATTGGTTGGATTGCAGAATGACCAAGTGGAACTTGGCTGGAAAGTATTCATACCAGGGAACAATAGTGCATATGAGATGAATGAGAGCACACAAGGCAACAAGGATTTGAATAAATTCAAGGACGACCAACTACAACATAAATAAAATAAATAAATAAATAAATAAGTGAAGATGAAATATAAATATATTGGAGTGCATGATACATACAATGAAGTTAGAATGCATATGCATTAGTAGGCATGCTAACAATGAATGTTTGGTGCATATGGATGTGCATTTGTGCATATGTACATTCTTGGATATGAATATGGCATGCTTGGATATGCATATGGCATGCTTTTGGACTTATAATAGTCTGTTGTTATATACATGCAATAATGATGATTTGGAAATTGGGTGTGACTAATGATGGATTATGAATTTAGGAAAAATGATATAGCATGGTTGAATATGTGGATGTTGTTGTTGCTACGTGTAACGTATGGATTCCATCCATGTGAACACCCATGAGGTTAGTAGGAATGATGATAAAAAAATATGGTGGAGTGTTGGTGTTACACACCAAAATGTCACACTTAGGTGTCACATCTTTTACACGCCCTACATGTCACAAGTGTCATAAAGTGTCGTATGCACCTTACTAAGTGTGGCATGCACTTTTTCAAGTGTCGTATTCACCTTAATAAGTTTCACATGCACTTTATTGAGTGTCGTAAGTGTTGACACCATGAATAAATGTTGGTTGTGTTCCCTAAGCCATGGTAAATCAGAAAAAATTGAGAAAATGTTGAAACCTAATCACTTTCCCTAAAATTTCAGCCCTTTTTTACCACTAACACCCCCCTTCCCATGCATAGGGAGGATTTGAGCCTTGTTTTACCACTAACACCCCCCTTCCCATGTATAGGAAACGTTAACACTCCCTAATCAACAGTGGGGGAGCATTACTAATTCTTTGTGGACAATGTTTGGGGAGCGTTAGTGCAGTTAGAGATAATCCACCTTCTTCTATGGGAAAATACTAAGACACTTTTCTATGGTTATGGTCAAAGTATGAGTCATACACTCGAGTAATCCACATTCACTCCATATTGGGTACTAAATCCTAACCTAAGGATTGCAAATATCAACCATTCCCTTCATTTTATATGGTGGTTAAGCCTCCCAATTTGCTATATAAACCAAATCATTCATGGGGAAAAGGGAGGAGGAATCCATTTGAAGCATCATCATTTTTATCTCAAGACATTCATGCAAAGGTTGGACAGGAGATATCGGAGAAGATTGTTGTAGCATCAACATGTGATTTGTAAGTGCCTTCTTATTGGCTTTCCATTAATATCAACTTGGACTATTCCTTTCACTATGTTGTTCATGATAGTGTCTATGCATAAGTTAAATCAGGTGTATATAGATTTATTTCTTACCTAAAAAGATATAGTATAAGTAGATGATCGTTGAATGAATTGGAGTAGTGAGGTAAAAGGATGGAACAATGAGGACAAAATTCAGGAAACAAGCAAGTCTCCCTTATTCTATCTATAGGTTAATAAAATATATATACAAGGAAAGTAGTAACCATTTGTTTCATGTCTATATTAGATCATAGTTTGATATAAGGAGAGTTCAACCTGTCCGTAGGGTGAATTTCTCACAACAGAAAAATGACAACTCCATTGGGGAACGACTTTGACTAGTCTTCCCTTGGTTCATCTAGTCCTTGTTGAGTCTTGTTTGTAATTTGATCTTGTTTTATCCTTGATTTTGGACTATTTCCCTTCCCTTTTCTTCACTGAGAAGTTTACAGAGCCATTAACCTGGTCTCTATTGAGTCTGGGCAATTTTTTGTGTGTTTTTAAACATTTCTAGGCATCAAAATTCCCCCTGAATGGTTTATAGAGAATTAACACTCCCCTACAGTAGCTTACAAAGAATTACTAATGATCCCTACTAGGATTATGGGGAGTGTTATCCCCTTATCAACACTTTGTATCCCTTTTTACATGAACATTGATCAACTCTTTTTCTTGGTTTCAAGAGTTTTCGTCTTGTTTTTCTCATTCCTATGATTAGAGTCTTTGTCCCAGAGTCCTTAGGGTTTGTTTTTTACTTTGTCTAAGAGATTGGAATTTATCACTTCTTTTACCTCCCTTGAGTTTGTAAATTCTTTAATTTATGAAATTGTATGACTCCCTTGGGTTAGCAAGATCCCTTGGTCCAACTTGTCTTCCAACAGTCTGATCTTCATCTCGAAAGTCTTCAGACTTCTGATTAACTTAATTGTTTTTTAAGTTTTCGTCAACTTGAAATTGCAAAGGTTGCTTTGTTTTGAGTTTATTTATTACCTTCTTTAGAAATATTTGGTCTTTTGAATGCTTGAAACTATATTGTTTGTTGCAACCTAGCCTTAATCTTTGATTTTTGCTGCCCATTTTTTAAGTATTTCAAAGAGTGATCTTATTCTTTCTCTTTTACACATTTTTTAGTCCTTGATTGAACAAGTTATATCACACTTGATTTCTTTCAGTTCTCATAAATGTTTTGAGTGCACTTTGTTTGGTTTCTTTTTTTCTTCATGTTCCTTTATGTTAAAACTTGTTTTCTTTCATTCTCATTGAAATATAAGAAGCATAAAATTTATGCATTTGAATAGATTTCATTGCACATACAATCTAACAAAAAAAAAAATTGCATTCTTAGGAGTTTGTTTTGGTACATGTCTTTGATGAGCTAGTCATGCTATTGCTTTAGGATTTCAAATTTGTTTGATAGTTTGGCATCATTTCAAAAATTTTCATGGCGTTGAGTGTTGGTTAAGAAGAAAATAACTCTTCTCCTTCTCATCAAAATAATTCATTGAAAAGAAATGTTTTCATTACATTCTTTTTTCATTCTATTGGAGTCGAGTCTCACACATCATAAGTTTCATCTTCGTGGAACTTTTTGAGTAATAAAGCCAGTAAAATCAACCAATGCGCTAATAAAATAGGATAGATATTTTTTGGTTGGTTTATAGTACACCAACATTAGCATAGGGTTAGAATCTTTAGACTGGGAAAAATGAGTAAATTGTCCAAGATTACTAAACAAGATTGTTGAATGCTAAAGAGTGCTCAAATCCAACTGTCACATAGGCATAGTCGGGAACCCCCTCTAACATAGGGGATAAACATAAGGTTGTGTGCATAAATCAAAGAATATCACCCCTCCAAATATTGACCAATAATAGTAGAAAGAACATATATTAGGAGTTCTTGTTGAAGTGTTATTGGTTTACTTGGTCTTGGTGCTTTGTGAATATTGAATCCGTTCGAGATCCTCAAGATTTTTACCGGTCCACTTGTCTTCCTTCCTCTAGAAGAGCTCCTGATGCAGGAGCATCGCTCCAAATAAGAAAAGCACTAGCTAGACATCACATTCAATGCACATTCAATGGAGGAGAGAGGTTCCATCCTTCTCATTTTAAAATTTGAAATTGTAATTAAATGCATTTAAATGTTTGTAAGGTTGGAAGAGCCAAATCGATTCCTTTGAACATGCAACCATTGAAATCGCCTTTATTAGGTGAGTTGGAATAGATCTTGAGTTGGGCCTTAGATCTGAATATGTAAATGTAAATTAATGAGAGTAGGTAGCTTGAAGGGAAGAGCTCGAGGAGCCCCTTTTGTAAAAATATCTTTGTATCTAGATTCATTAGGAAGTTGAGGTTAGGAACAAAAGGAGAGATATGAGACTTTGTTGCAGTTCGAGATTTTGTAAACATTGTAGCAGACATTCAGATTAATATAAAGATCAGTTTGTCCTGCATATGATTGTATGTGTTTTATGTGTATTTGATGAATGTCATTTGTGTGTTCATTTATGTTGTAGATGTATGTTAGATTTTGTTTGCAGGGTATAGAAAGAATTTGTTGTCTGTGAGGTTTGTTGATTTCAGTCTGGGTTCTTTTGTGGATTAATGAAAGGGGTTGCATGACAGAGTGTTGAGGACTCTATGAGCCAGTGCAAGTGTGCACATCTGATTTCTATGTTGAATTCAGGAAAAGACATGCCAGGAGGGCACACCAGAGGAATCATAAACTCAAAGGAGAACCTCAAGGTTACTGAACACCTTGGAAGAAAGACTGTGAAGAGGAGGGCACATAGAGAAGACAAAATTGTTGAGGATTTGTTGGATCATGTTGTCCTTGATACCCATGGTTTTGTCATTGATGCAAACGGTTTGATTGATTGATGTCAAGTTATTGATTGTTTGATTGATGCCAAAGGATTGATTGATTGATGATTGATATGTATTGTCCTTTATGAGAATGCATAGATGAAGATGGATCAATGAGTTGTCATTGATACATGATGAACATGGATCGATGTGGTTTCATTGATACATGATGCATAGTTGATGTATATGATGCAGTGGTGGATTGATGCATAGATGACTCATTATTGTCTTATCATAATTGATAAGGTTCACAAATGGATGAACTCCAAAGTAGTCCCCTTATGGTGAAATCCCTCATGGGAAGATGCTTTGTGGATTGAGTTATCCTAGAAGAATGGTTGGAGGAGCCATGCTTGTATGTGGAATAATGAGATGAAGCTCAATGAATTTGTTGGTGAAACTATCCTAGATGGATAGTTCTTGTCATTCCATTTCTGGTGGTATGTGGATTGTCACATAACTCCTCACAGTTTGAGAGTTATGGCCCTACGAAGTTGAAGGACCCCCATGTGTTGGCTTGAAGCCCCAAATGGTCAAAGAAGTCAAAGTGCCCTAAAAGAAGAAATCATTATTTAAATGATAAAGTATTGGAGAACTTTTTATTTATAGAAAGTGGTTGACCCTAAAATAAGGAAAATAGGTTAAGTGACCTAGAAATGAGTTAAGTAACCTAAAAATGGGTTAAGTGACCTAGAGGATGAAAGTATAAATAAGATAGCTATGGTCTCTTGTAGATCATCCTTTTGGTGGATCAATGGAGAGATTCTTGTGAATATATTTTGGAGTATTGATGGAGAGATTCTTGTGAGAGCTTCTTATTGGTGTGAATCTCTTGAGCATGATTGAAGATCTATTCTGAGAAAGAGAGCAAGAGGAGGATCTCATGGATGCATCAAAGTTTCAGCAATATCAGAGATCTTGACAACAAAAGTCTCGGAGCTTCAGAAACCCTATTTTCTGAGGCATACACGGGCTATCTGTGTACACTGGAAACGTACATATGCATGTTGTAGTGAGCTAGAGCGCGTGCACACACGGGCTGCACTACTAACAGGTCGCATACTTGTTGACATATTGATATCTGTTGAGAATTGTCGCCTCATCTTAGTTGGTGCTGAGGGTGTAAGTTGAGTCTTGCATTATAGATTTGGTGCTCTTATAGAGTTGTACTCTATTCAATTGTTGTTGATAAACCCCCAGATTGTTGTCCATAATAAAAAGAAAAATTGTACATACATCTTGTGTCATTTGTGTTCCTTATGATGATGACTTCTTGATGATATATTGTTGATATGTTCACATCTAACTGGTTATAAATTACAACAATGGGTAATGAATAAATGTTGAATGTTAATTAAGGAGTTTTGTGTAAGAGGGAAGTTTTTGGAAAAAGAGCCCCACACTCATTCACCCCCCCCCCCCCCCAACCCCCCTCTAAGTGTGGTAGGTGTGTCCAACAATTGGTATCAGAGCGGACCTTCACTACAAGCCTTAACAAGATTGAAGGAGATCCATAGACACACAAAGGGATGATGAATTTCCAATCCTTGATGAGGAAAACTATTCTACTTGGAGAATAGAGATGAGATTACATTTGAAGACAATGGCAGTAGCGATTTGGAAGGCATCCATTGGTGGATCAGTTTCATTAAATAACATGCCAAATTTTGCAGCTCAAAGGGAAGGAAAGAAGAATGATGCATTGGCTCTCAAGACCATTCTTAGTGGACTCTCAAGCCCTATCAAAGAGAGCTTGGAACAATGCAGTTCCACCAAGGATCTATGGCTAAAGCTAGAGGAGACATATCAAAGCAAGAAGGAGAAGGAAGAAATTGAAGATCACTCCATCAAGATCATCAAAGGTAAAGAATCATAAAAAACTCTTGAATGCATTATTTCTAAATGTGATTTTGAAAACATTTCAAGTGAAGACAAAGAATCAAGTGATGATGGCACAAAGGAATATCTTGAAGACATCTCAAATGAAGAAAAGAATTATGTGTTGATGTTGGAAAAAAGGAAGAAAGTGAAGATAATACAAATGAAGGTAAAGAACCCTCAAAAGCACTTGATTCAAAATGTGATGATGTTGAATTTTTCTCAAGTGAAGAAGATGATCTAGAAATAGTTTGTGTAAAGTTTGATGATAGTTATCCCATGGAAAGAATAGAAGAAAATCTATTAGAACTTCAAAAGGAAATTGAAGAGGGT
>ML790184.1:21635-63389 GCA_009831015.1 Picea engelmannii | reverse complement strand
GATGATAGTTATCCCATGGAAAGAATAGAAGAAAATCTATTAGAACTTCAAAAGGAAATTGAAGAGGGTTTATATAGATATAGAAGTGATCATTTTTATACACACTATAACTATATTTCGGATAACACTAAGAAGTTTCTTAGAATGAGTCAAATGTACATATTGAAGTTAAAGGGAATGCTCAAAGAACACGAAGAGAGTTCTAAGACTAAATTAGAAGAAATGAAAGAAGAGATCCCAAGACTAAATAATGAAAAAGAAGATATGAAGGTAGAGGATGAGATTAGCAAAAGTTTTGAAACTATTGTCCATCTCAAGATCCAAATTGAAGAAGCCAAAAGGGTAGAAGAACTTTTGAAGAATCAAATTAATAAAAAAGAAGAGTCATGTTGTAAGTTAGAAGTTGAAATTGTTGATATTAGCAAGAATGTAGAGAATTCAAACAAATTCTTGAATAGCTCAAGAATATTGGATGAGATATTGGAAAGTCAAAGATCACCATGTGATAAATCAGGTCTTGGATACCAAGGAGAAGATACACATGCTGAAGCAAGCACCTCAAAGAAGCATGAGGTAAGTCCATCAAAGAAGGAAGACAATGTTGCAAAACAACCATCTACACAAGGCAAAGAAAATCTCAAAATAACAAAGCAAGAAAGACATCAAGAAGCTAGTTTTGGGACACCAAAGCAGAGGTATGAAAGTATTTTTCATGGGAATTGTTATTCATGTAATGGATACAGTCAGAAATATTTTGAGTGTAGATCTTATGAAAGGAGATATAATGGAAGATTTTATAACACCATGAGGTGTTGGAGATGTGATCA
This sequence comes from Picea engelmannii, assembly GCA_009831015.1. Taxonomy (NCBI): domain Eukaryota; kingdom Viridiplantae; phylum Streptophyta; class Pinopsida; order Pinales; family Pinaceae; genus Picea; species Picea engelmannii. The sequence goes on along the minus strand of ML790184.1, from coordinate 62,562 downwards.
AGTAGGACACATTGTTTTTCACTGTAACACCATGAGATGCTACAACTGTAGTGGATTTGGCCACAAATCCCAGGAGTGTGGGAACACAAGAAGAAATTCCATGATGAGGACTTCACATAGCATGGATAGAAGAAGGAATGAAGTAAGAAAGGGAGACATCTTTGAAAATATGGATGCTCAGAGCTCAAGTTCTGAGAAGCAGGAACCTCTACAGAAGTGGGTGAAGAAGATAGAACAACCAGAACAGGATAAAAGACTGAAGGGAATCTCAAGTAAGTCATCTACTGGAACATAAGAGGGTGACAGTGGTATCAGTCATGTACATATGCATACTGACCTTGTATAGGTCGCATACATACGTGAGCTGTTGTGCAACAGGCCGCGTATATGTTGTAAATCCTTGGGAAAAAGGAAATGCACATGGGTTGTAGCTTGATGTGATGGTATAACTCTTTGTTGCAGGGTATGGCATTGTTTATTGCAGCTTCTGACACTATTTGCTGCATGTTTTCATGGTTCTAAGTTAGATCATGCAAGGTTATGATATAAAACAAATCTTGGGTGCATGGCACTAACCCATGAGTATGGATTGATGTTGATCAAATGCTCATCTATTGGATGATGGGGTACATGGCTGGTACATAATTGAAGTTTCATTAATATATCCTATGATGTACTATTGGTAGCATATGATAAAAGAGCCCTATTGTTGGATCATGTTGGATATCATGGTGCATGCATTTTACATGTGGTTGGGATACATATTGAGACATGTAGTTGATGTACATGGTTGTTGAACATACGTGTTGTGCATGATAAGCACACATTTTGGCACGTGATGCATTTGGTTAATCTTTTACTTCATGATGTATGATATGGCACAAGGTTGATATATGGACAGGTCCAAGGATTATTATATGGTAGCATATTGTTGATATTGCAGAGAAGATAGGGGGAGACATACCCATAGGGGGAGTCATTCTTCTTCCCATGATTCTAGGAGGAGATATTTATCAGATGCATACCTAGAAAAGAGTCCTATATTTGAAGAAAGAGCACAAAGGCATGATTCCAGGGGGAGCGATTGTCATAGAGGGAGCATGAGAAATGTATTCTCAGCATTACATCATATTGATATCACTTGTTCAAAAGGGGAGAGATTATTCAGTGGAAACAACATAGGGGGAGCAGCCCCAAGAAGAGAATGGCCCTTTGTCATTGATGTCAAAGGGGGAGAGTTAATCACATTGATGTGATTGATGCTTATTGATAAAGAGAGATAGTCACATTGACTATTGATGTAGAGCATGCCTTGTCTACATGTTTGACATCAATAATTGGTAATTGTTGTTGACATCAATTTTAGTATTGCCATCAATGCCAAAGGGGGAGATTGTTGGATCATGTTGTCATTGATGCCCATGGTTTTTCCATTGATGCCAATGGTTTGATTGATTTATGTCATTGATTGATGTCAAGTGATTGATTGTTTGATTGATGCCAAAGGATTGATTGATTGATGATTGATATGTATTTTCCTTGACGAGAATGCATAGATGAAGATGGATCAATGAGTTGTCATTGATACATGATGAAGATGGATCAATGTGGTTTCATTGATACATGATGCATAGTTGATGTATATGATGTAGTGGTGGATTGATGCATAGATGACTCATTATTGTCTTATCATGATTGATAAGGTGCACAAATGGATGAGCTCCAAAGTGGTCCCCTTACGGTGAAATCCCTCACAGGAAGACGCTTTGTGGATTGAGTTATCCTAGAAGAATGGTTGGAGGACCCATGCTTGTATGTGGAATAATGAGATGAAGATCAATGAAGTTGTTGGTGAAACTATCCTAGATGGATAGTGTTTGTCATGCCATTTCCGGTGGTATGTGGATTGTCAAATAAGTCCTCACGGTTTGAGATTTATGGCCCTAAGAAGTTGAAGGACCCCAATGTGTTGGCTTGAAGCCCCAAATGTTAAAGAAGTCAAAGTTCCCTAAAAGAAGAAATCATTATTTAAATGATAAAGTATTGGAGAACTTTCTATTTATGGAAATTGGTTGACCCTAAAATAATGAAAATAGGTTAAGTGACCTAGAAATGGGTTAAGTGACCTAAAAATGGGTTAAGTGACCTAGAGGATGAAAGTATAAATAAGATAGCTATGGTCTCTTGCAGATCATCCTTTTGGTGGATCAATGGAGAGATTCTTGTGAATATATTTTTGAGTATTGATGGAGAGATTCTTGTGAGAGCTTCTTATTGGTGTGAATCTCTTGAGCATGATTGAAGATCTATTCTGAGAAAGAGAGCGAGAGGAGGATCTTATGGATGCATCAAAGTTTCGGCAATATCGAAGATCTTGACGGAAAAATTCTTGGAGCTTCAAAAACCCTATTTTATGAGGCATACACGGGCTATCTGTGTACACTGGACACATACATACATGTGTTGTAGTGAGCCACACTCATTCACCCCCCCCTCTAAGTGTGGTAGGTGTGTCCAATAGGATTATGTGAAGCTATTCCAGGTGGGAATTGAGCATGTGCAAGGAGTGCATGAGGGAACTTTGTTTCTAGTTCTATGAGAAGAGAAGTGTCCAGGAGAATACACTCACAAAGTTATTGAACACTTTGTAGGCTCAACAAGGTGTGCTTGAGCAAAAGTTGCCAGGAGGGCACTTATATCCCTTCGAGGAGTGAAAGGGACAGATACCTTTGAGGTCTGAGCAGTTGAAGCTTAAGGAGGAAAGAAGAGTTGTTGAACACTCTAGAGGAAGACTTGTGCAAGGAGTGCACCAGGACAACACTCAGGCGAAGTGTTGAAGACAACTAGTTGAAGGTCGGTCGAGCACAAGAAGTGTGCAAAGAAGTGAACTATTTCAAGTTCAAAATCTTAGGAGGTTGAGCACAAACATGTGCCAGGAGGAGCACTAGAAATATTCTAAGGAATAGGAAGGGTCAAGCCCCTTTGGAGATATGAGACAGTTCAAAATCTCAGGAAGGATAGCACAACAACATGCAGGGATCCTGCAAGGAGTTGCAGAGGTAAAGAAACCCCTTCGAGGTTTCAAAGTGAGGAAAGCGTAGGAGGAGTAGTGTGAAGCTACACACAGAGCACAAGTTTGCAGAGGGCCAAGGTCGAGTTTCTTTGACAAATCTCAGGAGGGAAAGCGGAAGTTGAGACCCAAAGTTTATAGGGCTTGCAGGAAATAGGTTGAAGGCTGAAGCCTTTAACACTTAGGAATTATTCCAAGTCAGGAGGAAGAAAAATATTAGGAGGAGGAGCGATCTCGACCATCGAATCCACATCTAAACAGAAGGAACGAGCGTAGGAGAAGATCATATCTGGACCATAGGATCTGAGTGCGTGGACCAACAGTCGTTGGATTCGAAGGAAGGTGCATGAGGGTTAAACCCTTTGTTAGTGCACAGGAGGGTGGACTTTGTGAAGTATGAAATCTATAAATCAATCAGAACTGTCCATTGTCAGAGGATAGGTGGCAATAGATCGTGGGGTGTTCGAAGAATCAGACATCGGAAGGATCATGGGGAAGATGAATCCAACTTCCCGAAAGGTAAAGTCGAGAAATCATCCTGGACCATTGGATCGTGGGATTGTGGACCATTGATCTGACAACGAAACTCACTATTTCGGGTTTCAGAGGATAGGGGTTGGACTAGTCTCCAACCTCGCAAAGCATGAAGTCACGAAGGGCTTGGAAGATTGGACCCAATCATAGGAAAGGGGCACATGGACGGAGGCTAAGGGCGGAGCTAGCATTTTCTAGGGGCTTAAAGCGGAGTTCGGGGAATCGAAAATCGGGAGTGCGGAGAGCCAAGGTTGGCCCATAACAGAATCCCCAAAGTCACGAGTTGTGAAGTGTAATTTGAGTTATGCCTGTGGTCACCGTCGGTGGTCGCATGGAGGAAAAGCTCGGGCATGATGATTGTTTGCGCAAGCCGAGTTTCAAAAGGACCTGCGGATTTGTTTGTGGGATTTCAGCAGGGAATCAAAGAGCTAATCCAGCTCGAGGGTGATAAGATCCAGTGATTGGGAGGTCAGCGAACTCTGTCGAGGTAGAGGGTCTGCATCATGTGGTATTAGAGCTGATTATTTTTTCTTGTAGACAACAGGAAAAAGAGGAAAAGAGATAAATGAGATAGTATGATACCATCATGTGGTATCAGAGTGAGAATTTTCGTCTGTATATTTTAGGCAAAAGAGAAGAAGAATATAGAGTGTTCATGCTCTGCGGTGATTGTTTGCAGGTGTGCAACAGTCAATAGACAACCAGGTGAGATGTAGGAAAAGCTGGAAATGCTCCCAGTTGCAAAGTAAACAACAAACTTTCCAGGAGGGCAGGTGGAGAAAGAGAAGGATGGCTATTGAAGGCCAAAGGAGTGGTCAAGGAAAATACCACCAGCAGAAAAGCAAGGCTGAGATGGACCAAGAGCTCGGTGAGATAAGAGAATGAATGGAGAAGATTTCATTTAAAATGCAGCAGGATGCTAAAGTGCATTGGGTGTATGAGTGGCCCATGAAGAAGAAGGTGAAATGGCCAATCAAGGAATTGTTGGCTAGAGGACAACAAAGGCTATTGAGAGTGTGGATGAGGTATGTTGAAAGCCTTAGAGGTGAAGAGGATATGGTTCATATCTATGAGCCAAAATTTGGGAAGAGTCTCAGTGATGATGAGGAGAAGTGATGATGAGAAAAAGAGATCATAAACTGCCAGGTGGGCAGTGAAGAAAGTTCAGGTTTCCAGGTGGGAAATGGAGAGAGATCGGTGAATCTCATAGACTACCAAGAGGGTAGGGCAGAAATCCCAATTTTCCAGGTGGGTAAGGGAGAGAAGATGAACTCAACAAAAAGTTCTTATCAGCAAGGAGAGATAATGGAGGAAGATCATAGGTGTATTCTGATAATTGGGGGAATTTGGATATTCCTACCAAACAACCCAGTTGAGGCCAAAGAATTTGTTGCAGACACAAAAACAGAAGAAGGACAACCAACAGTGGTTGTCATAGAGGAAGAAGAAATGGAGTAGACATTAGAATCTGCCCCACCAAAACAAGAGATTGCAAATAAGTTGCTCACTCCATGGGAGAAGGAGTTAGATATGCTCGAGGATTGGTTGAAAAATCCATAACTAGTAGATGACTACCATAAGAAGACAATTATGCAGATTTTGGGAGAAGGGCATTCGATAGAATTTCTAGGAAATTTCGGCCAGGAATTTGAACAGATGATGAATGCAGCGTCAAGGCCTGCAACAGAAGATGAATCAAAATTCCAGTCTGAGGAGCAGCTGGAAATATGCCAGCAAGAGAAATGGAAAAATCAAATCTGTTAGAAGGTGAAGCTGAGAAACAGATCAGTGATGAGACTGTAGAAGAGGAGTCTACAGCAGGGTGTCCAGTTAGTTCCATAGGAGATGAATATAGAAGGGGGGATCAAGTTGATCTACCCATTGTCAAGGAGGAATTGCAGCATAGAACACTTCCAAAGAGCCAACCATTGGAGTAGCTGGAAGAGGTGATTGAAAAAATAAGGAGGTTCATGTTGAGGTCAGCGCAAGAAGTAGTCAGCAAAGGGAAGTTGAGCAGAAGGAATCTTGCAATAGAAGTAGCAATGACAAAGTAGTGGAGTATATGTACAACTCCAAAGGATAGTTTGGGATCCAGGTGGATTTCAACAGCAGAGCGAAGAAGCTCATGAGAAGGAGCTTATGATTCTCCCAGCAGTGGAGTATGATGCAAGAGCATCTCTCCACCTAATCAACGCGCTTGCTAGACATCACATTCAGTGCACATTCAATGGAGGAGAGAGGCTCCAACCCTCTCATTTTAAAATTTGAAATTGTAATTAAATGCAATTAAATGTTTGTAAGGCTAGAAGAGCCAAATCGATGTCTTTGAATAGGAAGTTGTTGAAGTCACCTTTATTAGGTGAGATGGAACAGATCTTGAGCTGGGCCTCAGATCTGAAGATGTAAATGTAAATTAATGACAGTAGGTATCTTGAAGGGAAGAGCTCGAGGAGCCCCTTTTGTAAAAATATTGTTGTATCTAGATTCATTAGGCAAATGAGGTTAGGAACAAAAGGAGAGAGATGAGACTTTGTTGTAGCTCAAGCTTTTGTAAACATTGTAATAGACATTCAGATTAATATAAAGAGTTGTTTGTCTTGCATATGATTGTATGTGTTTTATGTGTATTTGATGAATGTCATTTGTGTGTTCATTTATGTTGTAGATGTATGTTAGATTCCGTCTGCAGGGTATAGACAAAATTTGTTGTCTGTGAGGTTTGTCGATTTTAGTCTAGGATATTTTGTGGCTTAATGAAAGGGATTGCATGAAAGAGTGTTGAGGACTCTGTGAGCCAGTGCAAGTGTGCACATCTGAGTTTTGTGTTGAATTCTAGAAAAGACGTGCCATGAGGGCACACCAGAGGAATCATAAAATCAAAAGAGAACCTCAAGGCTACTGAACACCTTGGAGGAAATACTGTGCAGAGGAGGGCACAAAGAGAAGAAAAAATTGTTGAGGATTCTATGAAGCTTTGCTAGGTGGGCATTGAGCATGTGCAAGGAGTGCATGAAGGAACTCTATTTCAAGTTCTATGAGAAGATAAGTGTCTAGGAAAAGACACTCACAGAGTTGTTGACCACTCTGTAGGCCCAACAAGGTGCGCTTGAGAAGAAGTTGTCAAGAGGGCACTTATATACCTTTGAGGAGTGAAAGGGACATAAACCTTTGAGGTCCGAGCACTTGAATCTCAAGGAGGAAAGAAGAGCTTCTGAACACTCTAGAGGAAGACCTGTGCAAGGAGTGCACCAGGACAACACTCAGACGAAGTGTTGAAGATAGCTAGCTGAAGTTCAGTCGAGCATAAGGAGTGTGCAGAGAAGCGAACTATTTCAAGTTCAAAAGTTGAGGAGGTCAAGTGCAAAGGTGTGCCAGGAGGAGCACTAGAAATTTTCTAAGGAAGAGGAAGGACCAAGCCCCTTTGGAGATCTGAGTTAATTTGAAAGCTCAGGAAGGATAGAACAACAATGCGCAGGGATCCTGCAAGGAGATGCATAGGTCGAGAAACCCCTTCGAGGTTTCATAATGAGGAAATCTCAGGAGGAGTAGTGAGAAGTTGCATATAGAGCACAAGTGTGTGTAGGGACGAGGTCGAGTTTCATTGACAAAGATCACGAGGGAAAGCATAAGTTGAGACCCAAAGTTTACAGGGCTCGCAGGAAATAGGTTGAAGGCCGAAGCCTTTGACACTTAGGAATTATTCCAAGTTAGGAGGAAGCAAAAGCTCGGGAGGAGGAGAGATATGGACTGTCGAATCCATGTCCAGACAGGAGGAATGAGCGCAAGAGAAGATAAGATCTGGACCATAGGATCTGAGCATGTGGACCAACAGTTGTTATATCCAGAGGAAGGTGCATGAGGGTTAAACCCTTCATTAGTGCACAAGAGGGTGGACTCTGTGAAGTATGAAATCCATAAATCAATCGGAACCCTCCATCATCGGAGGACAGATCGCGGGGTTTTTGGAGAATTGGAAATCAAAAGGATCGCGGGGAAGAGGAATCCAACTTCCTGAAAGGAGAAGTTGAGAAGTTATCCTGGACCGTTGGATCATGGGATTGTGGACCATTGATCTGACAACGAAACTTGCTAGTTTAGGTTTTGGAGGATAGGGGTTGGAATAGTCTGCAACCTCATGAAGTGCGAAGTCGTGAAGGGCTTGGAAGCTTGGCCCCAAGTCATAGGAAAGGGGAACATGGATGGAGGCTAAGGGAGGAGCTAGCATTGGCTAGGGACTTAAAGTAGAGTTCATGGAATCGGAACTAGGGAGTGCGAAGAGCCAAGGTTGGCCCAAAAAAAAATCCTTGAAGTCTCGACTTGCGAAGTGTGGTTTGACTTATGCCCATGGTCACTTCTGGTGGTTGTGTGGAGGATAAGCTCGCACCTGATGCTTTTTTTCACAAGCCGAGTTTCACAAGTACTTGTGGATTTGTTCGTGGGATTACAGCAGGGAATCAAAGAGCTAATCCATCTCGAGGGTGAGAAGATCCAGTGACTGGGAGGTCACTGGACCCTACTGAGGTAGGGGGTCTGCATCAGCTCCGGTATTTGATATCCTTCCCATACGTTCAGTACGAACTGTTGATTGTACCCCATAGAGGCCAACTGTGATTTGGTAACCTTAGTGGCCCTTCCTAGGTATCTACAGAGGCAACTATGGGGGGATTCACATGGTACCTGGGGTAGGTGTCATATCATACTTTCAATACCCTTGATGGGTTGCTTGCACTGATATGGGTTGTTACGTGGAGGTTGGGGAAACTGATTCTCATATCTTTGCTAACAACTTGATATCCCATCTTTGAAAGATCCTTATATTGTTTCTTAGTTGATTACCCATAGATATTTTATAGGGGTGTGTTCTTTCAAAGTTCGTATTTGGCCTTAAGGATTGTTGTTTTAATTTTACCGTGGTCAATCAAGGGCTTCAAAAGTCTTGTAGAATACAAGGTTTGTATCCTGAAGTTGAGGAAACTCAACACGAACCTTCTTACGAAAGAATTGTTAGAGAACAAAGTTCTGAAATCGAGAGTGTAGCTCTTGGTAGTGGTCAACACATAGAAGAACCGGTCAGAACCTTCATGGAAGGCCTTGTATCCTATGAAAATCCCCCTATAACTGATCCACTTGGTCCATTACTCGTTGAAAAACCATCCACGATATTTCTTGATGCTTATTATTCTTACTATTTACTAGCCAGTTTAGCCACTAGCCAATCTTTTGGCATGAACCAAGTGACATTTGGTTTTCTAGAAGGATTGGGAGTTTCACTTCCTCTATCCACAACTCTTGTAGTTGACCTTGAAAGAGAACAAATCACTACTAATGGTGCTTCTTTACTGGGAACACTCGTGACTCAGGTTACTCCAACACATGCGATTACATATCCCTCCACACATGGGATAGCTAATATTCCTACTTCCCTACTCCCACATATGCAAACACCAAGTGCTTTACTTGGTCGTCCCATCAATCATATGGCCAATAGTCAAGTTGTTCAAACAACCACATTTACACAAGCTACTCAACGCACATATCCAACTTTACAAATGGGGATTTCTTCTATACCCTTTAATGGAGGTCAATATTTGACTAGGGGGCAACCCTTTGCTGGGGGGAAACCCTCAACTATGAGGAAAACTACTATTTGGGGGCCACAACAACAAAACTAGGGGAGAAGCTCTCTTGCAAGTCCTTCAATCCATACTATTGGTCTGTATCCTAGACAACCATATCCAGGAGTTGAAAATATGTTATGGGGTCAACCTAATCCGACAAGTATTCCTCAACAAGGATCTTTTCCTAATCAATCCCTACACCCCATGATCCCAACACAATAACCCCCTCAAACACAATATATGGTAGGTCCATTAGGCCAACCTCCATACATGGGGGGCTGTCAAGTCAACCATAGTACATGGTGGACCCTAAGGTCAACAATAAGACATTGGGGGTCAACCAAAGTACATGTGAGGACCATCTAGTTTTTCCATCCCATCGAAACCTATATATGGTCCCGTTGGTGTTTCTATGTCACATGGTTACTACCAGTATCCACAAGCTATCTGAAAAATTCCATTCTTGGCTACATTAGATCTACCTGATCTATCACTTTTGGCCAATGATCCCATACTGCATGCCCCATTCTGGCCCCCTATCCCTGCCAAAATATCGTCTGTTATCCAAAAATTCAATGAGAAACCTGGATAAGACCCTAATAACCATGTAATGACCTTCCATCTTTAGTGTTCTTCGAACTCCTTGATGGAAGATTCCATTCGTTTATGACTTTTCTAGATAAGTCTCATAGGCTCGGTAGCCAAATGGTATATCGAGTTGTTGTGACACTCCTTTGGTGAATTTAATACTTTAACTATGGATTTTTTGACACATTTCCAACTATCGATTCAATATGAAATCAGTACATAAATTTTGATTTCTCTTGGGAAATCCACTTCCACTCACATTTATGATCATATTCATGAGTGGAGGAGGTGGGGGAAGGTTAATTAAATCTACCATTCTGTATCAACTCTTGGAATATTGGTTTACCAAGTCAATTTTTCCATCCATCGCTAGAGATGTCACCATGAGAGGTGTTGTCAATGAGGAGAAAGCGATTAGTCATTCTCAATATTTGGAATTGGCATATTCCAAGTCTGACACACTTTACAATATGATCCCTCATGGTCCTTTCCTATTAAATAATCTTTCAATACCTACTCTGGAAACCCATCCCAATGGCCTTGTGGGTTCCATGATGAACAACAAAATTGCTCCCTCTTCTGCACAAACCTCTGAGGCGAAGGTGGTCCAGTCGACTTCATCTCAACAACCTGGAGGTAAGAAGAAAAACAAGGGTGAATCCAATAATTCTTCTAACAAAGAGAAGAGTACAAAAAAATGATGATACTTAACCGAAAATGAAAGCTAAGCTTCCTTGCATGATTTGTGCATAGGACCACTACATGAAAGACTTCCCTCATCATGAGGAAATCGTTGAATTTATGAAAGGTACCTCCCAACCTGTAGTATTAACTAATCATTTTATGGTTCAACAAAAACAAGTGGTTGCACAAAATCCTACCCCTCCACAAGGGGGAAAATAGGTCATCCTCACCATGAGGGTGCTTCCTCAAGTGATCAAGTCCTTATGTGTAATGGGACAGTTAGTTTAAAACCAAAGCTAATACTTATGACACTAACCCAGATAATCATGCCAATGGAGGTTATACTGATAAGCCCTCCACTTCCACTCCTTCTCCATCTTCCACCCCTCTTCATATTGAGAGGCTTGTTGTTGATTCATTGTTGTGACCGCCCAAGGGAACAATTCAAAAGTTGATTTTCAATCCAAGTTCTCGTGCTACTCAGAAGTACAACATTGTTGAAGATTTTGCGTAAGAACCTTGTGCTATGTAGACCCTATAAGTTCTACAAAACTTTCCAAGTCAACGTAGAAACTTGTTATCAACCATTGGAGTTGTGGATACAAAGGCGTCAAATATGATTATGTTTAATATATACTATTTTAAACTGAAGCTCTCCCATCACATGGCTTTCCAAAATCATGCTATGGTTGGTGGGAACAATATACATTGCAAAATTTTGGATGAAGGAGCTTCCATATGTGTCATGTATTTTTCCTCATGGAGAGCCATTGGGTTGCCTGAAATTAACCAGTCTCCTACCACCCTTAAGGCGTTTTATGGATGTGGTTTCCAACCTTAAGGAATCTTGAAATATTTTGTTGTAGAATTAAAGGGAAAAGTTGTTTATATCGACATTGAAGTGGTTGATGTGCCCCTGGATTATAATTTATTTCTTGGTCGTAGTTGGTTCTATGTAATGACCATCGCCACTTATTTAGTCTTTTGTATTTTTCAATTTACCCATCAAGGGAATATTTTGATTTTTGACCAACTTTATTATTACACTCCAAATATCCATAGTTCCCCGGTGAATAACATCCCTTTCCTGGGACAGTCCGATCTTCAGTACGAAAGTGTGAGGGTAGGTATCCTCAAGGATTCCTCACTCATGGGAGATTTTCCCTTACCTTCCCCTGATCCCCACATAAGGTTTCCACGTTAAATATGATTACGGTTATGGTGCGACGATCCTCTGAGTCATTCGATCCTTGGGTAGTTCCTAGCTCATATTCCACTACAACATCCCATTTACGACAAGATCCGGTACCTAAAACTTCCCTTCCTTCTCCTATCTCAATTGATCCTCTTTATTCCTTCCTCTTTGGTGAACCTATCCTTATTAATAAACAAGAGTCTAAGTGAGTGAAAAAGCATAATTGGTGGACAAACCGAAGCTTGGAGGGCATGTCTCCAACCTATGGGAATCTAGAATGTACCAATCTCTGAACACCATGTTGGGAAAAAACATGCCAATTAGTATCAATCAACGTACCAACCTTTGGACATCATGTTGGGAAGTGGTTCGTTCATGGGTATTTTAATGAACATAGTTTATTCTTTTTTTCAATCTCATTGAAAAATGAAACCAACTTCGAGCAAAGTTACTGTTTCTATGTCAAGCTCATTAAAAAAGAAACAGAGGATTTCTAGCACAGTTTCATTCCCTGTTAAGCTAGTTAAAAAAAGAAGTAGGCGATGAGCATACTTCATCATTCCTAGATCTATTTAAAACATGAAGAGTCATCTTTCGAGTGGTATTTTACCCCTTTTTCATCCTCATAAGACTAGCTACAAAAAAGGTATACTCTAGTCAATAATGACTAGAAGAGTTCTCCCTCCTATGTTTTTACACTTTTTTGGGATTAGGGGAACAAGTTACAAAAAAGAACATCCATGGAGTCATATTTAATATCTTTTCATACTCTCTAAACATGAAAATACCATCGATTTTTCCTTCTTTGGGCTCATAAAACATTCATTAAAGGACCCATACGGGGTCAAACCCCTCCTTCTTTAGGTTTGTTAAACATATGATGAGGGACACATCGAATATAAGCTATACTGAGCATATTTTATACTCCTCAATCTCATTAAAAAATAAAGAGGTACTCACCATCATGGTTGGGGGGAAATTGAAGGAAGTGGGTCAACTTTTTTTGGAAAGCATCATGGTATCTATTTGTTGTTTCCCTTGAACATGGAACCTTTTTACATCCCATATTACAATTGGATAATATGCTTTTATTTGAGTCATACCAATTTCATGAGTCCTCATACTCCTTTAGCTCACTCGAAGAGTTCCCCGGTGATCGTCGCACTATGTTTTGGTCTATCTCTCAGTCGATTCAATGTTTCCAAGTCACTTATCGTGCCTCACAATGTTCAAGGGAAGTTTCATATCAAACCAACCATTCTACAATATTACCATCTTTCATACCCATGTCAGTCCACATTCATTTTATCTATCATCTTACATCACTTTCCCATGTCAATTTTGTGTCGATGATAGGGAATAAATAATGGCCCTCCTTCGATGAGTCTGTTCCTATCGAATTCAACACATTATCAGAGAATTAGGCTTAGAAACTAGTGAGTACCTTAGAGCCTTCATGCCTCAATGGCAGGTTTCATTGCCTTCGATAGTAGGTTTACCCCATTGACCTATGATGTAATTATTCCACAGATGTTTGACTTCAATTCATTTATTCACATTCGCTAGAATGTACTAGGGCACCTTGAGAATCATTGTCATCATTGGCTATTTCCTTTTAACTTGTTAACGATATACATTAATGAATAGTAATCAAGTGGTTTCTACCATGTTCAAAATGAAGTCATCTATTCAAATGGCTATATTCGTGCTATTTTGGGATCGGGATGAGGACCTTGGGTTGGGTGCTCACTCTATTATGTGCTTTACCTAGCTGTGATGGATATTTCCTAAGTATTTTGGGGATTTCAGTACACTCACTCCACTGGAAACCCCATTGATATATATTGTCACTTAGATCCACTTTGTATTGGTTTGTGGCTATGTTGTTTTCATATCATAGCTCTACTGTGTATTTTTCATGGCTCCGACCTGATTGAGTCATGGAGGTATGGATCCACATTGTATGTTTGGTGGCCATATCCTTAGTCAATATTTTTCATGGATCCACAATGTATTGGTCAAAAACCATGCTTTGTGTCGATTTGTATTCTGAGCATAGGTATTCCTACCTCAGGAATGATACATATATATTGCTTAATGACTTTTGCAACTTCTTCCAGGTTATCCTACTCCAACACCCTTGCATCGATATTTTTGTAAAGTGTTTCGACTGTCAGTTTATCTTATGACCTCACACTTTAGGGGGCATATCTTACACACCAAAATGTCACACTTAGGTTTCACATATTTTACATGCCTTAAGTGTCACAAGTGTCGTAAAGTGTTGTATGCACCTTACTAAGTGCAACATGCACTTTCACAAGTGTCGTATGTGTTATCACATAGATTTTCAAGGGTCAATAAAATATTTAGTTTGATTTTGAGTCATAGTGTTACTTTATGTTATAGGTTTTATGTCCCCCATAGCCATTTTTTCATTGTTTGGTATGAATAAGTTATGATTATTTTGGCTTTGGTCTGAAGAGTCATTGAGTCACATATTTAAAAAATTCGTCATCATTCCTAACATATCACTTTATCCATGTTGTACGTTTACCCATCCTTTTCTCACTTTACTCGTTAAAATGTCAAATCCAGTCTGATCTGTATGCTGCCAATTCACTAGGAGAGTTCAGAATGCTTTCAAAGTAGATATTTCATTTTTAGTCATCATTTCTATTAAAGGGTCATGTCAATTGGAGATCTCCTTGTTTTCTATGTTGATTTTTAAATCAATATCCAGGGATTATTGTTATGAATTTTTTTAACCGTTTTCTCCAAGTGTTCAAAGCATCCTCCAACTTGGCACTGCGAACTGGTTGTTGGGGATAGTTGGTGGTTAGACTACTTTTAGGTGCTCCTGTGAAAATATGAAGATATCAACATTTAGCTCCATACTACCAGGTACTCTATGAACTTTTCCACCTTGTTTTAAGGTCTAGAAAAGGGTTAATGGTTTGTTATCTTTGTGGCACTGCGAACTGATGGATAGCATTGTGAATTGTCTCACCAATCTGTCAAAAAGATCCAGAACTCTCTCCTCGTGATCTGTATAGTATCCCTTGAAGAAATAAGAATCCATGGGTTTGGGCTACCTTATCTATTAATCTTTGTCCTCTACATCGCTCATCCGACACAATGTTTCCAAAACCCTTTCCCTAGCGCTATGAACTTTGTGCAGTCAGTCAGCGCTATGAACTCTCTGTTCCAACACCCTTTGCAAAATCATCATTTACCAATTCATCAATTGTTCACGCTCATTTTTTATCTGATTATGAAGTTAACCCCAATGTTAGCCAATTTGAATCATAATTAGAAGAATTTTCATTGTGAGAAGTTTGTTTGTCCTTTTCTATTTTTTTTTCCAGTGGTCATTTCCCCTGCTTCTCTGTTTTCACTTGTGGGTAATTATTCAATATTGTGATAAGGTATTCCTAGCTAGTACTAATGGATAATCAACAAAAGAAGGCTCACAAGGAGGGGACATTCTGAGGACAGAGCCTTATGCTATGCAATTGTTTATTGAGGAACCCCTGATCAGGGAGGTCTTCCAAAGGGTGGGATACATTAATTTCTGTCAAACAATGCAGAAGGGGCACCCAGAGGTGGATAAATAATTCACACTAAACTTTTATGGAACCAAGACCAAGGTCGGGATACTAGAATTTGAGGTATATGAAAGGACCAACAAAGATTGAATTTTCACTGGAAATTTTTCTATTGAATTATTTTCTTATTTGGGAACTAAATTGGCTCACAACTCATCCTACCATTCTAAATTTGATGGCCAAACTGATATTGTGAATACATGTCTAGAAGGATATATTCATTTATTTGCATCTTATAAATATACATAATGGGTCAAGTGGTTTCCCTTGGAAAAATGGTGGTACAACACACCCTTCCATACTTCATAACAAATTTCCCCATTTCCGGTACTTTATGGATATCATCCTCCATCCATCACATAACCCTTGAGAGGGACTATAAAGGTAACAGGTTCAAACAATGGAGGACCACATAGGGCACCAACAAAATTTTCTCAAACTATTGAAGGACAACTTGGTTATGGCACAAAATAGGATGAAACAAAAAACATATCAACATCGTAGTGAAAGGGAATTTGAAGTGGGGGATCGGGTTATTTTTAGGCTACAACCATATAAACAAATGCCCCTCAAGTAACAAAAGAAGGAAAATAAATTAGCATCCAAATATTGTGGCCCCTATAAGGTGTTGAAAAGGATGGAAGTATGGCTTACGAATTGGAGTTGCTTCCATCTTCACATGTACATCCAGTCTTCCACGTTAATTTATTAAATAAGGTAATCAGTGACAAGATCCCATTCCAAACTATTTTACCAGTGACTTGTTGGTTGTGGAGCCCGATTATCTTCCAGATTCAGAGGTATTTGTTTTCATTCGTGTGTATACCTCATGAAGACTTTACACCCCAGAAGAATGTGCACTCTTCCACGTGGGAGAGTGTAGAGGGGGGTTACCCCCTTTGCGGGGTATAGAGGCAAGCGGGGCCCCGATGGGGCTTCGGGGGTGAAGGCCTTGAAGGAAAAATTGCCTTGTAAATGTATATTGTAATTTCATTGTAAATCTGGACCATTCATTATACAGTCGCAGATCTAACGGTAGAAATTATGTTAGGGTTTTTTCCCCTAGAAGGCAACCCTCTTTTATGAGGGAAATGTATTGTGGCTAGGTATGATAGTGGATATTGTATTCTGAGAGAGGATACTGTGAGATAAAGAAGAGGAAGTTGCAATAGGTTTGTTGTAGGTTGTATCCCTTCGATTGCTGGATAATAATAAAGTAAGGACCTGGAAATTTCTTTGGTGGACGTAGCCCACACTGGGTGAACCACATATATCTATGTCTCTATTGTATTATGTATCTTCTATATTTTATTTTCGTATCAGAGGAAAAGGTAATTCTCAATAAAAGAGGGTTCATGGTTCGAGTGGGAGAAATGGCGGAAGATGGAAAGTTTAGGGTTGAGAAATTTAACAGCCAAAACTATCAGTTATGGAAGATGCAAATGGAAGATTATTTATATCAGAAGGATGAATTCCTACCATTGGGTGGAATAGAAAAGAATCCAATGGCTATGAAGGATGAAGAATGGGATATTATTGACAGAAAGGCTCTAGGAACGATACGGTTGAGCCTGGCAGCGTCGGTGGCTTTCAATATTTTGAAAGAAAAGACAACGAAGGGTTTGATGGATGCATTGGATAAATTGTATGAAAAACCCTTGGCATCCAATAAGGTATTTCTAATGAAGATATTATTTAATATGAAGATGTCATAAGGTGGGTATGTTGCAGATCACTTAAATGAATTTAATACGGTTACTAATCAACTAAGTTCTATAAAAGTGGACTTTGATGATGAGGTCAGGGCTCTTCTAATCTTGTTCTTAATGCCATAAAGTTGGAAAATCTTGGTCATGGTTGTAAGTAACTTTGTCTCTGGTTCAAATACTTTAAAATTTGATGATTTTGTTGGTGTTATCCTTAGTGAGGAAATGCGACGGAAAAGAACAGGTGAGACATCAGGTAATGCATTGAACATGGAGAACATGGGAAGACAAAAGGATAGAGGAAAGGGCTCAGGTAACCGCGGGAATTCTAGGAAGGGTGGATCCAAATCCAAAATTGGAAATATAGAGTGTTGGAATTTTGGGAAGAACGTACATCTGAAGAAAGACTGCAGAGCTCCAAAGAAACAAAGAGATGGACAACAAGAGAGAAATCAGGAAGAAAATGTAATAGGTGATGTGTTACAAGATGCTTTGATTCTTTTTGTAGATAATATTTTCGAGTCTTGGGTGGTATATTCAGGGGATTCATTTCATGCCACACCCCATAGGAAACATTTTCTATATTATGTTCAAGATGATTTTGGACAGGTTCATTTGGGTGATGATGCACCATGCAAAATTGTTGGAATGGGAATGGTAAAAATAAAGCAAAGCAACAGAAACCAATGGTTGTTGTAAGAGGTAAGACATGTTCCAGATCTAAGGAAAAATCTAATTTCAACGGGACAGTTGGAAAGTGAAGGTTGTATATCCATATTTACATATAAGACGTGGAAGGTCATCAAAGGATCATTGGTGATAGCAAAAGGAGAGAAGGTAGGTACATTGTATTTATGTACTGGTAATACCGACTCTTCTATCTCTTTAGATTCTACAGGAGTGGATACATCATCGTGGCATCATAGGCTTGGACACATAAGTGAGAAGGGGATGCACATACTTCACAAAAAAAAAAAATTGTCAGATCTTAAACAAATTGATTTGGACTTCTGTGAGCATTGTGTTTATGGAAAATAGAAGAGAGTTAGATTTCTCAGAGTTGGAAAAGAAAAGAAAAGTGAAAGGTTAAATATTGTGCATATAGATGTATGGGGACCAACTCAGGTATCATATCTTGCTATCTATCATTATTATGTTACTTTTATTGATGATGAAAATAGAAAAACTTGGGTTTATTGCATTCGACAAAAATATGATGTTTTTGATACTTTTAAGAAATGGAAAGATTTGGTTGAGAATGAGACAAGAAAAAAGTTGAAGTGTCTCAGATCAGATAATGGAGGTGAATATTGCAGCAAGGAGTTTGATGATTAATGTTCATACCATGGGATTCGTAGAGAGAAGACAATTCCAAGATCACCACAAGAAAATGGTGTGTCAAAAAGGATGAACAGGGCAATCATGGAGCGTGCAAGGAGTATGAGATTGCATGTTGGTTTTCCCTTACAATTCTGGGAAGATGTTGTAGATATTGTTGTTTACTTAGTAAACAGAGGACCTTCAAGATCTTTGGATGGTAGAATTCTAGAGGAGGCATGGATAGAAAAAAATGTAAATTATTCTTTTTTGAAGACTTTCGGTTGTGAAGCATTTGTCCATATTGATAAAGAAAATAGAACAAAGCTTGAGGCAAAATCCAAGAAGTGTACCTTTATTGGATACAATGTTAATGATTTTGGTTATCGCTTATGGGATTATGAAAATAACAAAATCATTAGGAATAGAGATGTCATATTCAATGAGAAGGTCATGTACAAAGATCAATTGTAGGGAAAGAAACAGGAAAAAGAAAAACCAGAATACACAGTGCTTGATGAGATCATTGGAAAAGAAATTCCAAAGGAACCAAGAAATCAAAATGTACAACAATGGGAGAATCAGGTACCTCAAAATTCTGCAAGTGTAGTTAGAATATCTAACAGGTTAAGTATACCCCATGAATGATACTCTACTTCATTGTATTATTTATTATTGATTGATTCTTGTGAACCAGAATGTTATGAAGAGGCAATGCAGGTAGACACCAAAAAGAAGTGGAAGTAAGTCATGAAGGAGGAAATGGATTCTTTGGTAACTAACCAGACTTGGGACTTGTCTTAGTTTCCTGTAGGAAAAAGAGCATTGCAAAATAAATGGGTTTACGAGTTGAAGAAAGAAGATGGAGGAGAAAAGCGGTGCAAGGCTAGACTTGTTGTAAAGGGGTTTTCACAAAAGAAACGTATAGATTTTGATGAAATATTTTCTCTTGTTGTTAAAATGACTTCAATTAGGACTATTTTGAATCTCGTGGCAATAGAAGATTTGCATCTTGAACAGTTAGATGTAAGAACATATTTTCTCCATGGGGATTTGGAGGAAGATGTTTATATGCAGAAACCACAGGGGTATGAGGTCAAAGGGAAGGAGAATTTGGTATGCAGGTTGAAAAAGAGATTGTATGGCCTAAAGAAAGCTCTAAGGCAGTGGTATTTGAAGTTTGACAGGTTTACGACAAAACATGGTTATAGTAGATGTCATTCTGATCACTATGTTTATTTTAAAAATCTAGAAAATGGAAGCTATATTATCTTGCTATTGTATGTAGATGACATTCTTGTTGCACGGTCTAATATGCAAGATATAAATTTTCTCAAGAAGAAATTAGCTAATTCATTTGTGATGAAGGATTTGGGTGCTGCAAAGAAAATCCTTGGTATGAGAATAACAAGAGAGAGGAAAAATAAAAAATTGACATTGTCTCAGGGTGAGTACATAAAGAAGGTGTTGGAGAGGTTTAGAATGCATAATGAAAAACCATTTAGTACACCTTTGGCCAACCATTTCAAATTAACTAAGGAAATGTGTCCCAAGACATAGGAGGAGATAGAATACATGCCCACGATCCCTTATTCATCAGCAGTGGGTAGCTTGATGTATGCAATGGTTTGTACAAGACTAGACATTGCACATGTAGTGGGATATGTGAGTAGATATATGAACAATCCAGGTAAAGAACATCGGGAGACAGTAAAGTGGATTCTCAGGTATTTGAGAGGTACTTCTACTCATGCATTATGTTTTGGAGGTTCAAACACTTTTCTATAGGGATATGTTAATTCAGATATGGTAGGTGATAAAGATAGCAGGAGAAGCACCACAGGGTATGTTTTTACTATAGGTGGAACAAAAATAATTTGGATTTCGAAACT
Source organism: Picea engelmannii (assembly GCA_009831015.1). Lineage (NCBI taxonomy): Eukaryota > Viridiplantae > Streptophyta > Pinopsida > Pinales > Pinaceae > Picea > Picea engelmannii. The sequence continues at coordinate 42,350 of ML790184.1, read as the reverse complement.
ACAAAAGGTTGTTTCACTTTCAACAACAGAAGCAGATTATGTTGTTGCTACAGAGGCTAGTAAAAAAATGATTTGGTTACAGAGGTTTATGGAGGAATTGGGAAAGAAGCAAGAGAATAGCAGGTTGTACTGTGACAATGAGAGTGTCGTTCATCTTGCAAAGAAATCATCCTTCCATTCAAAGACTAAGAATATACAGCTAAAGTACCATTTCATACGATCTGTCTTGGAAGATGGACATTTGAAGTTAGAAAAGATACACACTAGCCAGAATCCTGCAGACATGTTAACAAAGGGAGTAACCAGGGAGAAACTAATTTATTGCTCATTTTCAGTTGGTCTTCAAGCATGAAGGTGAATATGAGAAATTTTCCCATGTCCAAGAAGGTTCATAGTCCAACAGATACAGCAGCGGTGGATTTGTTGATATCAGTCTCCAAATGGGAGATTGTTGGTTGTGGAGCCTGATTATCTTCCAGATTCAGAGGTCTTTGTTTTCAGCCGTGTTTATACCTCATGAAGACTTTACACCCCAAAATAATGTAAACTCTTCCACATGGGGGAGTGCAGAGGGGGGTTACCCCCTTTGTGGGGTCTGGGGGCAAGCGGGCCCCCGACAGGGGTTCGGGGGCAGCGTCCCTCAATGGGGGTTCGGGGGCGAAGCCCCTGACAGAAAAATTGCCTTGTAAATGTATATTGTAATTTCATTGTAAATCTAGACCGTTCATTATAAGGTCGCAGATCTAATGGTAGAAATTATGTTAGGGTTTTTTTCCCTAGAAGGGAACCCTCTTTTATGAGGGAAATGTATTATGGCTAGGTATGATAGCGGATATTGTATTCTGAGAGAGGAGATTGTGAGAGAAAGAAGAGGAAGTTACAGTGGATTTGTTGTAGGTTGTATCCCTTCGATTGTTGGATAATAATAAATCAAGGATCTAACAATTTATTTGGTGGATGTAGCCCACACTAGGTGAACCACATATATCTGTGTCTTTATTGTATTGTGTATCTTCTATATTTTATTTCCGCATTTATTTTATTTTATTGCTCCGCGATCCTGTTTTTCTAACATGACTAATGAAGAAGGAAAAATCATACTAGAACCAAGAACAATTCTTGAAACAGGGATTAATCAACTATGAAATAGAGAAATTATTGAGTACCTCGTCAAATGGAAGAGATTACCAGTGGAAGAGGCAACATGGGAAGATGATTTCTTCATGAAGAAACAACCATAGTTAGTCAAGTGTTGAGGACAACACTTGTTTGAAGGGGAGGGTGTTAAGTACCAAATATCTACAAATATAATTACCACAAGAGATACCAAGAACAATATGGAAAAGCTCATTTATTATTAAAAAAACCATTATGGTAGGGTAACACTATATATTATTCCTTATGGAAGGAATGCACTCCAAAGAAACACTTTATTGTTACAATAACAATATTCTCCATTATGATTCAATACATTTCTTAAAATTCTTTATATAACATTCTCTCTATCTCCTATGAACATTCTAGAGAAGGAATATTCTATTAATTAGAACCTTCTAGAAATCCTTCTCACCTTTATCATGTTCACACTATTACATGGGCCTTATTTAATAATATAGTGGACCTAGTCCACCTTACATTTAATGGCCTCCACTAATAATACATAACCACATTCCCATTGGGTACCTCCCTAGGTACCCCATATTACCTCCCTAGATATACTACATTACATCCCCCTTCACATGTTTCATCCTCAAAACATAAGAAAAAACCACACAATATGATAGGATAAGCAATGTATCCAACTAGTACCAAGTACAACCATCCATCCATCCTAATGGAAGATGAACATGATGTCCAACTATTTCCTTGCCACCCTGATCTTAATCTTGATCATGCCCATGGTGCCATGGGATTTTTTCTCTATCCTGATATCGTCCTATAGTGTTGGTAGTCCTCCATGTTCGTCTTGATTGGTTTCCTTTTTGGTGTGATGTTGGTTCATAATGAGTGTGTTGATGCTTATGCCCTTGCCTTGATGATTGTTGTTTCTTTGTATCGTGTGGATGGAAAGATACAACATATGTAGGAATCGATCCTTTTTTCTTCAAATCTGCAACATATTGTGCCTTTGAGTCAATGATCTCCTTGGCTTATTTATTGCATCCTTCCCGTGGCTTTGCTTCATCTTCTTTTGTATAATCTTCCTCTGATTCAACTTCGGACTCTGCAATAACTTATTTGCTTTCCCCCATGGGCCCTTATTTATTACTAAGAGACACATCCTACAATGTAATTTTCTTTTTCTTGTACCAAATCTTTAGAAACTTCTTTTACACATTAACATCAATTGTACCCACTGATTCCATCCAAGAATAACATCCACCTCATTCATATATATGACATGAAAACTAGAATGCAATATATATTTATCCATGGTGAGCTTCAAATATTGAAAAAATTGAATAGTTGCACCCCCAACCTATGTGCTTTGAATATTCTTAGTAGGATCTTGCAATCTATTAACCAAATGAAGATTGATGAAATTTTGTTGGCAAGTAGGGTTAATATAAACAATGACAATTTCTTTATGAATACAACCATGAACATGTAATATAGAGTTATCACATGAAAATAAACTCATGGTGCTCTCTTTATCCCTTTTTCCAACATGAGACCATTGTTATACTAATTTTTCCACACTACATGCATCTTTCTTTGATGGTCTTCCCTTTCCTTCTACAGACTCAAATCCTCCATTTTTTCATTCCAAAGTTTAAAATTCAAAATTTTGTACATATATGTCAGTTAGACAACTCGCATATATGCAAGTTGCTCCATTATATACCATGTACATCAGGTTTTATGCTCAAAAATTAAAAAATATGTCAGGTTTCCATGCCAATTCACGAGATCCATGATTCTTGACCTTCCATATATTGGAAACACTCTTAATCGAACCTTCATTTCCATTTGAAGGCTATAAATTGAGCCATATACAAGACTTGAGGATTAATTCATCATTGAGAGTAAAGACACTCTGGATAAATTTCACTTCATATTGAGTCTGCATCCCCTTTTCCTTGAAAGTCTAAACTTCTCTTATTCATCCCCCAAGATCTTCCTATCTTGAGAAGGAGAAACTCAATTACTCCTACTACTTGTGAGCTTGCATTTGTGGAGGATTGAAGTGGTGAAGGCCTAGATGGAGAGACTTAGTTTCTCAGTTTCAATATGTGTCATTATAGAAGTTTTTCACCTATATACTTATGTTGATTACTTTAATAGAAATACTCTTTTCTCATCCAATTATATGTTGCAAATATTTGTATTACTTTCCATGGGCATATTTGTTATACATGTTAATGGATTATGCTATTTTATATGTTAATGTTATATATAATTTCCATATTCTTGTGTATCTTGAATGTTGAGGACAAGTAGTCGGTATCATGCTTTGGATCATGAGCTCAGCCATGTTATTCTTCAAACATTTGGATGAGGTAGACTTCTAGCCTTCTCTTGTTAGCATTTCTATTTGTCTAGCATACTTGAGACTAAAGTTGATTTCTAGGTGTTGTTCCATTTTTTGTGGCTTACTCCTAGCCATAGAGAGATTTTCCTCTTAACAAACACCTATCTGAAATTACTTTTTCCAATGATTCATCAGAAATTCCCAACATCTTGACATGGTCTAATGATTTCCACCATTTGCTAGCATCTTCACGAAAATAAAAGAATACTGAATCTTTCCTCTTCTCTTTCCATTCTAATTTGCGGGCCTTTAGGACTTATTCAATACCGGGGATACCATATTTTCCATTAAAAAACATCTTTATTGGAAGAAATATTCAACAAAAACTAAGGTTTATAAAATAACTTAATATGCAAATCACGCAACTTTTTTTGGAAAAACCCTAAAAAAATTGTTGAATTTAAAATGTTGATAACTTTATTTCCCAAACTTTGTTTCAATCGAGTTTTTTTTTTTTAAATGGGTATTTTTTCCGAGAGGAATTCAAATATCCTATTTGTTTCTACAAATTCTGAGAAAAAAGTTTCATAACTGAGTCTGAAGTGCATCGCCCACCCCCTCCCCCTTTTTTAAATTTTGCGAAATAACCAAAAATTTATTGCTTTCTTTTACCAAGGAAAGAACTTTGATACCAATTATTAAGTACCAAATATCTACAAATATAATCACCACAAGAGATACCAAGAACAATATGGAAAACCTCCTTTATTATTACCAAAACCCTTATGGTAGTGTAACAAAGGGGTCGAAGGACCCATAGTGTTAATATTGGAGGTCATTCAATGTAAGGTGGACTAGGTCCACTATATTATTTAATAAGACCCAACATGGTAGTTATATATATTAGTATGAACATAATAAATGTAAGATGACTTACTAGAAGGTTCTACTTCTAGAAGTTTCCTCCTCTAGAATGGTCTTAGATGTTTGGTAGAACTATATAAAGGGGTTCAAGCAATGTTATGGAAAACAAGAAGAAGAAGTATTTTATTTGGAGTGGTAGCTCATTAGGAGGTTTCCCCTTTGAAGAGACAAGTGAACAAGAGAGGATCCCTTCCATAATAGGATGCATTGTATGGTGTTTCCCTACACTAAGGGTTTGATAATAATAAAGTGGGTTTTTTATATATTATTCTCTAGATCTATTGTGGTGTTTTTGTTTTCAAGTCTTTGGTACTTAACAATTTGTATCAGAGAACTTTGTTCGGCCATGAAAAAGGGGATTTTTTTTCTTCATATTTTTTGGAAAAAGAAAATGAGGGTTGTGACACTCCAGCGATTCTTGTAGTTTTCGGTGTAGAATTTATGGAAATTTCTTGTATATCTGAGTTCCTCTTGGAAAAACAACCATTTTCAAAAAAACTCGTTTGAAATGGAGTCTGTGAAGTAAATTTATTGGCATTTTAAAAATCTACTATTTTTCAGCCCATTTTTTTGCGGATGACCATGTGATTTTATTGATTTTTGTGGCAGATGGGGTCAAATTTTCCCAAACTAATTACATATATGAATTTCTCTCACAATTTCACCCAATTTCAAAAAATAAATCTTCTAAATTGGAACTCCAAAAGTAAAGATATCGTTGATTTAAAAACAACCATTTTTTCAGGTTTTTCATGATGGTGACGAGACTGTAGAAATCCTAAATTTTCACAAAGTGTTCATATTGCTATCATATCAGGCCCATTGGATAGATAATTTTAAGACATTTCTTTTGGTATATTATATGTGGTTTTTCCAATGGATATTTGACTCATCAACGAACTTCAACGACAATTGGCAGACATTAAGATAGTTTTTCACCTAGTAGAGAAAAACAGGTATATTCTGAAGGCCATCATCGATGAATACACTCAATAAATATATGTTTGGTATGATTATGAGGATGCATGTGATGATTTTATATGGATAGTTGTCATTTCTGGGATGACAACCACTTCCATCTTTTATTTGATGACTCTACTCCACCTTACGTAGAGCACTCAGGGATGATTTTAAGGATGGAAATTTATATTAAAATGTAGAAACCTGGGATAATCTTACTATTCCTTAATATTCAAAATGTAAAATGTTTAGTGATATATTTGTAAAAATATTCAAATTTCTAAGGATTTTATATAGTTTCTATAAAATTTTGGCAATTTTTAAGGTAAAATAATTTTATTCTATGGAATTTGGGCGAATCTTTTTTAGAAAAAATGGAAATAAGTGAATCATTTTTTGGGAAAACCATGGAAAATTATCCCATTTGCAAAATTTATCCCCTAAAATCATCTATGGAGCACATTATGGAGAGTATTCAAGCGCCTTCTCTAAATGTTAATTTTCTATATTCTCTAGTACTAGTGTGTTATGCAAATAATTTTTTGGATATAGAGGGATATGCATATTTGGATCCACATGACTGGTGTCAGTTTTTGGAGCATCATTTTTAGGTGGTTATTGAGATCCAATATATTTAGCATGGAGTTCACATGGGAACTTGGATATGGGACCTAGGTTTACAACAATAGTTAGACTACTTCAATATGATGGCTCACATTTCTACATGGGACCCTGGTTCTCCATCCTACTTCATCACTATGGTCTACACTTATCCATGGGGCCCTGGTATATGGTTGTACACCCTCATAACAAGCATTGCGGACAACACTTTCATAAAGGGGATGAAATGCAGTGTAGCTAGAGAGGTAATGGGGGGGCTAAAGGGCCCATAGTGTTAATAGTGGAGGCCATTCAATGTAAGGTGGACTAGGTACACTATATTATTAAATAAGGCCCACTATGGTAATTATATATATATATTATTATGAACATAATAAATGTAAGAGGGCTTAGTAGAGGGTTCTACTTCTAGAATATTCCTCCTCTTTAATGTTCTTAGGTGGTTGGTAGCACTATATAAAGGGGTTCAAACAATGTAATGTAAAACAAGAAGAAAAAATATTGTATTTGTATCTCATTAGGAGGCTACCCCCTTGAAGAGGCAAGTGAACATGAGAGGATCCCTTCCATAGCATGATCCATTGTATGGTGTTTCCCTACCCTAAGAGTTTGATAGTAATAAAGTGGGTTTTTTCTCTATTGTTCTCTATATCTATTGTGATGTTTATGTATTCAAGTCTTTGGTACTTAATATAGGGGCATGTTAATCCCTATAAAAATCCTCATGTTAATTATAAAATTCCCTATTAATCCCTATATGTTGAATTATTACACTTCTAGTGTTATATTTGTATCTAGGTTAGATCCCTTCATTGTACAATTTCATTATAGTTGTACATTGGAGACCTAGAACCCTTCATTGTACCAAGGAGACCTAGTCTTAGAATTATCTCATCTCATATTGTACATTGAATATATTGTAAAATGAAGTTTCCCCCTCGAAGTGGACTATTATTCACTAATTTTTTGTCATTCTAAAGGTGTTGGATCATAATAAAGGCATCCATAGTGGGCATGTGTGTCAACTTGTTGGAGCTGTAAATTCATGAAGAAACATGTTGCTAGGCATGTATAGAGAGTTTTTGTGGGAGATATTACCCTACAACAATGATCTTTTTTTGTTGCAACTAACATCCCCGGAGTCCACAACAAGAGAGATTCCTATCCAACCTGTGTTGGATTCCTGGAGGGAAGTGGGAAGGCCTAAAGGATTCTGTGCAGTGAAGGGGGATCCCATTCCTTTTCTTGTGTAGGTTGATGGGAAAAGAGCTGGTGGATTTGGATAGTTATAGGAGAAATTATCTTGTTGTGAGTTGTGTTGGGATGTGAATGGACAATAGAGACAACATCTCTTGTGGATCCATATCCCTAGCTCGAGGGTGATTTGTCGTTGATATTTGGAGTGCAACAAATCTACGGTTGGAAGGAACATCCATCCTTTGCAACTAGTTTCACACATGTTGATAAAAAGATAAGTGTTTTATGTTTGTCTGTATGTTATAATTTATGGAATTTGATCTTTTTGCATAAACTTTGTTATTGAGTGAATTATGTGTTTCTTTCCATATGTGTATTTGGAGGAAATTCACAATGTTGTTAAATTCATGTTAAATCCTCAATGCATTGCATTTTATGGTGGGATTTATTTGTTGTGTATTTACTTTTGAGTTTTAACAAATGTACATGATGTTGTGTGAATGTTTAATGTGATTGAATTCATGTCTATATAATGATGTTAGTCACATGAGAGTTTTAGTTTGTTGAATTGCATTAATTTTAATGGTATCAATTTTTTTTTTAATATTGTTAGGTTTAGTAGTGGGGGACGCTACAAAGTTCCTTCGTCTTTGATCCTTTCTATGGGTGAAGGAAGTCAACTTTATGGGGAGATAAAATGTAAATCATGCTTACTTCCCATCAACTCTAGTCAATCTTACGGAGGGTGTTAGTGCATAATTAAGTGCACAATATTTAATTATTTGCTAATAAACAATAAAAAACCATACACAATAAATAACTTTGTAATTATCCATTACATGGATATATCCCAACTTTAAATAAGTTTAACTTGGAGAATATTTTAGTTATTGGCTTAGTGAACAAGAAATAAATGAGGAAATTTCATGCAAGAATATGCTCAATAAATAAATGACGTAGGTCCTCATAGTGCAAGAAGAGAGTTGATAGAGAATAACTTAGCACTTCCCATTTGCTTTGTGGATGTTTTCCTTTCGAGGATTTTACCATGTATATATTGTGTCATTTGTGATTTTTTTCTTTTTCTATGATCCCATGGCCATGTGCATTTTCTCACAATGCCAACATTGCATGCTCCCTCTTTATTAACATCCAAGGAGGAAGTTTATTATTTATAACAAAAATTGGACAAACTTAGTAAATTGACATGAACTCTCCAAATGGATTGACATTGTTAGTTTCTAATGAAAATATGACATTATGAGGTTCTTCTTTAAAAATTGGTCGTATGCTCTTGATGTCCCTAAATGCCAAACCATATGCAAGCATTTGCATAACACCATCTTCACTTCTCTGATGTGCATAGTAATCCATAAATTGTGTTGTGTTTTTGAAACTAAACAATCATTTGAAATGTGGAATTATGGGAATATGATGAAGAAGCATGCAGGGCACCTTGTTTGTTACTTGATCAATTTGATATATACTAATTCCATATTCATGGAATTTCAACTTTTTTGCATGTTGTCCATAATATATATTATGATTATTAGGACATGCATCAATTGTTTGATACTCCATTCTTGTGTATTTCATAAGGGAAAACAATTATCAATATATATGTGGTAAAGTAGTTGATGGTGGTCAAAAAATGTCACCTAACAATATACAAGAAAACATAAATTAATATACTGAAGAGTGGATAATGCATCCTAACTATTGCAATAAAAAAGTAGAGAAAAATGTATTTATATAAATAACTATCTTGCATACCTGAGAACTATCTCGTACATGTGTTTTTAATATCTTACCATACTTTCAAGTTGACCAACAATAAAATAGAAAAGAAAAGACTTGTCTTGAATATTTATATTGAGGTTCTTGTGTCTTATCAATAAGAGGTACATCTTGAATACTTTCATAGATCTCATCCACAAGTGCATCCTCATCCATTGCAACAAGATGTCATGATCATCATATTTATCCCTTCATTATCAATTAATATCAATATCATTTTCTTCCATAGGATCAAATTTAACTCCAATCACCCTCACCATTGATACTACAAATTGAAATATTAGAAATTTTGAAGCTTAGGTGATTTTGTCTTAGTAAATACAACTGTATCAAAATATTAAAACATTTGGAAATTTTTTTAAATGTAGAAAAACATATTTTTAGATATTACCAAGGGGCAAGATTTGGTTCCCCCTTCTAGATGCCCATTTTCTAAGTAATATTTTCTAGGTTTTTATATTAAAATTATTCTTCTTTGTAATCCCTTGTGATACAGGAGCATCACTGTTTTCATTTAATGAGGCAAGGTGGAGGACGACTCAGTATCCAGTGCAACGCACTTAACTAGTTTGGATTCCAAGGAAGGCACATCACTTTAAATTTTCTAAACTTTATAATTAAAGATCCCATGAGATATTGGAGCTAGAGCCATTGTATGTGCTCGAGGAGATTGTAATTGCCTTTAATGCTTGTAGGATTGTACATATTTTGAGCATCGACTAATATCCAAATTGTAATTATTCATTTATTGTAATAATCCTAGTGGTAGGACGCTTTTAATTGTGATATGAAAGCACTAGAATAGTTTGGAGGGAAGGCTCGAGAATCCCCTTCATTTATAAATCAATGTAATCTATTCCCAAAATAGGTTGCGAGGAAAATAAGTTGAAATCTGTTGAAGGATGTTGAAATCCTTGTAAATATTAGCTGAAGGAATATAGAAGAGGAGAATTGCTTTCAATTTCTGAGATTTCTTATCTTTGAGTAACTGGGTAAATTTTATGTTATTTATCTCTATGTTTGTGTGTATGTGCATCTAAATGGTTGGTTGAATGAATCTGTAATGTTAATTTGAGTTTCAATTATTTCTCTTCTGAAATCTCGGTGCAAGGACTGCACAGTGCCCACACAAGGAGTGCGGAAGCCGAACTGTCTAAAGGTTCAAATAGCTCAAGAGAGATAGTGTAATTTTACACAAAGAGAGAGAAAGGAGTGCGCCTATATTCATAGGAGTATAAAAGCTTAGAGGGGAGACCAGTGCACAAAGTCAAAACTTCATTAAGTGTTGAAAAATATCATAGGAGAGATAGCACAAGGAGTGTGTAGGTGACTTTTCAAGTCCCAAGATTAGAGGAGAGATAGTGCAAGGAGTGTGCAATTGAATTATTTCAAGTCCCAAGATCAAGAGGGAAGCATAAGGTGTGTGGCAAGGTTCGAGTCCTTTAAGTGAAAAATCTCAAGGAGGGATAGTGAGAGTAAGTCCTCAAGAGGAGAAATATCTATGTTTTTAGGCAAGTGGATGATATCTGTTTGGGAGATATCAGAATCTCTTACAACCATTGGATGAAAGAGAAGGAGCATGGTTGTTAAAACCCCAATTCCTTCGAACTTTACTACTCCGACAATTTTTTAAGTTTTTGTTGTAAGTGAGGAAAAATCCCCAAAGTTCTGAAGTCCCGGAGTGAATCTACACCATAGATCATTAAGAGAGTGCGGGACATTAGATCCCTTAGTGGTTCGATGATTCAACACTCCAGGAGAAATTGGTTGTTTTTACGTGGAGTAGAGAATTCCCCAAAGTCTCAAATTTCGGAGTAAATCTTGACCATCAGTTGTTGGGTACATGTGTCTGTAGATTTTCGAATATTCAAAATTCAGCTATCCAGAAGGTTGTGGGTGAAAGTTGTTTTGGTGTGAAAAGTCTCGAAGCCCGAAGTCAATCCTGACCATTTGTTGACAGGTAAACAAGGATAGTCATATTTGTGGATTTTGGCCCTTCGCTAGTTCAGAGGTATTATGTGTTGGAGTCACAAAAAGTCACAAAGCCCAAAGCCCCAAAGTTTCGGAGTGTCGAAGTTACCACTTTCCAAATTTTAAGCCCAAGGTTTTAGGCCCGATGTCACGTGCACGACTCTGCTAGAGTAAGAAGACCCTCGCGAACATGAATTTTTTCATAGTGGGAGAAGAAAAGACATGTGGTAATAATTCTGAGGGTTTTGTGAGGACTCGAGATCCACTTCGACTCCTGTGTAATTCGATCCTAGACCAGGAGGTCACGTGAGCCCCAGGGGGGTTTGCATCAAGTGGTATCAGAGCAGGAATAATCTCTGTGAGAATACATATTTAGAGTCATGCCACCAAGGAGACCCAGGGAGAGACCTATAATCAATGCAATTATGGAGGAAATGAGACAACTTCATGCAAGGTTGGACGCCATGGAAACAACACAAAGGAGAGCACCAAAGGCTAGTGATGTCAGTGAAGTTGAAAGTGAAGATATAGAAGAAGAAGAAGTTGTGGGAGAACAAGCAACAGAGGAGTGATTGTTGAGAGCTATTGTCAAGTTGGGAACCAGATCAAAGATGGAAGTCCCAATGTATGAAGGTAATTTGAATGTAGAATAATTGCTTGACTAGATAAGTTATTTAGATAATTACTTTGACTATGAGGAGATTGATGATGAGAAGAAAGTAAAGCATGCGGTGACTAGATTGAAGGGACATGCAACTTTATGGTGGGACGAATTGCAAGCTGACAGAAGGATAAAAAGTAAGTCCAAAATGGTAGCTAAGCTCAAGGCTAAATTCATACCCAAGGATTATCAACTGAATTTGTTCATAAGGTTGCAGAATCTGAGACAGAAAGGTTTGTCGGTGAAGGAGTACACTGAAGAATTTTATAAGTTGAATATAAGAGCAAGACACATGGAGAATGATGAAGAGAAATTTCCTAGGTATATTAATGGATTTAGGTATGAAATCTAGGATGAGATTAGTATGATAACGATGAGGACTGTAGAATATGCTTATCAGGTAGCCATGAAGGTAGAAGAAAAATTGGCAAGGAAGCAGAGTCAGAGGAATAGGGGGAAGACTCTTAACAAGGGATCAAGAATCACCAGACAAAAGTTCCAGAAATCCAGGGGAGAAGTTGGAGGATTTAACAGTCAGACATATAGAGGAGCAATTTCTAGAGGAGGATACTCTAGAGGAAGGAATCATTTTCCAACGGGTAGAGGAAGAGGTAGAGGAGGAGAAATGAAGTTTTATGCTTGTGGGAAACCAGGGCACATGTCTTGGGAATGTCCTGAAAAGAAGAATGCAGGAGTTAGAGAAACTCACATTTATGAGGCGCAATAGAGGAATGTGGAGATGGAGATGAAAGCAGAAGCAGTTGAAGAAGGGAGATCGCTCATGATGAGTAAATCTCTCATAAATCCAAAAAAAGAGGTACAAGAACCAATCCAGAGAAACAGTTTATTCAAAACTGCTTGCAAGACCAGAGACAAAGTATGCAAGGTGATCATAGATAGTGAGAGCACTGACAACTTGGTATCCACGGAGATGGTGGAAAAGATAAAGTTTGATACGAAAACACATATGAGTCCGTATAGGGTGTCATGGTTGCAAAAAGGACATCAATTCATGGTAATTCGATAGTGTAGAGTTGAATTTAAAATTGGTAGTTATAAGGATGAAGTTTATGTGATGTCATACCCATGGATGTTTTCTATGTTCTGTTGGGGAGACCTTGGCAATATGACAGGAATGCCATACATGATGGGAGGAAGAATACTTATATCCTTGAGAAAAATGGGTGTAAACATATGTCATTTCCATTAGAAGATAAGGGAGTCAAAGAGAAGGTTAGTCCTAGTATACTTATCATGAGTGGGAAGGAGCTCTTGAAAGAAGTCAAGAAAGAATAGGAAATGTAGTTTGTTGTTATAGGTAAGTCGAGAGTCATCCTTACAAACACTTCTATGAATGATTTTCCTATGAAAGTTTAGGAGTTATTGGATGAGTTTGTTGATATTGTGGTAGAGGAGTTACCTCATACTTTACCGCCCATTAGGAGTATCAATCACCATATTAACCTTATTCCAAGAGAATTTTTTTTGAACAAAGAAGCATACACATTAACCCCTTAGGAGAATGAATAGGTCAAGGAGCAGGTCCAAGAGTTGTTGGATAAAGGTATGATCAGAGAAAGCTTGAGCCCATGTGTAGTACCAATTGTGTTGAGTCCAAAGAAGGATGGAGGTTGGAGAATGTGAACAAATTCTAGAGCCATCAACAAGATAACCATCATGTATAGATTTCATTTACCCAAAATGGAAGATTTAATGGATTGTTTGAGTGAAGCTATTTATTTTTCCAAGATAGACTTGAAGAGCGGTTATCATCAGATAAGAATGAGAGAGGGAGATGAATGGAAAATAACGTTCAAAACAAATGAAGGGTTGTATGAGTGGCTTGTTATGTAGTTTGTCTTAACAAATGCTCCAAGTAAGTTCATGAGGTTAATGAATGAAGTGCTCAAAGATTTTATTGGAAAGTTTGTGATCATTTATTTAGATGATATTCTAGTTTTTAGTAAAACTGAAGAGGAGCATTTAAGACACTTTAAAATGGTGTTGAGAAGGTTGTAGCAAGATTTTTTTTTAGTGAATCTGAAGAAATGTTATTTTATGAAGACATAACTTGTGTATTTTGGATTTGTAATCTCTTCAAATGAATTGAATATGGATCCAGAAAAGGTGAGGTCTATAAGAGAGTGGCCTTCTTCAAGAAGTGTGTTTGAAGTAAGAAGTTTTCATGGGTTAGTAAGATTTTACAGAAAATTCATTAAGAATTTCAACTATATTTGTGCACCTATATTAGATACTATAAATAAGGAACATGGATCTTTTGACTGGACAAAAGAAGCCAAGAAATGATTTAGAGTGTTGAAAGAAAATATGACAAAAAAACCTATGTTAGTTCTGCCAAACTTTAAGAAGACTTTCCAGGTCAAATGTGATGCAAGTGGAGTGGCCATTGGTGCAGTTTTAAGTCAAGATGATAATCATGTTGTTTATTTCAGTTAGAAACTGAATGATGATAAGAAGAAGTATTCAACATATGACACATAATTTTATGCTATAATTCAAGATTTGAAAAAGTGGAGACATTATCTTATGCCAAAGGAGTTTATTTTGTATATTGATAATCATGCTTTGCAGTTCATAACCATACAAAAGAAATTGAACCAAAGACATGCCAAATGGGTAGAATTCATGCAAAATTTTACTTTTTTCATTAAGCATATTAGTGGGAATGTTAACAAAGTTGGAGATGCTTTGAGAAGGAGATGTTTAATCTTGTAGGAATTCCAAGTGGAGACTTTGGGATTTGAACACCTCAAGGAGATGTACCAGGAAGACCCAGATTTCAAGGAAGCTTACGAAGCATGCGAAAATCCTTTGTTGAGGGAGAGAAATCAATGGATGGAGTATATGATCCATGAAGGACTATTATTCAAAGGAAGTGATTGTGTATCCCAAGATGCTCAATGAGGGACAAATTGTTGAAGGAGAAACATAGTGGAGGATTGGTTGGACACTTTGGCCATGATAAAACATATGTGCAATTTAGTTATTCATACTATTGGCCAAACATGAGTCTAATGTGAAGAAGTTCATGGTCAGATGAAAAACTTTCCAATATGATAAAGGAAAGTAGTATAACATAGGATTGTATCAACCATTGTCTATTCCAGACAGGTCGTGGGATGTTATAAGTATGGATTTTGTTATGGGATTGTTGAAAAACCAGAGGGGAAATTATTCAATCTCTGTGGTGTTTGATAGATTTTCAAAAATGGCACATTTTATACCATGTCACAAAACTAGTAATGCTACCCACATAGCAAATTTGTTTTTCAAAGAGATTGTGAGATTGCATGGGTTACCCGCGAGTATAGTCTCATATAGAGATACCAAATTTGTGGAACACTTTTGGAGGAATTTGTGGAAGAAGTTGGGAACAAATTTTTCTTTTAATTCAGTGTATCACCCTCAAACAGATGGATAGACTGAGGTAGTGAAAAGAAGCTTAGGGAATCTACTAAGGAGTTTGGTAACTAAACATAACAGTCAGTGGGATGAAATTTTTCCTCAAGCGGAGTTTGCATATAACAACTCACCAAACATGAGTACTAGTAAGAGTCCATTCTAGATAGTATATGGAATGCATCCAAGAGGAATTTCAGAATTGAGAGATTTGGGACAAACTCAATTTCAAAGTGCAGGAGCAGAGGATTTTGCTGCAGAAATGCAAAAGTTGCATGATCAAATCAAAACAAAGCTACAAGATAGCATCCAAAAATACAATAACAGAGTAGACCAGAGAAGAAAAGAGGTGAATTTTGAGATTGGAGAGCAAGCATTGGCATATCTGAGGAAAGAAATATTTCCAAGAGGGAAATATAATAAGTTGAAGATGAAGAAGTTAGAACCTTGTAAAATCCTCAAAAAAAATGCTACAAATGCTTATGAGATTGAACTTCCAGAGGACATTAGAATTTCACCAATATTTAATGTAGTAGACTTATACCCTTACAAGATGGATGACACAAAAGGGACAGATGATCAAGAGGAGATTTAGTGGAAGCGATAGATGCCCATAGCAGAGAAGTCGTAGATAGAAAAGATCTTAGATCAAATAATTTCTAAAAGAACCAGGAGAAAAGTTTACTATGAATATCTGGTTAAATGGGAGAATCATCCAGCAGAATATGTTAGTTGGATAACTGAAACCGACATCCAAAAGCATGGAAAGGCAATGGAGGAGCTCATGGACAGGAGTCCATGAATAGTTTTTCCAGAGGAGTACGATGCAGGAGCATCACCATCATCATTTAATGAGGCAAGGTGGAGGACGAGTCAACATCCAGCACATCGCACTTAACTGGTTTGGATTCCAAGGAGGGCGTGTCACTTTAAATTTTGAAAAAATTGTAGTTAAAGATCCCATGAGATATTGAAGCTAGATCTATTGTATGTGCTCCAGGAGATTGTAATTTCCTTTAATGCTTGTAGGATTGTACATATTTTGAGCGTTGATTCATATTTGCATTGTAATTATTCATTTATTGTAATAATCTTAGTGGTAGGACACTTTTAATTGTGATATGAAAGCACTAGATTAGTCTGGAGGGAAGGCTCGAGAAGCCCCTTCATGTATAAATCAATGTAATCTATGCCCAAAAGAGGCTGCTGGGAAAAGAAGTTGAAAGCTACTGAAGGTTGTTGAAATCCTTGTAAATATTAGTTGAAGGAATATAGAAGAGGAGAATTGCTTTCAATTTCTGAGATTGCTTATTTTTGAGTAACTCGGTAAATGCTATGTTATTTATCTTTGTGTTTGTGTGTATGTGCATCTAAATGGTTGGTTGAATGAATCATTATTGTTAATTTGAGTTTCAATTGTTTCTCTTCTGAAATCTCGATGCAAGGAGTGCACAGTTTCCATGCAAGAAGTGCAGAGGCCGAACCATCTACAGGTTCAAATAGCTCAGGAGAGATAGCATAAGTTTACGCAGAGTAAGCACAAGGAGTGTGTCTATACTCACAGGAGTATAAAATCTCAAAGGGGAGACCAGTGAAAAGAGTGCACAAAGTCGACACTTCGTTAAGTGTTGAAAAAGCTTAGAGGAGAGATAGTGCAAGGAGTGCATAGGTGAATTTTCAAGTCCCAAGCTCAAAGGAGAGATAGCACAAGGAGTGCACAGGTGAATTCTTTTAAGTCTCAAGCTTAGAAGGGAAGCAGAAGGTGTGCGCCAAGGTTCGAGTCCTTTAAGTGAAAAAGATCGAGGGATAGCGAGAGTAAGTACTCAAGAGGAGAAATCTCTTTATTTTTAGGAAAGTGGACGAGATATATTTGGGAGATATCAGAATCCCTCACGGTCGTTGGATGAAAGAGAAGGAGCACGACTATTAAAAACCCAAGTCCTTCAGACTTTGCTACTCCGATAGTTTTTTAAGTTATTGTTGTAAGTGAGGAAAAAGCTTTGAAGTTCTGAAGTCTCGAAGTGAATCTACATCATAGATCACTGGGAGAGTGCGAGCCATTGGATCCCTAAGTGGTTCGGCGATTCAAAACTCCAGGAGAAATTGGTTGTTTTTGCACAGAGTAGAGAATTTTGTGAAGTCCCGAAGTTTGTAGTAAATCTTGACCGTCGGTTGTTGGGTACACGTTTCCGTAGATTTTCGAATATTTGGAATTTGGCTATTTGGAAGGTTGTGGGTGAAATTTGTTTTGGTGTGAAAAGTTGCAAATCCCAGAGTCAATCTTGACCATTCATTGACGGGTAAACAAGGATCGTTAGATCTGTGGATTTCGGCCCTTCGCTAGTTCAGAGGTATTGTGTGTTGGAGTCGGATAAAGTCCCAAAGCCCGAAGCCCCGAATTTATGGAACACCAAAGTTACATCTTTCCAAATTTTAATCCCAAGGTTTTAGGCTGGAGGTCACATGGACGACTCTGCAAACACGAATTTTCACATAGTGAGAGAAGAAAAGGCATGTGGTAATAATTCTAAGGGTTATGTAAGGACCTGAGAGCCACTTCGGCTCCTATGTAATTTGATCCTAGACTAGGCGGTCGCACGATCCCCAAGGGGGGGTTTGCATCACCTTGCATTTCTTGCAAGGGAAGTAACATTTCCCATCACCAATATTAAGAAGTTTGAGATGATTTAATAGATTTTTTTTTAATATTTATTTTGTGCGCATGATTATTGAATTCATTAAGATCATCACCCACGTTGATATATAAGATTGCTTTGATTAATTTCTCCATATCATCGACTTGATCAGATGAACCAACACCCACGTTAGTGTTATATGACATTATTTTCTATTTGAAAAAATATTCAATTGGTCCAACATTAATACAAAATGTATACTTAAAAAATTCACATAAACAGAGGTTAAATGATATTTGTAAATTTTACCTAAAATAAATTTCAATTATGAGGAGAATATTAATGAGTTCAATAATGAAGTAAAAACTTACATGCCTAATTTATCACTTAATCCCAACTCCAAACAAAAAAAAATGGTTTCTTTTTCACAGTTGCTTTTTTAAATGGAACAAATATATCTATATTAAATGTTAAAAGTATTTGCTAGTAGTCAATTTTTATCTCACGGTAATTGTTTTTATCAATCTCATTAGTTATTCTACGTGTGGTCACTATAATGAAGTTTGAATTTGTAAAATTTAATCATGCACGAAGACACGTCAAATAGCCAATGTTAGTAATGTCGAATAAGAAACCTCATGGTTGTAATGTGGAAAAAAACTATGTTTATGGGGGTGAAAGAAAAAAAGGAAAATGAAGAAATTTAGTTCGATTTTCTTCCAACATGGATCCAAATTCCTAATTTTGATTATGAATGCAGGACTAATTATATCATGAAAAGACTTGTGACAAGACAACATAAGTAAAAAAAACATCATGTCTCTCTTCCAAAGATAGAAAAACACTTCAACCTAAAACAATATCCGAGCAAAGAAAAACTCAACAGCCCAAGGAAGTCAATTTCCCAATTAGGAGTCCTTCCAAGTGATTGAGGTAGCCAGATATTATTGACATATAGACTCAACCAATGCCCATGCAAATTTAGCTAGAGGGAAAACCTAGAAAAGGTTCGTGAGGGTCTCTCTATGACCACAATTGGACAACATAGGTTTGCACACCTAGATATGAAAATCATTTTCTTATAGGTAGATTACCTAGGATTAAACATCTTGCAAACTTTTCCTTTTTAGCTTCTATCATTGGTTTCCATATGTTCCAAAGTGGTGAAGTTGGGCCTTTTTCTAATAGTTAATATGCCAAAGAAAGTTGTACAGTCAACTATCGACAACAAATTGGAACATAGCCACTTATAGCCCATTATCAACTTGTATCTCATGAATGGTGTAAACTTTCCCCACTTCTAATGGATCTTCCAGGCATGGAGTGATGGAAGAACAAGGTTAAAAGTAAGCTTACTAGAGATGAGGACTTGAATACTCTCTTAAATGAACTTATTAGCATTAACCAAATTAAACATTTTCTTGAACTTAGCTTGGGATATCTAAGAGAAATCCATCCCATCAAACATGTTATTGGTTTTATAAATACCCTTTTTGAAAATATCAAGGGTCAATAAATGGGAATTTTCAGCCAATGTACCACCTTCATACTTACAAGTTGTGACCAAAATGCAATGGTTAATAATGAAAGAAAGGCCAATTTCAAGGAAAATCTCTTTCTCGAAAAGAAAGGGCTTCACGTCTTCCTAGGCCTTCCATATGCTTTGGAGAACAACTGAGGTTGAGATTTTAACTTGAGATGGTGTGAGAGATAAGGTTAGTAAAGAAACTCCCTACCAAGTTGGCTTCCCATGTGGGAGGCCCTACTTGTATAAAGTAATTTATAATATAATATTGTGTAAATGTTTTTTACAATGTTTTTGTAAGAGAGAGTGGGAGAAAGAAAAGATGTTATATTACTATGATTAGTATCATACATACTAAATATATGAATACATTTCAGTTGCAATAAGGTGTGATTAGTTGCTAAAGTTAGTTGCCCTACCTCAAGGGTTTGGTAATAATAAAGTGTGGTTTTTTCTATCTTGCTTTGTGGATCTATTGTGTATTCGGTATTTGTGGTGATTATATTTGTATATCTATTCAAGTTCTTAACAATTGGTATCAGAGCACTTTCCTTGGCAAACATTATGGGCAAATATTTTTTATTTTTCCGGATTTTTTTTTTCGAAGAAAAAAAAAAAGGGCCGCGACATTCCATAATTTTTTGGTAGATTTGTGTGAAAAAATTGCAGAAACAGGTTGTATATCTGAGTTCCTCTCAGGAAAACACCCAAGTTGAAAAAACAAATCGTCTAAAACGGAGTCCGGGAAGTCAAGATATTGAAGTTTTAAAATCTACAATTTTTTAGGGTTTTTTCCGCGGACGATGGTTCAATCTTTTTTTATTTCTGTAGTAGCTGGAGGCTGAATTTTATCAAAAAAATTACAGATCTGAATTCGTCTCATAATTTCACCCAATTTCAAAAACAAAATCAGCCGAAACGGAGTTTGGGAAGTAAAGTTATGAGCATTTTAAATTCAACAGTTTTTTAGGGTTTTTTCCAGAAAAAACCGCGATTTTTTGCCGTAACTTATTGTTCTATTTTTTGTGTTTTTTCATGACAGTTGCGGGACCGAAGAGTTCATAGAGTGATCATATGGTTATTTCCTCTCAAACCCTCAAATAAATTCTACAAATTACTGAAGCATTCAAATCCCAATTGTTTGACACATTGGATGACTTTGCAGATGGCCTCAATGATAGTTTTCGTAGTATTCAAGATTCATTGGATAACATGCAGGAGAGATTTATTATGGCGGACATCAGGGATGAATATAATAAAAAAAATTTGCTTGGTATGATTTTGAGGCCGATTGTGATGATTGGTATATGGATAATTGTCATTTCTAGGATGACAACCACTTTCATATTTTATTTGATGACTCTAATTCACCTTCTGTAGAGAGAATCATGTTGGAAGATTGGTTGTTGTCATTGATGTCAACCCTAGTCATGGGTTTTGGACCAGAATATTGATGAAGTTATTTGGACATGAAGGAAAATGAAAATGAAGATACAACACCCATGGATGGATAGTATAAATCATGCTCTTT
>ML790184.1:0-18250 GCA_009831015.1 Picea engelmannii | reverse complement strand
ACATATCAAGGTACCTCTGGTAAAACGTTCAGCTCTTGATTCGCTATAATTATGGAGATATACTCTGTGGAATATAGGGTTTGTGACCAGTCCTGAAACTAGTCAAAAAACAGGTGTTCCGGGTAAAAAAGTCATAACTTTTTCATAAAGACTCCAAATGAAGTGGGACCACTGCCATTGGAAAGAGTATGGACTTTAGTTTCTTGTGTGCGAGTTTCAGAATCAGATGTTAAATATTGAGCGTGGGGCATGCTGTACAAGTAGGGTCTTCTGAACAGACCAGAATTGAATAAAGTTTTGTTATCTCTCATATATGCTTGGGTGGAAGGAAGGGGCAAGGATAGAGAGTTCAGATCTCTCTTGATATTGGAGGATTGTATATTCCTCTTGGAGGTTTATCCCTCCCTTTACATTTTGGAAGCTGTAGCTACCTTTGGAAGTCATTACTTCCCTTGAACAAAAACTATTGATTATTTCTCATATATTGTGCATGGTGTATTATGGTGTATTGGTGTAACTCTTATACCATTGTTCATTTCTCATTGGATATAATTGAATGGTTTAATTTTAAGTTGAAAAAGGTTTTAAATTTTACTTGATACTAATTCACCCCCCTCTTAGTATCAACAAATCAATGTGACAAATTGAGAGCCAATGATTATTTTAGTGTCCATCCTTCATATTCTACAGTGGTATTATTCCTTCCAGATTCTGCTATGACCATTTTCCACTATGTGGATGGATCTTCTTATTTGGATCCACATGACAGGTGTCAGTATTGGGAGCATCATTTTCAGTTGGTTATTGGGTGCCAATATCTTCCATGTGGGGTTCACATGAACACTTGGACATGGGATCCTAGTTTACAATGGAGGTTGGACTACTTCAACATGGTGGCTTCAATTTCTAAATGGGCCTCTGGTTCTCTAGTCTACTTCAGCGCTATGGTCCACACTTATCCATGGGACCCTAGTATATGGTTGTACATCAAGCGTTGAGGACAACGCGTTCATAAAGGGGATGGAATGTAAGGTAGCTAGAGAGGTAATGGGGGGGGGGGGCAGAGGGCCCATAGTGATAATAGTGGAGATCATTCAATGTAAGGTGGACTAGATCCACTATATTATTAAATAAGACCCACTATGGTGGTCAGACATAATAAATGGGTAATTAGATATAATAAATGTAAGAGGACTTCTTAGAAGGGTCTACTTCTAGAAGATTCCTCCTCTAGAATGTTCTTAGGTGATGGTAGCACTATATAATGGGGTTCAAGCAATGTAATGGGATATGAAGAGAAGTATTATATTTGGAGCTAAAGCTCATTATGAGGATTCCCCCTCGATGAGGCAAGTGAACATGAGAGGATCTCTTCCATAATAGGATCGATTGTATGTTGTTGCCCTACCTCAAGGGTTTGGTAATAATAAAGTGTGGTTTCTTCTATATTGCTTTGTGGATCTATTGTGTATTCAATATTTGTGGTGATTCTATTTTTAGATCTATTCAAGTTCTTAATATATTAGTTGCTAAAGGTAGTTTAATTTTGTAATTATTGGTGACTACTCATCTTCTTGGTACATCATATGTTGGTGCATATGCATTAAGATTCCATAACGATATGGAAATGCTTGGAAAAATTTGCGTATGTGCAACACGTTGAACCTAGTATGGCATGTTCAGTGCATGTGCACCCTGCTAAGTGTGTGTGAAATGTTGCATGTGCATGCAACCCAGTGAGTTTGTATGATAATTATAGAACTTTACATTTCGAATCTTATTAAGGTTTTAGGGCACCACCTCAAACCTAATGGGGGTGTTATCTTGCAACCCTTCTTTGATATTTAGTACTATTTCCTTTCAATCCATACATTAATATTTTGTGGCCACAAGCAATAACATCCATGTCACTCCCAAAGCCATCGTTGGCCAAGGATGGTATTAACAATTTCAAATTTCACTATCTCATAATTTATAAAGGACTTGATTGTTTGTAGGGATGAATGATATTGCAACTAACAATGACACATACCACAGAGTTGTTGACTATCATTCATCCACTCTAAGTTGTAGGGTTGTGGATGAAGCATGGTGCCTAGTTCAAGTTAGGGGATGTCTATGATAGAAATTAGGTCCCTTTAGTTACCATTGTTGATGATGGCATGAAGAGGTTAGTCTTTGACACACAACGAGGTGCAAACAAGTATCTCCTTCTCTATATCTTGTGTTATTAGATGGGTTTGCAAAATGCACATACAAGATACGTGCAATTGGAATGACTATTTTACAATATAATTCATTGATCCCTAGAGGATTTGAGGTTGGTGCATCTTAATGTGCAATGTCCCATGAAGTTATGTATATTATGATGAACTCTATACATGATCAATAGAATTTCTAGTCAAGCTAATGTGATTTGTGGTAGTCACACCATTTCTCGATGTTGGGCTTTGTTATCCCCTGACCTAGGGATGACTAAGGAGATTATGTGTCGAGGCCCACAGGTCCTAGACATGGAGTACCGAGAGGCATATTGACTTGAGCCTAGACCTAGAGGGACCATCTTTCTTCTTCAACGCCTCCACCTTATCAGCAGCAACATCATCCATCCCATCGGCATGGTCCTTCAGCAACAATGGGTCTTTCTCTATGAGTAAATGAGTCTGGGTATCACGGTATGTGTCACTCTGATTCTCAAAACATTTGAATATGTGCATTTAATTTTTTTTACTTCTAACGTGTCCTTGGACCTTATGCCTTTCCACCTGTCCACACCTGGGGGGAATGACATGATGCCCTAGCAAGTTGGTTCCCCTAAGGTTATGTGTAAATGTAAGAGTGTTTTATGGGGCCAAATGAAAAGGGAATCAAAATGATAATGTTCCAACTCAGATAACAGGGCTAGCATGCACCAATAATCGAGGTCTCGGATAACTTCAATCAGTAATTGGGAGTAAATATGAATAGAGGGAAGACTTGAAAGAGAGGGATGTAGGGGATGTTGTAAACATTAAGTCTACAAAAGCCTAAGGAAGAAAGTATGTTAACACAAGATCTTCTTGAACTCAGAAACTAAGAAAGATAAATAAATATATTGATAATATAATGATCAACAATCCACCATAACATCACCACAACCATTCATGTGAATCATTAAAATCATGAACATTTAGCATCAGAAGAAAAAGCTGAAAGAGAAGCTAATTTCTATCAGTCAAAAAGTCTTAAGTCCAGTACATAGCTAGATCACAGTCACTTCATCAAAATAGTATAGTCTAAGGGAGCCTTGCTCAACCATCCGAACCTACTAAAGAAATTAATCTATCTATTTATAACAAAAGGGGGGCAACAACTGGAGGTACGAGATGGCCTCCTTCCCTTGAAACTCTCGAAACATTTATTTGATCCAACAACTTATCTAAGCACCTATGCTATAAAACAGGAAAATGTTGGTGACTAATCCAACCATGCTTCAAACTTATTTGATTCTCTCTTGCTATGCAACCTCCTATTTTGCCATGTGTCTTTTAGGAGCATGTAGTTGTCCTCATAATGCCAGTTGTTGCTTCTACGATTTTCTCCATCATCATCCATCCAAAAAGTTGTTAGCATGACCCTCCTAGATCCCCGGTGTCTGCTGGTAACTTCTTTAGGTAGCATCTTGAGTAGCGTATTTCACAGCTAGACAAGTAAAGGAGGTAGCGCATTTAGGTAGTGCCATTGGGTTGCGTATGTGTACAGACTCTATTCTCTATGAAATATTAGGTAGCGCCATTACGTAGCACCACTGTGTTGTGCCTGTATGCCAACTCTTTTCTTTGTGAAATATTAGGCAACACCAATATGTAGCGCCATTGTGCTGCACCTATATGCCAACTCTGTTCTCTGCCAAATATTAGGTAGCGCTTGTAGGTAGCACCACTTATGTTGTGTCTGTGTGTAGGTTTAGGTAGCATTGCCAAAAATGCAGTGCCTTCAATCTTGAACATGTGCAGAGAAATTGGTGGTCTTTCATGAAGTCAAACCCATTTTACTTAGGCTCCTTGACAGTACAATAGGTAGTGCATTTTACCACTAAGGAAGTTAGCATTTAGCAAAAACCCAAAATTTTGATAGTTTAACGCTTAGAAGCCTGTATAGATGGCAGAGATAATATTTTCATATCAGTTAACCCTCCCAAAAAGGAACCATCCTCAAAAATGGGGCTTACCTTTCATCATCTATTTTGTTACCTCGACACTCAACCTCACACTCTTTCTGGTAGAAGGAGGATCTTCTTTTGCCACAACAAGCTTCTTCTTCTTAGCAATGACTGGCTTTTTCAGTGGGGCTGAGATTTCCTTGACTGTTGATGTCTCTTTCTCAATGGTAGCTTCAACCAATACCTGTAAATTTCTTTGGGCTACAACATATTGAAGGTGTTGCAGCTCTATCTTTAGCTTCCTGTTTTGGGACTAGAAGCCTTTTTTCTACCTGTAAAGATTCTTTAGTTGTCTATGAAGGGGTTGGGACCTTCTTGCTACAAACCTTGCCAAGTCAAGGGTGTCATTATACCCATCCATAAGCTCTATCATCTTGGCTATGTCAGACATGGCTTCCCTTTTCAACTGCGCCACCTCTTTTCTTGCCTCCCCAAGTTGCCTGATAAGTCTTTTGAAAGCCTAACTATCAGGAGGAGCAGTGACATGCACAGTTTCAATAGGTTTTTTCTTAGTCTCCTCTTCCACCTGCATGGGAAGTGCCTTGTCTACCTCATCAGGTTCCTTGGTGGCTTTGCTTTTACCCTTCTCCCTCTGCACAGGGGTTTCTTCTTTTATTTCCACAGGCTTCTCAAAGTCTTTCAAAAAGGTTTCATATTTTCTCTCCACAGGCTTTTCAAAGTCTTTCACAGAGGTTTCATCTTTATTTTCCAAAGGTATTTTAGTACCTTTACACTTCTTTTTTTGTACAGGGGCTTCTTGTTTCTCTTCCACAGGATTTTCAATGCTCTTTCCCTTCTTCTTTTGAATAGGGGTTTTTGGCATAGACTGCTCTTTGAAAACCTCCTTAGGAATTGATGACCTTGTGAAGGGTATTTTACCCTTGATTTTGACTGTTGGAGGAGAAGAGGGAAATAGTAGCTTCTTCCCTTTCCTGGATGTAGATTTGGTAGAAGAAGGCACCTCTTCTAACTATGGTGGAGGAGGTGGTGAAAAATCTCTTTGTGGAGAAGGGCAAACTTCCTCCTCATCTCCTGTGACCTACTTGCTGACCTCTGAAACTTGAACAGAGGCACTACCCTTTCTCTTCCTACTGGTCCATGCCTTAGCAGTACTGGTGGGTGATAAATGACTTGCCTTCTATGATTGTGGATTTGATGCTAGATCCAACTTGAAATGAGAAGAAACAACAAAGTGCTCCCATGAGATCTCTTTCTTACCCAATTCCTCAGAGACTAGCATTCTGATCAATCCAGAGTGGAAAAGGCTAGAGTCCACATCCTTAGATTTGGATTGAATCATGTCTGACATTTTACCTATGCTCCTTAACAGGTAATATGGAATATTCGTCTCAACCTTACCAGTAAAATGTAACAAAAGTCTTATATGCTACTGGGACAAAGTGTTAAATCTCCCTTCACATGTAAAATATCTCTATATGATCTTCAATATTCTGTCGAACTATTCAATCAATTAACCCCTTGGCATACTTTTAGACAAATCATTAGCTTGATGTTCAGGTTTAAAGAGATATTTAGCATAGGAAAAACTCAAAGCCATGGATTTGAACCACTTTTCACCTGTAATGGGGATTCTTGTTACAACTGAGATAGAGGCTTCAGTCACCTCAAATTCCAAATCCCTAACCTTGGTTTTCCTGCCATCAAAATGTAATGCAAATTGTCTTTCTACCTCTGGATGGCCTCTCTGCATGTTCTGGCAGAAAGAGAGGCACCCTACTCTTTGAAAGGCCTCTCTTGCCATGGGATCTATATCAAAAAGATGCATGTTCACCAGTTTTGTCCTAACCACCTTGCCACCTTTGTGTGTCTTCCTCGATTGAGGAGTCTCCATGGTTTAGAATGAGAGCCTTTGAAGGCTTATGGGATAGTAATAACCAAGAGGACTAAAATTGGGTTTCAACTGTACAAGGCTGGCCTTTCAAAAAGACTGGTGCTAGTGAGTTGTGTTTTGGCTGTGGGAACTATGCCTTTGGACTTGTAAAGGTCTTTGGGAATGTAGACAGTGAGGGGGTAATCCAAAATTGGTTGTTTGCAATTGATAAAAAGTGTTAAACTCCAAGATGGAAGGAAGCATTGGAGGCAGAGAGGGCTTAAGCAACGCCTCTGGGTATCACAACACATACGTAGAGGATAGGCTATTTACAGGCTTACGATTTCAATGGTTAAGGAAAACAACAGTAATCAGACCATAGATACAGGAAATGAAGATTACAGGTCTAAAAAAGAGAGAATACAAGGCTATCATGCAAAGACGAATCCCTTACGACTGTGCAAGCTCGGCAAACCAAAAACCTGAGCGCAAATTTCTTGTGAAAATTAATATGCAGAGGAGGCAACACGGGATACCTTTGGAGAAGACACATGTTGGAATACTCAAAGAAATCTTAGGATGAAATTGCGAAAACTTCGACCCTCGAATCTACTTCAGTATTGAATTTGGTTGCATTGTTGTCACCTGATCAAAACTTGTGAATTTGCGCAGTGCATCACTGTTGAGCCTTTCAAAATTATAAACTGTTACCAGGTCTCGTAAATGCAAGATATTAAAGGCACATTTAACTAAATCCTGGCACTGAAAACAAGGAACATGACATCAATCATGGCAATCATGACTCAAGGTGGAAGTATGATGAACGGGATAGGTGCTATGGAACTGCCTGATGAGTAGGCAACGCTTCCAATTCAAAAAATGATTGGACAGGTAAGCAAGGACAATGAGGCATGCCTATGAGATCATGAGTGAGGAGAAAGGTGTGTCACATAAGTCTAATCATGGGAGGAATTGACCTAGGGATAAGTCACGAAGGGGACCAAAATAAGTCATGAGCTAAAATGGTTCTAGGACCAAAAAAAAATCAATTTGAGGATAAAACTAGAGCTAAGACTCAAAACTTTAATCATCTAAGGGGTCCTACCAAACATAAATTTTAAAGGGATGAGACCTAAAAAATTAAAATCTAAGGCTTAAAGAAGATTTAAAACAAAATAAAAGTCCCAAGGCAATTTAGTGTGATAATAGGTGGCATAGCCAAGAGAAATGGGGTCTCATCATGACCCAACCTTCTCATCTCCATGAAATACTTGTGGGTAACATTGTCACCACTGGTCACCACGCCAAGGAAGTTTCCCCTAACTAGTCTCTTGAAATAAAAAGAAATAAGATAAAAATATAAAAGGCATTAAATGGGCTTGGAAACATTTGCATCCATGACAAGGTGCAACTCACCCTCTTCATAGGCACCCATAGGTAAGCCATACATTCCCATGTCATCACTACACCCATTGCTCAGACATCCCTTACCACCTCATCCACTTACATGGCTTGGATTTGTCTTCACCTGGAAACATCCCACATCTAATGAGAATTATCCCAATAGGACCTCCTAACGTCCCCTCCAAACCTGGCTTGTACAATAGCATAACATCTTTGATAACTTATCTGGGAAAGGGGAGTTTTATGCACATGTTTAAATAACTTGATTATTAGATGTGATTGATATTTCTATGATCCCTGTGACTTATGATCCCATGGAGGGCATACTTTTTGTTGTTGCAGGGCCACACCTGAAGAACAAGTACACATGGGGAGATGATTATTTCGAACATCCATAGGGCTAAAATCCCACCAGATGGATGCTAACACCCCAGCCAGGGTCAGGGACAAATTAGAGGTTTTCACCAGAGAGAGAGGAGGACGTTCCACCAGAGACAACCTGGCAGGCTTGGTCCCAGGGGGGTCTTGCCCTCCCACTATGATGTAGTCCTTGGACGGGCCATTATATCATCTCTATGACCCTTGACATCACCCAACATTTTATGGAAACTTTGGAGGCAGTTTTGTGCCAAATGGCACATGTGGCTTGATCCATAAGCCTTGGGAGGCCTAACGTTTTTCTATCGGAGGCCAACGTTGCACTAGAAAGTCATAACATCACCCTAAAAGGGAACAACTTCACCTCTTCTTCTTGATTTAGGGTTTTAATTTTTCGTTGAATGTAAAAACTGGATATTACATGTAAACTGACCATGTCGACCTTTTTGACCTAATTCTGGTCATTGTAACTGTATAAATAAGAGATTTTCCCTTGTATTTGTTCATCATATTTCACTCACACAAGTGTGAGGTATGAAACTTGTGCCCTAATTAGGGTTACTTGGCTGAAATTTGGTGCGCACTTCTTGAAGGAGGCTTGTTTTGGACTATTTTGGCATTTTTCTTGGTGGAAGTGTTCAACTAGAGTATTTGCTAGATGATTCTTGGTGGATGTAAGTAAATTTTCTGCAATTCTTCTACATTGAATGGTTATAGTTACATTTATCTTTCATTTAGACTAAGATTATGAAATTGCTAGCTTAAAACCCTAGGAGGCTAAGCACATGTTATTGTCCTTGCCTTAATAGCTTTCACCTACTAGATTGTGCTAGAAAACCGATTTTTTTGAAGCTTTTGCTAAGGGCCTTGCCATTACAACACCCTAGCACATTTTGCTTCATCTAATTCCTCATCTACTTCATCCTTGAGATAAAGAAGGAGGAAAACTACTAGGGCCTAGGGTTACCTACTTCCTAGTAGCCATTTTCCCCCTAGGGTTTGGTGATTGAAGCCTTAGGTTACTGACACTTCAATTATTGAACCTCTTGTCTTTAACTCTCTCATTATCATTTGTTCCTTCAAGATTTTTCGCCGCCTAAAAGGACTCTATTTACCATAAAAAGCACTGGTCTAAGCCTTGTTATTGAGTGATTGACAAAAACCACCATCAAAACCCTTACCTTGAGCTATCTACTAACTACTCCTAACCTTAGAATAGTCTAATCTACTAACCTATTTGTTGTTGTTACAAAAGTAAGCTGAAAGAATCTATTGAATCACTAAAAGCACCTAAAAGCAATTGAGAAAGTTGATTAATACACTGCCTAATGAGCTTCTGACAAATGCTAGTACTTTGTTGTTGTTGAGTAATTATTCTTGGTCATTTTGAAGACATTTTTAGGCATTTATTGTGAAACTACTATCTTGTAAACATTGCTGCTATAAATTTCTATTTTCTTCACCATATATCAACTATTACTTTTATTGATGAAGTCCATGGTTTTATGAATTACTAACAACAAGTTGTACTTGCAAAAGCTATATTTTCTTGTTGCTTTGTTTTGGTTAGGTACATCTTAATTCTTTATTACTTCATTGGTTAAAACCATGGGACCTTTTGATCAGTGTGACTTGTGAGAGGGGACATTTTCATAGAAACTTTAACCTTTTTCTTCTCAAATCGCTAGGTCACCGGGGACATCTCCCCTGGGTTATCAACCCAAATAGAAAGAGGCATTTCGTTGAGGCGACAGTGATAAGATAACCTCACATTACGCCAATTTGCCTTCCCTAGACCTTATCCTTTGGAATACGTACAAATTGAGTGATAACAGGCTTTTTATCTGAGTTGGATTTCTTTAATGGTATATGTTTTATCCCAAGTTTTCACTAGTCAAGCCCTAAAATGTTTGATGTCTTGGAGTATTTTTTTTACTACATAATACCTTTGTCTTTTTTCTATTGCAACTTTTCTTCAAACTTAAAGACAAAGTGATATGGTTTTCCAAGAGTGTTTAGATTAAAGAACTCAATTTCTTATTAAATATAGAGATTAACACCAATTTCATACTTTGGGATTTTTTTCTTCTTTGAAACTGCATTGTGGAACTTTGCCATCAGCTAATCTAAATCCTTGGTATAGCCTTGGAAAATTTTCTTTCTGCATTGAGGTAATTGCCACCATCAATTGTATAGTTTTTCATCATGTTTGTGAGGATGGAAAAATTTCTTAGCCATCACAACACGGTCTTCCCATGTTTCAATTGCCCAATGTTTCTTATCTACAATGCATTGTTCATTGAGGTACCCCTACCAACAATGCAATGTTGTGGGTATTTTCAATGTAGTAATGGTGCCTTTATTATATTTTATGAGATCATTCTTGATGAAGTATTATGCAAGCTTCCAAATACATTGTTTCTTATCTACAAGCTATTGTTCATTGAGGTATCCCTACCAACAATGCATTGTTGTGGATATTTTCAATGTAGTAATGGTGCCTTGAGTTTTTCACTGGGTGGGTTTATGAAAGGTCATCGTTTGTTCCCACCATACTTACCACTTTTCATCTTTTTCCCTCTCATCCATCCCATACATTGGTTCAGGCATTGGGTTTTCCAAGGTAGCAAAGGGTTGTACCTTACCTTGTGGGAAGAAGGGGCTAAAGGCCTAGAGGGTAAAAGTAGTTGGCAAAAGATAAAATCCAAAATAAAAAAACCTTCAAATGCTTCGCCCAGGGATCCTCGAGAAAGCAATAAAATGATTCTAAACAAGAAACAGAGGGACCCACAAAATAATAAAAATCAAGACCTAGTTGGAGGATAGGGGGTCTCATCACGAGCGAGCCTATTAGGTCCATGGGCATGTAGCAGTATGACACTACCATTCAGCTGGTCACCACACCAGGGTAGTGGCTCTTAGTGGTGTTAGCACTAGGAGTCACCTTCATATTGCATGGAAGGCAAGCCCAATACCCATCAGGTTTATGTATAAATGTAAGAGTGTTTTATGGGGTCAAATGGAAAGGGACTCAAAATGATAATGTTCCAACTCAGATAACAGGGCTAGAATGCACCAACAATCAAAATCTTGGATAAATTCAATCAATAATTGGGAGTAAATATGAATAGAGGGAAGACTTGAAAGAGAGGGATGTAGGGGATGCTGTAAACATCAGGTCTACAAAATCCTAAGGAAGAAAGTTTCTTAACACAAGATCTTCTTGAACTCAAAAACTAAGAAATCTAAATAAATATCATGATAATATAATGATCAAACATCCACCATAACATCACCACAACCATTCATGTGAATCATTCAAAGCATGAACATTTAGCATCATAAGCAAAAGATGAAAGAGAAGCTGATTTCTATTAGTCAAAAAGTCTTAAGTCCAGTACATAGATAGATCACAATCACTTCATGAAAATATTACAGTCTAAGGGAGCCTTGCTCAACCATCCGAACCTACTAAAGGAATTGATCTATCTATTTATAACAAAAGGGGGCTACAACTGGAGGTACGAGCTAGCCTCCTTCCCTTGAAAATATCGAAACATTTATTTGATCTAACAACTTATCTAAGCACCTATGCTATAAAATAGGAAAATGTTGGTGACTAATCCAACCATGCTTCAAACTGATTTGATTCTCTCTTGCTATGCAACCTCCTGTTTTTCCATGTGTCTTTTAGGAGCATGTAGTTGTCCTCATAATGCTAGTTGTTGCTTCTGAAATTTTCTCCATCATCATCCATCCAAAAAGTTGTTGGCATGACCCTCCTAGATCCCTGGTGTCTGTTGGTAGCTTCTTTAGGTAGCATCTTGAGTAGAATATTTCACAGTTGGACAAGTAAAGCAGGTAGTGCCATTGTGTTGCGTATGTGTGCAGACTCTGTTCTCTGTGAAATATTAGGTAGCACCATTACGTAGTGCCACTGTGTTGCGCCTGTATGCCAACTCTGTTCTTTGTGAAATATTAGGTAGCGCCATTACGTAGTGCCCCTGTGTTGCACCTGTATGCCAACTCTGTTCTCTGCCAAATATTAGGTAGCGCCTGTAGGTAGCGCCACTTATGTTGCGTCTGTGTGCAGGTTTAGGTAGCATTTCCAAAAATGCAGCACCTTGAATCTTGAACATGTGCAGATAAATCGGTGGTCTTTCATGAAGTCAAACCCATTTTACTTAGGTGCATTGACAATACAAAAGGTAGTGCATTTTACCACTGAGGAAGTTAGCACTTAGCAAAAACCCAAAATTTTGATAGTCAAACGCTTAGAATCCTGTATAGATGGCAGAGATAATATTTGCATATTAGTTAACCCTCCCAAAAAGGAACCATCCTCAAAAAAGGGGCTTACGTTTCATCATCTATTTTGTTACCTTGACACTCAACCTCACACTCTTTCTGGTAGAAGGAGGATCTTCTTTTTGCACAACAGGCTTCTTCTTCTTAGCAATGACTAGCGTTTTTAGTGTGGTTGAGCTTTCCTTGACTGCTGATGTCTCTTTCTCAATGGCAACTTCAACCAATACCGGTAAATTTTTTTGGGCTACATCATCTTGAAAGTGTTGTAGCTCTGCCTGTAGCTTCCTCTTCTGGGACCGAAAGCCTTTGTTCTTCCTGTAAAGATTCTTTAGCTGTCTATGAAGGGGTTGGGCCCTTCTTGCTGCAAACCTTGCCAAGTCAAGGGTGTCACTATATCCATCCATAAGCTCTGTCATCTTGGATCTGTCAGACATGGCTTCCCTTTTCAACTGAGCCACCTCTTTTCTTTCCTCCCTAAGTTGCCTGATAAGTCTTTTGAAAGTCTGACTGTCAGGAGGAGCAGTTACATGCATAGTTTCAATAGGTTTTTTCTCAGTCTCCTCTTCCACCTGCATGGGAAGTGCCTTGTCTACCTCATCAGGTTTCTTGGTGGCTTTGCTTTTACCCTTCTCCCTCTGCACATGGGTTTCTTCTTTTCTTTCCACGGGCTTCTCAAAGTCTTTCACAGAGGTTTCATCTTTTCTCTCCATAGGATTTTCAAAGTCTTTCACAAAGGTTTCATCTTTCTTTTCCAAAGGTATTTTAGTACCTTTACGCTTCTTTTTATGTACATGGGCTTCTTGTTTCTCTTCCACAGGGTTTTCAATGCTCTTTCCCTTCTTCTTTTGAATAGGGGTTTCTGGTAAAGACTGCTCTTTGAAAACCTCCTTAGGAATTGATGACCTTGTGAAGGGTCTTTTACCCTTGATTTCGACTGCTGGAGGTGAAGAGGGAAAGAGTAGATTCTTCCCTTTTTTGGATGTAGCTTTGGTAGAAGAAGGCACCTCTTCTAACCCTTGTGGAGGAGGTGGTGAAAAATATCTTTGTGGAGAAGGACAAACTTCCTCCTTAGCTCTTGTGACTTGCATGCTGACCTCTGAAACTTGAACAGAGGCTCCGTCCTTTCTCTTCCTACCGGTCCCTGCCTTAACAGTACTGGTGGGTGATAAAGGAATTTCCTTCTGGGATTGTGGAGTTGATGCTAGATCCTACTTGAAATGAGAAGCAACAACAAAGTGCTCCCATTAGATCTCTTTCTTACCCAATTCTTGAGAGATTAGTATTCTGATCAATCTAGAGTGGAAAAGGCTAGAGTCCACATCCTTAGATTTGGATTGAATCCCGTCTGATATTTTACCTATTCTCCTTAACAGGTAATATGGAATATTCATCTCAACCTTACCAGTAAAATGTAAAAAAAGCCTTATATGCTACTGGTACAAAGTGTTAAATCTCCCTTCACATGTAAAATATCTCTGTATGATCTTCAATATTTTGTCGAACTATTCAATCAATTGACCCCTTGGCATACTTTTAGACAAATCATTGGCTTGATGTTCAGGTTTAAAGAGATCTTTAGCATATGCAGAACTCAAAGCCATGGATTTGAACCACTTTTCACCTGTTATGGGGATTCCTGTTGTAGCTGAGACAGAGGCTTTAGTCACCTCAAATTCCAAATCCTGGACCTTGGTTTTCTTGCCATCAAAATGTAATGAAAATTGTCTTGCTACCTCTGGATGGCCTCTCTGCATGTTTTGGCAGAAAGAGAGGCACCCTACTCTTTGAAAGACCTCTCTTTCCATGGGCTCTATATCAAAAAGATGCATGTCCACCGGTTTTGTCCTAACCACCTTCCCACCTTTGTGTGTCTTCCTTGATTGAGGATTCTCCATGGTTTAGAATGAGAGACTTTGAAGGCTTATGGGATAGTAATCACCAAGAGGACTAAAATCGGGTTTCAACTGTACAAGGCTGGCCTTTCAAATAGACTGGTGCTAGTGAGCTGAGTTTTGGCTATGGGAACTATGCCTTTGGACTTGTACAAATCTTTTGGAATGTAGACAGTGAGGGGGTAATCCAAAACTGGCTCTTTGCAATTGAGTAAAAGTGTTAAACTTCATGATGAAAGGAAGCAAGGGAGGTAGAGAGGGTTTAAGCAGTGCCTCTGGGTAGCGCAACACATACACAGAAGATAGGTTATTTACAGGCTTGTGATTTCAATGGTTAAGGCAAACAACAATAATCATACCATAGATACAGGCAATGAAGCTTACAGGTATAAAAGAGAGAGAAGACAAGGCTATCATGCAAAGACGAATCCCTTACAACTGTGCAAGCTCGACAAACCAAAAACCTAAGCGCAAATTTCTTGTGAAAATTAATATGCAGAGGAGGCAACACGGGATACCTGTGGAGAAGACACCTGTTGGAATCTTCAACGAAATCTTAGGATGAAATTGAGAAAACTTCGGCCCTCGAATCTACTTCAGCATTGAATTTGGTTGCATTGTTGTCGCCTGATCAGAACTTGTGAATTTGTGCAGTGCATCACTGTTGAGCCTTTCAAAATTATAAACTGTTACTAGGGCTCGTAAATGCAAGACATTGAAGGTATCTTTAACTAAATCCTGGCACTAAAAACAAGGAACATGACATCAGTCGTGGCAATCATGACTCGAAGTGGAAGTATGATGAACGGGATAGGCGCTACGGAACTACCTAATGAGTAGGTAGCGCTTCCAATTCAAAAAATGATTGGATAGGTAAGCAAGGACAATGAGGCATGCCTACGAGATCATGAGTGAGGAGAAAGGTGTGTCACATCAGTCTAATCGTGGGAGGGATCAACCTAGGAACAAGTCATGAAGGGGACCAAAATAAGTCATGAGCTAAAATGGTTCTAGGACAAAAAAAAAATCAATTTGAGGATCAAACTAGAGCTAAGACTCAAAAATTTAATCATCTAAAGGGTCCTTCCAAACATAAATTTTAAAGGGATGAGACCTAAAAAATTAAAATATAAGGCTTAAAGAAGATTTAAAACAAACTAAAAGACCCAAGGAAATTTAGTGTGATAACAGGTGGCATAGCCAAGAGAAATGGGGTCTCATCATGACCCAACATTCTCATCTCAGTGAAATACTTGTGGGTAACATTGTCACCACTGGTCACCATGCCAGGGAAGTGTCCCCTAACTAGTCTCTTGAAATTAAAAGAAATAAGATAAATATACAAAAGGCATTAAATGGGCTTGGAAACATTTGCATCCATGACAAGGTGCAACTCACCCTCTTCATAGGCACCCACAGGTAAGACATACATTCCCCTGTCATCATTGCACCCATTGCTTAGACATCCCTTACCACCTCTTCCACTTACATGGCTTGGATTTGTCTTCACCTGGAAACATCCCACATCTAATGAGAATTATCCCAATAGGACCTCCTAACATCCCCTCCAAACCTGGCTTGTACAATAGCATAACGTCTTTGAGAACTTGTTTGGGAAAGGGGGGTTTTATGCACATGTTTAAATAACTTGATTATTAGATGTGATTGATATTGCTATGATCCCTGTGACTTATGATCCCATGGAGGGCGTACTTGTTGTTGTTGCAGGGCCACACCCGACGAACAGGTACACATGAGGAGATGATTAGTTCAGACCTCCATAGGGCTAAAATCCCACAATATGGATGCTAAGACCCCAGCCAGGGTCAGAGACAAATCAAAGGTTTGCAACAGAGAGAGAGGAGGACATTCCACCAGAGACAACCTGGCAGGCCTGGACCTAGGGGGGTCTTGCCCTCCCACTATGATGTAGTCCTTGGAAGGGCCATTACGTCACCTCTGTGACCCTTGACATCACCCAGCGTTTGATGGACACTTTGGAGGCAATTGTGTGCCAAATGGCACGTGTGGCTTGATCCAGAAGCCTTGGGAGGCCTAACGTTTTGCTCTTGGAGGTCAACGTTACACTAGAAAGGCCTAACATCATCCTAAAAGGGAACGACGCCACCTTTTCTGCTTGATTTAGGGTTTTAATTTTTCATTTAATGTAAAAACTAGATATTACATGTAAATTGACCGTGTCGACCTTTTTGACCTAATTATGGTCATTGTAACTGTATAAATAAGGGATTTTCCCTTGTATTTTTTCATCATCTTTCACTCACACAAGTGTGAGGTATGAAATTTGTGCCCTAATTAGGGTTACTTGGCTGAAATTTGGTGCGCACTTCTTGAAGGAGGCTTATTTTGGACTATTTTGGCATTTTTCTTGGTGGAAGTGTTCAAGTAGAGTATTTGCTAGATGATTCTTAGTGGATGTAAGTAAATTTTCTGCAATTCTTCTTCATTGAAAGGTTATAGTTACATTTATCTTGCATTTATAATAAGATTATGAAATTGCTAGCTTAAAACCCTAGGAGGCTAAGCACATGTTATTGTCCTTGCATTAATAGCTTCCACCTACTAGATTATGCCAGAAAACCGATTTTTTTGAAGCTTTTGCTAAGGGCCTTGCCATTGCAACACCCTATCACATTTTGCTTCATCTAAGTCATCATCTACTTCATCCTTGAGCTAAAGAAGGAGGAAAACTACTAGGGCCTAGGGTTACCTACTTTCTAGTAGCCATTTTCCCCCTAGGGTTTGGTGATTGAAGTCTTGGGTTACCAAAACTTCAATTATTGAACCTCTTGTCTTTAACTCTCTCATTCTCATTTGTTCCTTCAAGTTTTTCCGCTACCAAAAAGGACTCTGTTTACCCTAAAAAGCATTGATCTAAGCCTTGTTATTGAGTGATTGACAAAAACCACCATCAAAACCTTTACCTTGAGCTATCTACTAACTATTCCTAACCTTGGAATAGTCTAATCTACTAACCTATTTGTTGTTGTTACAAAAGTAAGCTGAAACCGTCTATTGCAGCACTAAAAGCACCTAAAAGCAATTGAGAAAGTTGATTAATACACTGCCTAATGAGCTTCTGACAAATGCTAGTACTTTGCTGTTGTTGAGTAATTATTCTTGGTCATTTTGAAGCCATTTTTAGGCATTTATTGTGAAACTACTGTCTTGTAAACATTGTTGCTATAAATTTCTGTTTGCTTCACCATATATCAACTATTACTTTTATTGATGAAGTCCATGGTTTTATGAAGTACTAACAACAAGTTGTACTTGCAAAAGATATATTTTCTTGTTGCTTTGTTCTAGGCAGGTACATCTTAATTCTTTATTACTTCATTGGTTAAACCCATGGGACCTTTTGATCAGTGTGACCTGCAAGAGGGGACATTTTCATAGAAACTTTAACCTTTTTCTTCTCAAACCGCTAGGTCACCGGGGACGTCTCCCTTGGGCTATCAACCCAAATGGAAAGATGCATTTCGTTGAGGCGGTAGTGATATGATAACCTCTCGTTATGCCAATTTGCCTTCCCTAGACCATATCCTTTGGAATAAGTACAAATTGGGCGATAACAAGCTTTTCATCTGAGTTGGATTTCTTTAATGGTATATGTTTTATCCCAAGTTTTCACTAGTCAAGCCCCAAAATGTTTGATGTCTTCGAGTATTTTTTCTACTACAGAATACCTTTGTCTTTTTTCTATTGCAACTTTTCTTCAAACTTAAAGACAAAGTGATATGCTTTTCCAAGAGTGTTTAGATTAAAAAACTCAATTTCTTATTAAATATAGAGATTAACACCAATTTCATACTTTGGGATTTTTTTCTTCTTTGAATCTGCATTGTGGAACTTTGCCATCAGCTAATATAAATCCTTGGCATAGCCTTGGACAATTTGCTTTCTGCATTGAGGTAATTGCCACCATCAATTGTATAGTTTCCCCTCATGTTTGTGAGGATAGAAAAATTTCTTAGCCATCACAATACGGTCTTCCCATATTTCAATTGCCCAATGTTTCTTATCTACAAGGCATTGTTCATTGAGGTACCCCTACCAACAATGCATTGTTGTGGGTATTTTCAAAGTAGTAATGGTGCCTTTATTATATTTTATGAGATCATTCTTGATGAAGTATTATGCAAGCTGCCAAATACAATGTTTCTTATCTACAATGTATTGTTCATTGAGGTATCCCTACCAACAATGCATTGT
>ML790183.1:301407-327891 GCA_009831015.1 Picea engelmannii | reverse complement strand
TCTATGGTATGCTATAAATTATAAGGCCACCATAAAAGCCTCATGCTAGCTTGACCTCTACCCCCTCTAATGGTAATCGCCCTTGTCCGGATGTGAATGAATGCACCAAATTATAAAGGGCTATAGCCTAGTAAAAAATTGAACGAATGAAGCTTGAAATTTATTAAAGGGGATTTGCAAATGATAATTGGGTATCAAAAGGAAAATAAGGAGTTCAAAATGCAAAAATTACCGAGGAAAGAGTATCTCAAGCAAGCAAGTGCTCCCTCTACAACGACACTCATAGAAATGGATTTAATGACACCATAAGCCATGAAGTAAGCCCAAAACCATATCATTATCACACTTACTTTTGAAGGGTTTCTTTATTTCCTTCTTCCCTCAGGACCTATCCCTCTACCTGGGTTCTTTTATTTTATGTCTAGGTTGGCACACCTAATAGGGTTGGATGAAGGCCCTCCCTGTTATGTCCCCACTTTAGGACATCATTACATTACAGAGGGTTATGATGACCAAAGTAGCCAAATGGAGGTTATAGCGAGTACAAAGAGTATTGAGAGGTATTTTGGGATCTGGCTTGCATCGCTCACCCCATTTTATCATTATGATCCATTCCGCATAGGTTGGCTTTCGTTCTGTTGCATTTTGAAGATTTCCATGATTTTGAGTATTTTGAGCTATAAGTTAATTAAATTCACTGAAGAGGTCATTTTGGGCACAATACTTGGAGGAACCTCTCAGTGTAATAGCTCATTGGAATCGGGAGGAACAAGACTACAGGATAGGATGATGAGAAGTGACTTTCATTGGCCATGGAAGCCACTAGGAGAAATAAGGCATTTTTCAGACGTAAAAAGGTTAATTAATTAATTAAAGTGATTTAATTAAATAATTAATAATTAAAAAAGAAAAGTCACTTTGGAGAGACAAGGGGATGCAGAAAGTATAAATAAGAGGCAAGGGCCTCTATTCTCTCATTCATGTATGATTATCATTTTGATATCTGGCTTCTAGCTAGAGAGCCCATACCTTGGGGGTTTTGAGGGTTTTGACTTCACAAACCCTAGAGGACGATTCAATGGTGAAAGATTCCACCTAGCTTGTCCCAAGCTTGGTCTCGGGGATGCAATACTCCCCCACACAATTCTAGTTTAGATCTACTTAGTGCAGGAGGGTTCTACACCAGCCACAGGTACAAGAAGAAAGAGAGGGCGCACCATTGGGGGTTTCCAGCAAGGGGGGTGCACCATTCATTGAAGGAAGGTTCGATCTAGCCAAGAAAAAGGGATTTTGGAGATTTTAGCATCTGGGTTCTTCTTGCAGGGTCTTCACCATCATTTATGGTGCTTTTTAGAGAGTTATATGGTACAAATGATTTCCTATACCATTGGGACGAATTGGAGAGAAGGAGGGCATTTATGAGATTCAAATATATTCAGTTTGGAGGGGTTATACTTCAGATATGACCCTAAGACTTCACCTAGTGACTTGGAGTGTCCCGATCTATCTTTCTAGCAACTTTCAGGACATTTGCAGGTCTACTTCATCAGGGCCGTAGGGTTTGACAGTTTCTAGGAGGGCGCAACTCCATTGGAGGATTAAGCATTTGGAGGAGCTTCCCTTGGTATTTCAATCTGATATTTCAGGAGGGGATTCTACTCATCCCGATCTATAGTTCAACATCTTCTGCGGAGTATTTGGAGGTCTTTGACAGTAGGTCCGAAATATTGAGGGTCTTCGGTGTTTCAGCATGGTGTAGCACCATCCAACTTGAGGGTTGGCACTTCATATAGCCCAGATCTATCTTGTATTGATCTTCATTGTATATTAAGCCTTTGGAGGCTTGTTTTGCCTTCTCAGGAGCATTTTGTAGCAGCTCTTATCATGTTTCTTGGAGCCATCTGTTGAGCATTCCAAATCGGCCTCACTCTTGTATCATGTTCTTTCTCATTATATTAATAAAGGTAAGATCTTGTTATTGGTTCCATAATTGGTGTATCTTGCACTTTCATTGATTGTATATTCAGATCTATGTGTGATTATTGAATATAAAACCTAAGGCCGAAATCAAGAGGTCAACCTGCAAGTAAACACATACAAACAAGTAAATTAGCAAAGTGTTTGACGAAATACCACACTCAGTAAAAGTTTAAAAATGCATCCAAACCGTGATGTTCTTGGCATATTGGCTTGGGAACATTACAATGGTATCATAGCTTAAACTCCTGCCAGCTTGAGGGTCTTCCATAAGGAGAGATGGATGTGTGGGATTTTATAGGAAGGATTGTTGATTGAGAGAGGGAATATCAAACTGTCAATGAGAATCTCAGAGGTCTAATAACATTCCATCATTTTGTATCCTATAAAAATCCTAGTTGGAGCAAAGAGAATGTTACACATTGGATTGGCGTAGTACAAGAAAAGAGAGCCAGAGAAGCTAGATGGGAAATGGACTTAGCAGATTTGATGGCTAGCATAAAACAGAATGAAGAATGGATCAAAAAACTGCAAAAGGGAATAACTAATGGATGGAAGGAAGAACAGAGCATGCCCACACCCATTGAGAGCACACAACTTTGCTATAGTTGCAAGGGGCCTTGGGAACCAGAACATAGATGTAGGGGTAAGGGTAAGAATCATATTATTGAGGTGCATTGTGACAATGATGATGAGGTGTGTGAGGATAGAGCGATAGATGCTTATTTGGAGCAGTGCAATGATGCTAGTGACTCTTGCACTGAGGCTAGTGATTCTGACATGCTTGAGGAGGATAGTGACTCTTGCACACTTGTAGATACTAGTGATTATGGCACGCTTGGAGAGGATAGTGACCCTTGTGTAGTGGATAGACAGTCGGAGGAACAGGATGACAACACCTACATTTCAGCAGACATATCACTTGGTGTTGATGACCCTTCACCTCAGCAGAGTGGAGACACTAGTGGGGATTCACACGTGTGGGCACCTAGAGATGATGGGCTCCCTATGATGGCCGGGACACATTTGTCATCTTTCCAGACACCCCTGATAGCCACATCACATGAGGGTATCAATGGCATGTCAGATATGATTGAGGAGACTTGTGTGAGGGATGCACACCACAAACATATGGATCGACAGACCCAGGAGGAGATATATGATGTGTAGACAGTTGACCCTACACTCACATATCAGGATGAGGAGATCGTGTCACCTATTTTGGGGACTCCATTAGTTGAGAAGGTTATGGAGACGTACAATTTGAGGGGACACTTACTTCCAGGACCAGCCTGCGGTGATGAGGGTGCACTCCTGATTGGTCAGGATGACCATAACATGTGTCTGGACACATCTGTATGGGATCCAGGCACATTCAATAGTATTAGGGTGAGTGCACAGGAGGATACAACTGCTCATACAGGATATAGTGTGATTCAGAGAGAGCTAGCCATTAATGATGATATACAATCGCATATAAAAGGACCTAGGGGCACAGTAGACAGTGGGTAGTTCAACACTTTTTCTTTTGCAAAGAGTGTTGTTGGGGATACCAGTGATGGCACTAGTAGTGAGAGATGTGAGGTGGCACCTCAACATGAATGTTATTAAGAGTCACACCACTTAGCAGGACAACTGAGAGTCAATGAGGATATGATCATGGCAGCCACTAGGCGTTGTAATGACACACATGCATTGGTGGTCGATTACTCTTGGAGGGCATCAGTGGCACATGGTAGTGCAGATGAGGGATTTCCCATAGATGACCTCCATACCCTCATGGAGAGAGTGTCTATTATGAGGACTGTCTACCAACAGTTGTTGACAAACAGTCACTACCTTATAAGGATTGGCGAGATGTATCATAAGGCCTTGAGGGCGCGAGAGTTGGAGGTGGACCGACTCACTAGAGAGTTGGAGAGCACTCAAGGATTATTGAGAGGCACACAAACAAACCTTCAAGAATAAGAGTCCAGATCATAGGAGCTTCTTGAGGAGATTCGTCAGAGGTCCACTTCATCTATCCTTGTGGACAATCAGATATGTCCTTCGGTCACATGGCTAGAGGATGTTGGTGGTCTAGCAGAGGAGCACCAGTTGATAGAGGACCCTTCCATTTTTGTTCTAAGTGTGGTTGGCCTTTAGACAAAGGTTGATCCAATAGTACGCCTAGGATCTATGATGTGACATGAGTATATGGGAGACAACATGAGTTGATATGGGTTATTTTCGGCATGAAATGAGAGCGGAGATATAATAAAGCAATGCACAGAGATATCACAGATATCCAATAATATAACATAAATGTATCAGAGATGCAACCATAAACACATATATATATATAGTAATACACGATTTCTATTAATGAAAGAAATGTACAGAGACTATAAAAATACAGAGTGAAAGACTCGCTAGAATGGTGGCAGCTTATCTCTGAGAAGAGATGTGACAGCTACTTGCATTCACAAGAAGATCCTTACAATGAGGCTCTAAAGGCCTTTTTACAATAAACCGGAATGAAAAAAACCCTAGACATCCAAAAACCTAACCCTAGGAGATGAAGCACCAAAAGTCTTGTGGGCCCCATTTGGATAAGTTAGTACATCAACTTCCCGGAGTCGTAACTTTTGCATACAATCTCTGTTTTAGGCGTATGATAGCCCATTGGAAAGGTATCATCGAGGAGATTCATTTTGGGGGCTCAATCATGTCTTTGGCAATCATTGAGAAGATTGATCCCGAAAAACCTTCATTTAGGCCCTCAAAATGGCCTCGGAAGTTAAAAACTACTAAAAATAGTAAATTCCCCAAATTGCCAGAAAGCTGTTTTGAGCCAGTTGGAAAAGGTGGGTGGCCATCGATATCCACCTAGATCATGAGTATGACGAAGCATACAATGGTGAGTGATATCTCACAGAGACATGTCGATATGTATGGTGGGATTCAAAGAGGTTTATTGCTTTGTAAGGAGGAGACACACTTAGGGGAGCATGCAGATGCCACTCCTTTGCAACACCACATAGTTAGGGGAGATCACCTTCACCGTATCAACAATTTCATGGGGGATGAGCGGTATAGGTTGGTGGACCAGTAGTTGGAGGAGTTACTTTCGATTGTAATGGATGATTGGGAGTCAGTGATGATCACATGAGAGTATGTACCATAGATACCAGTGGACGAGCTTTTGGTTGAATCCTTGGGATTGACCAAAGCGTGTGATGTTTTGCAGGTCTACAATCAATTACTGAGGTTTCTGTTAGCCTTTCCCAACACATTTATCATTGACAACAGCATGAGGAGAGATAAATAGTGGTAGAGGGAACAAAGAGTGAGTAGGCCGAGTCCACCTGGCAAGAGTACTTTTACGACATACAACAGATCAGAGGTGGGCTGTGTTAGGCAGACAGTTGAGACGTGGTGTGTGATGGTGAGCATCTTAGGCCAGGTGACAACAAATGAGCACAGAGGGCTTCCGACAGTGATCATTCTGACGCAGGAGCTGCTACCAAAGATTGGAAGTGATAAACTTCCAAGTT
Organism: Picea engelmannii; assembly: GCA_009831015.1. Classification (NCBI taxonomy): domain Eukaryota; kingdom Viridiplantae; phylum Streptophyta; class Pinopsida; order Pinales; family Pinaceae; genus Picea; species Picea engelmannii. The sequence goes on along the minus strand of ML790183.1, from coordinate 322,378 downwards.
TTCCATGGGATCTGGGAGCTCATTTTGTTAGCAGGATGTTTTACATCATGTTGACCCAGTTTGCGCCAAAGAGCCACACACTCCACCTTGGGTTTAGAGTGGTCCTACAGGTACTTGATCTATGGAGACAAACATTTTGTCCCTCTTGATCATCATGATGAGCATGGAGATTGTTGGGTAGGTATTACTTCCACAGAGATGTTCTTACAGATCCAGCTTATCGACAGCAGGTCCAAGTGCCACAGGTAGTTTAGCTTGAGGATCCAAGAGTGGAGGATCTGATATATATGCAGTGAGCAGTTAGACATGGTCAACACAATGCAGTGTCGTCATGGTGATCTTCGACACAGGCTAGCATGGAACCGAGGGATTCTAGGATTGAGCATTTCACTGACTGACAGGGGCGAGTGGACCTTTGCAGGGGAAATTTGTTCTGACTTTCCTTTGAGCTTCAATGTTGAGGAGAGCACATCACTTGAGGGTGTCTCATGGAGGTTTGGCAGTACCTCATTATGGCATCAACATGGGCAGTTGATGGAGGTCGTGTTGATCTTGGTAGTATCTTGGAGGATGGAATTAGTCAGGGATGAGGCCATGATTCATGAGTAGGAGTTTCACGGTGTTGATACATTTCAGGATTATGCTTTTGAGGGGCTTGAAGTTCATGTCTTGATATGGGACTGAGGGGGCAGAGTGCGTGATAGTTAATCTTTGGATGGGGTCTATTGCGTGTCCCATAGGTGGACATGGGATCCTGGTATTATACTTGAGGGGATTTGGTTATTGCTTGAGGACAAGAAATTTTCTACCAGAGAGGATTGTAATGTCCCCACTTTGGGACATCATTACATTACAGAGGGTTATGATGACCAAAGTAGCCAGATGGAGGTTATAGCGAGTACATAGATTATTAAGAGGTATTTTGGGGTCCGGCTTGCATCGCCCATCCCATTTCATAATTATGATCCATTCCGCATAGGTTGGCTTTGGTTCCATTGCATTCCGAAGATTGCCATGATTTTGAGTATTTTGAGCTATAAGTTAATTAAATTCACTGAAGAGGTCATTTTGGGCACAATACTTGGAGGAACCTCTCATTGTAATAGCTCATTGGAATCGAGAGGAACATGACTACAGGATAGGATGATGAGAAGTGAATTTCAGTGGCCATGGAAGCCACTAGGAGAGATAAGGCGCTTTTCAAAGGTAAAAAGGTTAATTAATTAATTAAAGTGATTTTATTAATTAATTAATAATTAAAAAAGAAAAGTCACTTTGGAGAGACAAGGGGATGCCTGAAATATAAATAAGAGGCAAGGGCCTCTATTCTCTCATTCATGTATGATTATCATTTTGATATTTGGCTTCTAGCTAGAGAGCCCATACCTTGGTGGCTTTGAGGGTTTTGACTTAACAAACCCTAGAGGGCGATTTGGTGGTGAAAGATTCCACCTAGCTTGTCCCAAGCTTGGTCTTGGGGATACAATACTCCCCCACACCATTCTAGTTTAGATCTACTCAGTGCAGGAGGGTTCTACACCAGCCACAAGCACAAGAAGAAAGAGAGGGCACACCATTGGGGGTTTCCAGCAAGGGGGGCATACAATTCATTGAAGGAAGGTTTGATCTAGCCAAGGAGAAGGGATTTTGGAGATTTGAGCATCTGGGATCTTCTTGCAGGGTCTTCACCATCATTTATGGTTGATTTTGAGAGAGTTCTATGTTACAAATGATTTCCTAAACCATTGAGACGAATTGGAGAGAAGGAGGGCATTTATGAGATTAGGATCTATTCAGTTTGGGGGGGTTATACTTCAGATTTGACCCTAAGACTTCACCTAGTGACTTGCAATGTCCTGATCTATCTTTCTAGCAAGTTTCACAGCATTTTGAGGCCTCCTTCGTCAGGTCTGAAATTGTAGGGTTTGATAGTTTTCAGGAGGGCACAACTCCATTGAATGATTCAAGATTTGGAGGAGCTTCCCTTGGTATTTCGATCTGGTATTTCAGGAGGGGATTCTACTCATCCCGATCTATAGTTCGACATCTTATGCATAGTATTTGGAGGTCTTTGATAGTAGGGCCAAAATATTGAGGGTCTTCAGTGTTTCAGTAGGGCGTAGCACCATCCAGCTTGAAGGTTGGAACTTCATACGACCCATATCTCTCTTGTATTGATCGTCATTGTATATTCAACTTTTGGAGGCTTGTTTTGTCTTCTCAGGAGCATTTTGTAGCAGCTATTATCATGTTTGTTGGAGCCATCTGTTGTGCATTCCAGATCGGCCTCACTCTTGTATCAGGTTCTTGCTCCTTATATTAATAAAGGTCAGATGTTGTTATTGGTTCCATAATTGGTGTATCTTGCACTTTCATTGATTATATATTTAGATCTATTTTTTATTATTGAACATAAACCCTAAGGCTGAAATCAAGAGGTCAACCTGCAAGTAAACACATAAAAACAAGTAAATCAACAAAGTGTTTGACGAAATACCACACTCAGTAAAATTTTAAAAATGCACCCAAACCGTGATGTTCCTGGCATATTGGCTTGGGAACATTAAGGTGGTATCAGAGCTTAAACTCCTGCCAGCCTTAGGGTCTTCCATAAGGAGAGATTGATGTGTGGGATTTTACAGGAAGGATTGTTGATTGTGAGAGGGAATATCAAACCCTCAATGAGAATCTCAGAGGTCTAATAACATTCCATCATTTTGTATCCTATAAAAATCCTAGTTGGAGCAAAGAGAAGGTTACACATTGGATTGGTGTAGTAGAGGAAAAGAGAGCCAGAGAAGCTAGATGGGAAATGGACTTAGCAGATTTGATGGCCAACATAAAACAAAATGGAGAACGGATCATAAAACTACAAAAGGGAATAACTAATGCATGGAAGGAAGAACAGAGCATGCCCACACCCATTGAGAGCACAAAACTTTGCTACAGTTGCAAGGTGCCTTGGGCACGAAAACATAGGTGTAGGGGTAAGGGTAAGAAGCATTTCTGTTCTAAGACTTTTGCGACCATTGTTTTGTTCAAAGAGTTCTTTCGGATTCATCGCATAGGTTTTTTGATTTTCGACGTTTCGGACCAAACTAGTGTGGTCCATCATCAGGAAAGCGTTTGTCAGGTAAGAAGCATATTATTGAGGTGCACTATGACAATGATGATGAGGTGTGTGAGAATGGAGCGATAGATGCTTTTTTGGAGCAGTGCGATGATGCTAGTGACTCTTGCAACGAGGCTAGTGATTATGACATGCTTGAGGAGGATAGTGACTCTTGCACACTTGTAGATACTAGTGATTATGGCACGCTTGGGGAGGATAGTGACCCTTTTGTAGTGGATAGACAGTCGGAGGAACAGGATGACAACACCTGTATTTCAACAGACATATCACATGGGGTTCATGACCCTTCACCTCAACAGAGTGGAGACACTAGTGGGGATTCACACGTGTTAGCACCTAGAGATGACTAGATCCCTATGATGGTTGGGACACATCTGTCATCTTTCTAGACACCCCTGATAGCCATGTCACATGAGTGTATCAGTGGCATGTTAGATATGATTGAAGAACCTTGTGTGAGGGATGCACGCCACAGACATATGGATCGACAGACCCAAGAGGAGATATATGATGTGCAGACAGTTGACCCGAAACTCACATATCAACATGAGGAGATCGATTCACCTCTTTTGGGGGCTCCATTAGTTGAGTAGGTTATGGAGACGTACAATTTGAGGGGACACTTATTTCCAGGACCAACCTGCAGTGATGAGGGTGCACTCCTTATTGGTCGGGATGACCATAGCATGTGTCTAGACACATCTGTATGGGATCTAGGCGCAATCGATAGTCGCAAGGTGAGTGCACAAGAGGATACAACTACTCATACAGGTTATCGTGTGATTCAAAGAGAACCAACCGTTAATGATGATATACAATTGCATATAGGAGAACCCAGGGTCACAATAGTTAGTGGGTAGTTAAGCACTTTATCTTCTGCAGAGAGTGTTGTTCGGGATACCAGTGATGGCACTAGAAGTGAGAGACGTGAGGTGGCACCTCAACATGATTGTGATCAAGAGTCACACCACTTAGCAGGAAAACCAAGAGTTCGTGAGGATATGATCATGGTAGCCACTAGGCATTGTGATGACACACTTGCATTGGTGGTCGATTACTATTGGAGGGCATCGGTGGCACATGGTAGTGCAGATGAGGGATTTTCCATGGATGACATTCATACCCTCAGGGAGAGAGTGTCTATGATGAGGACTGACTACCAATAGTTGTTGAGAAACAGGGACTACCTCTTGAGGATTGGCAAGATGTATCACAGAGCCTTGAGGGCGCAGGAGTTGGAGGTGGACCGACTCACTCAAGAGTTGGATAACACTCAAGGATTATTGAGAGGCACACAAACAACCCTTCAAGAATTAGAGTCCATATCGAAGAAGCTTCTTGAGGAGATTCGTCAGAGCTCCACTTCATCTATCCATGTGGACAGTCAGATATGTCCTTCGATCACATGGCTAGAGGATGTTGGTGGTCTAGCAGAGGAGCACCAGTTGATGGAGGACCCTTCCATTTTTGTTCTGAGTTTGGTTGGCCTTCAGACAAAGGTTGATCCAGTTGTACGCCCAGGATCTATGATGCGACATGAGTATATGGGAGACGACATGAGTTGATTCGGGTTATTTTCGGCACGAAATGAGAGAGGAGATATAATAATGCAATGCACAGAGATATCACAGATATCCAATAATATAACAGAAACGTGTCAAAGATGAAACCATAAACACAGATATACAGTAATACATGATTTCTATTAATGAAAGAAATGTACAGAGACTATAAAAATACAGAGTGAAAGACTCGCTAGAATGGTGGCAGCTTATCTTTGAGAAGAGATGTGACGGCTACTCACATTCGCAAGAAGATCCTTACAATGAGGCTCTAAAGGCCTTTTTACAATAAACCAAAATGAAAAAAACCCTAGACGTCCAAAAACCTAACCCTAGGAGATGAAGCACCAAAAGTCTTGTGGGCCCCATTTGGGTAAGTTAGTACATCAACTTCTTGGGGTCGTAACTTTTGGATAGAATCTTTGTTTTAGGCGTATGATAGCCCATTCGAAAGGTATCGTCGAGAATATTCATTTTGGGGGCTCAATCATGTATTTGACAATCAATGAGAAGCTCGATCCCGAAAAACCTTCATTTAGGCCCTCAAAATGGCCCCGAAAGTTAAAAACTACTGAAAATAGTAAATTCCCAAAATTGCCAGAAAACTGTTTTGAGCCACTTGGAAAAGGTGGGTGGCCACCGATATCCACCTAGATCATGAGTATGCCAGAGCATGCAGTGGTGAGTGATATCTCAGAGAGACATGTCAAGATGTATGGTGGGATTCAAAGAGGTTTATTGCTTTGCAAGGAGGTGGCACACTTAAGGGAGCATGCAGATGCCACTCCTTTGCAACACCACATAGTTAGGGGAGATCACCTTCACTATATCAACAATTTCATGGGGGATGAGAGGTATAGGTTGGTGGACCAGCAGTTGGAGGAGTTACTTCCAGTTGTATTGGATTATTGGGATTCGGTGATGATCACAGGAGAGTATGTACCATGGATACTAGTGGACGAGCTTTTGGTTAAATTCTTGTGATTGACTAAAGCATGTGATGTTGTACAGGGCTACAATCAGCTACCGAGGTTTCTGTTAGCCTTTCCTGACACATTTATCATTGACATCAGCATGAGGAGAGATAGACAATGACAGAGGGCATGGAGAGTGAGTAGGCCGAGACCACCTGACAAGAGTACTTTTACAACATACAACAGGTCAGAGGTGGACCGTGTTAGGCATACAGTTGAGACGTGGTGCATGATGGTGAGCATCATAGGCCAGGTGACAAGAGATGAGCACAGAGGGCTTCCAACAATCATCAATCTGACACAAGAGCAGCTAGCGGAGACTGGAAGGGATAAACTTCCAAGTTTTCCATGGGATCCGAGAGCTCATTTTGTTAGTAGGATGTTTTACGTCAAGTTGACCCAGGTTGCGCTAAAGAACCACACACTCCACCTTGGATTGGTTTGGAATGGGCCTGTAGGTATTTGCTCTATGGAGCAAGACATTTTGTCCCTCTTGATCATCATGATCGAGCATGGAGATTGTTGGGCAGGTACTACTTCCATAGAGATGTTCTTACAGACGCAGCTTCTGGACAATAGGTCCAAGTGCCACAGGTACTTCAGCTTGAGGATCTAGGAGTGGAGGATCTAGTATATATACAAGGAGCAGTCATGCATGGTCAGCATAATACAGTGTCATCATGGTGATCTTCGATAGAGGCTAGCATGGGACCCAGGGATTGCAGGATTGAGAATTTTACTGACTGACAGGGGCGAGTGGACCTTTGCAGGGGAAAGTTGTTCTGACTTTCCATTGAGCTTCAATGTTGAGGAGAGCACATCACTTGAGGGTGTCTCATGGAGGATTGGCAATACCTCATTCTGGCATCATCATGGGCAGTTGATGGAGGCCGTGTTGATCTTGGTAGTATCTTGGAGTATGGACTCAGTCAGGGATGAGGCCATGAGTCATGAGCAAGAGTTTGACAGTGTTGATACTTTTCAGTATTATGATTCCGAGGGGCTTGCAATTCATGTCTTGATATGGGACCCAGGGGGCAGAGTGTGTGATAGTTCATCTTTGGATGGGGTCTATTGTGTGTCCCACAGGTGGACATGGGATCCTGATATTATACTTGAGGGGATTTGGTTATTGCTTGAGCACAAGCAATTTTCTAGCAGGTACGACTGTAATGTCCCCACTTTGGGAGATCATTACATTACAGAGGGTTATGATGACCAGACTAGCCAGATGGAGGTTATAGAGAGTACATAGATTATTGAGAGGTATTTTGGGGTCCATCTTGCATCGCTCATCCCATTTCATCATTATGATCCATTCCATAGGGGTTGGCTTTGGTTTCATTGCATTCCGACGATTTCCATAATTTTGAGTATTTTGAGCTATAAGTTAATTAAATTCACTGAAGAGGTCATTTTCGGCACAATACTTGGAGGAACCTCTCAGTGTAATAGCTCATTGGAATCGGGAGGAACATGACTACATGATAGGATGATGAGAAGTGACTTTCAGTGGCCATGGATGCCACTAGGAGAGTTAAGGCGCTTTTTAGAGGTAAAAAGGTAGATTAATTAATTAAAGTGATTTAATTAATTAATTAATAATTAAAAAAGAAAAGTCACTTTGGAGAGACAAGGGGATGCAGGAAGTATAAATAAGAGCCAAGGGCCTCTATTCTCTCATTCATGTATGATTATCATTTTGATATCCGACTTCTAGCTAGAGAGCCCATACCTTGGGGGTTTTGACTTCACAAACCCTAGAGGACGATTCGATGGTGAAAGATTCCACCTAGCTTTTCCCAAGCTTGGTCTCGGGGATGCAATACTCCCCCACACCATTCTAGTTTAGATCTACTCAGTGCAGGAGGGTTCTACACCAGCCACAGGCACAAGAAGAAAGAGAGGACGCACCATTAGGGTTTTCCAGCAAGGGGGGCACACCATTCATTTAAGGAAGGTTCAATCTAGCAAAGGAGAAGGGATTTTGGAGATTTGAGCATCTGGGTTCTTCTTGCAGGGTCTTCACCATCATTTCTGGTGCTTTTTAGAGAGTTCTATGGTATAGATGATTTCCTATACCATTGGGACAAATTGGAGAGAAGGAGGGCATTTATGAGATTCAGATCTATTCAGTTTGGAGGGGTTATACTTCAGATCTGACCCTAAGACTTCACCTAGTGACTTGTAGTGTCCCGATCTATCTTTCTATGATGCGACCCAACACCTCGCGAGCACGAGCACTCTTCCAGAACCTTCCTCTCTCCTCGGCCCAAAGAACTCAAGGGTTCTTCTAATTCCCTATCGGGAATCTTCCTACCCACAGATTCTCTCCTTCACGCGATCCCCTTCCTTAACCTCTCGGGGGATCGAAACTCACGACTCCATGAGTCCAAAGATTATACACTGTATTCTTGGATCCCCGAGACCTGAGGGTAGTCAATTCGCTGACTCTTCCTTTGAGGGATTTCGCTACTCGCACCCTCGCTACTCGCGATACCAACCTTTTGGTTCTCCAACTTTTCACACTATCGTGACCTCGCTTCCTCGCGACTTCGCTACTTGCAAGTTTGAATAACTTCTTCGTCAACTCCCGAGGTCCGAGGCGCCGAAACTCGCGACCTCGCGTCCCTTGGCACCGATTTCTTGACCCTTCCTCTTATGAGTTCCCGAGGTGCGAGGTGCCACCTGTCCACTCGCCAACTCCTGTGGACCTACGCTATCCTCAGAGTAGTCGAGATCTTGCTCCTCGCTATCTTGCGACTCTCCTTCCCAAACTTAGGACGCTTTCCTCATGAGGTCCCAATAGGCGATCTCGTGAACAAATCAACGGCCCTGACTGACTTGGATCAACAGCGCTGCCCCTTCGTGAGCTTCGAATCCTCTCTACGCCTACGCAATAACTATCTTGTGCCTCTGGGGAATCCAACGATTCTCGGAGCCTCGTGAAACCTCTTCTGAAGATTTCATCCGTCCGTTCTCCCCTCGAGGATTCTGCGAAATAGGAAATGTCTCTCCACGAGACTCGTTTGCTCGCCAACCTGTGACGCTTTTCTCGAATGTTCAACTGCAGCTTCCTTGCGATGAGTTCGAAGGCCTACTCCTCCTGAGATTCCTTTGAAATCCTCAAATCCTTAGAAGAACTTTGCATGCACCCCTTGCGGCAAATCTTCAACCTTATCTAAGTGTTGAAGTCTTTCGACCCTGTGCACTCCTGCAGCAGCAGTCTTTCAATGTTTTGCTCAGAATCGCAACTCTGAGACTTCGCTTGGCCTGCGCACCCCTTGCACGACACTATGCCTATCTGCACTCTCGAGGAAATGAGAACAAAAGCTACCTCTAAGCAAACCCTTCTGTCAACGCAATCCTTGCGGACTATTCGACTGCACTCCTTGCAGGAATCTTCTGGCTCACTTAGAGAAACAATTGAAACTCATTCTCTCATCCTCTCAGACTTCAATCCAACCATGAAATCACATACACAGCATATAAAAGCAAATGTATGACAGGAAGCAAATATTCATGAGCATAACATCATTACACAGAGAATAGACACATAACCATAAACTTGAATCAAAGCTTTCTTCTATTAATTCAATATCTATACATGGATGTTCTTTACACAGTTCTCTACCTGCTCTTCTCTTCCTACTCCTGCCCTCGATTATCTCATCTAATGATACAATGATACAATGAGGGTGTCTATTTCCGTTTTCCCTCTCGAACTCTAAACTATCAAATCTAGAATTAATTATTCTACCTACTTTACATTAACTATCTTAAATGCCTCATCTACCTAAGGATGAGAGCTATCCGCTCAAGGTCCATTACAATACAAGTGCGCCTTTTCTTAAATGAATTCATTTAAAGACTTGCACAACAATCCCAAAGTGTTTTCAAAATTAGTGCTGGCTTGTCCGGCTGTCTTCCGCTCCACGCTGGCTCGCTTGATGTATTTGCGATGCTCCTGCATCATACTCCTTGGCTTGAAAACATTCATGGGCTCCTGTCCATGAGCTCCTGCATGGTTTGTCCATGCTTTTGTATCACTGCTTCAGTCTCCCACCTGGCATCTTCCACTGGGTGGTTCTTCCACTTGACCAGATACTCAAAGTATTCTTTTCTCCTGGTCTTCTTTCCCACTCTCTTGTCCAGTATGCACTCCATCTGTGGCTTCTCTACAATCGGCATCTGCTTCTGCCACTGGACCACTGGTTCCTCATCTCCATTCTCTGTTTCTCCAGCCCTGTATGGGTATAAATCCGAAACATTAAATATCGGAGATATCCCGATGCCATCCAACAACTCAATCTCGTATGCATTCTCTCCAAATTTTCTCAAGACCTTGCATGGTCCGATTTTCTTCATCTTCAATTTATTGTATGTTCCCCTTGGGAACCTTTCCTTTCTCAAATGTGCCAGAACCAGATCACCAACTTCAAACTGAAGTTGTCTCCGATGCTGATCTGCTCTACGCTTGTACTCCTGATTTGATTCTATCAGTCGTTGCTTCACCTTACTGTGAAGTTCTTTCATCGCCTCAATGAATTCTTTTGCACTAGCGCTGCTAGTCGCAGTCTTCTCTGAATCCCGTAATTCAGAAACTCCTCTTGGTTGTGTCCCATACACAATATGAAATGGACTCTTTCTTGTGCTCCAATTCACTGAATCGTTGTATGCAAACTCTGCCTGTGGCAATATGCTATCCCAGCTGCTGTGGTGCTCTGTCACCAGGCTTCTTAGCAAATCTCCCAGACTTATGTTGACCACTTCTGTTTGTCCGTCTGTCTGAGGATGGTAAGCTGAACTAAACACCAAGTTAGTTCCTAGCTTCTTCCATAGCATCCTCCAAAAATGCCCGATGAATTTAGTATCCCTGTCCGAAACTATGCTTTTCGACAATCCATGGAGTCGAATGACCTCCTTGAAAAACAAGTTTGCGATGTGTGTCGCATCGCTGGTCTTCTGGCATGGAATGAAATGTGCCATCTTAGAAAACCTGTCCACCACCACAAAGATGGAATCAACTCCTCTCTGCATCCTCGGCAAACCCAATACAAAATCCATACTAATTGCCTCCCATGGTCTCTCTGGTATGGGCAATGGATGATAAAAACCTGCATTCTGTTTCCTCCCTTTTGAATACTGACAAAATTGACATCTGTCAACAAACTTCTTGACATCTGCTCACATGCCTGGCCAAAAATATGATTCGCTCAGCTTCGCGAATGTTTTGTCATGGCCAAAATGTCCTGCCAATCCACCACTATGCTTCTCCTTCAACAAGTTCTCCCTCATGGAGCAATTTGGAATACACAGTTGATTGCCTCTGAACAACAATCCCTCCTGGATCATGTAATCTATCCACGGGCTTCTGTCTTTGAGAACTGGATTCTCAGCTGCTTCATACGCTTCTCCGAAATCTGTATCTCCTGCATACATGTCCCTAAGGTTTTCAAAACCCAATGTTTTGACCCAGAACTCCTGCAGCAACAAACATTTCCTGCTCAAAGCATCAGGCACTTTGTTAGCAGTTCCTGCAATATGCTTAATCACAAACGTGAAATTCTGCATATACTCTACCCATTTTGCATGTTTCTGATTCAACTTCTCCTGTTGACTCACAAACTGTAATGCATGATTATCACTATATAATACAAATTCTTTTGGGATCAAGTAATGCATCCACTTCTTCAATGCCTGTATGATAGCATAAAATTCTTTATCATACGTGGAGTACTTCAACTTCACTTCATCCAGCTTCTCACTGAAATATGCAACTGGCATGTCGTCTTGACTCAAGACCGCTCCTATGGCATATCCGCTTGCATCACATTTCACCTGAAACGTCTTCATGAAATTCGGCAACACCAACACTGGTCGTTCCGTTATCTTCCGCTTCAACAGATTGAAGCTCTTCTCAGCCTCTGTTGTCCAATGAAAAGACTTATGTCATTTTTTCACCGTGTCCATCATCGCTGCGCTAATTCCACTGAAATTCCTGATGAATTTTCGGTAGAAACTAGCCAAACCATGGAAACTTCTCACCTCAAAAACATTTTTGGGTGGTGGCCAATTCTTAATCACTTCTACCTTGTCTGGATCCATCTTCAACTCATTTGCCGATATGACAAAACCCAAGTAAATCAGCTCTGTCTTCATAAATGAGGACTTCTTCATGTTGATCAACAGCTTCTCCTGCTGTAACTTCCTCATCACAATAGCCAAATGCTTCAAGTGTTCAGCCTTGTTCTTACTGAAAATTAGTATATCATCCAGATATACGACGAAAAACTTCCCGATGAATTCCCTCAGGACTTCATTCATCAATCTCATGAATGTACTTGGTGTATTTGTCAAGACAAACGGCATGACTAGCCACTCATAAAATCCTTCGTTTGTTTTGAAGGCTGTCTTCCACTCATCGCCTTCCCTCATGCGAATCAGGTGATATCCGCTTTTCAAATCTATTTTTGAAAAAAAATTTGCCCCACTCAGGCATTCCATCAGATCATCGATTCTCGGCAGTGGAAACCTGTACCTGATGGTTATCTTGTTTATCGCTCTGGAGTCGGTACACATTCTCCAACCTCCATCCTTCTTTGGACTGAGCACTGTTGGAACAACACACGGACTCAAGCTTTCTCTGACTAATCCTTTGTCCAACAACTCCTGGACCTGTGTCTTGACCTCTTCATTCTCCTACGACGTCAACCTATACGCAACTTTATTCGGCAAACTAGCTCCTGGTATGAGGTCTATATGATGAATCACACTTCTCATCGATGGCAACGAATGAGGTAATTCATCCACGATGATGTCAACGAACTCTCCCAGCAGTTCCTGAATCTCATCTGGTAAGTCATCCACTCTTGTGCTAGTCAGAACAATCCTCAGTTTTCTGACAACAAAGAATTGTGGATCTTCTTTCTTCTCCATCTCTGCAAGAAGCTCCTTCCCACTCATGAGAAGTATTTTGTTGCTTACTTCCGGCTTCACCTCCTTATCCTTTATCAGAAGCAACATATGGGTTCTCCCATTCTTCTTCAAGGTATATGTGTTCATCCTCCCATCATGAACCACATTTCTGTCATATTGCCATGGTCTACCCAACAACAAATGACATACATCCATGGGAATAACATCACATAAGACCTTATCATTATACCCCCCTATCTTGAATTCAACTAAACACTGTTTAGTGACACTCACCTGATGTCCCTTCTGTAGCCATGATACTTTGTATGGACTCGGGTGATCAGTTGTCTCCAACTCTAGTTTCTCCACCATCTTGGTCGAAACGAGATTATCTGTGCTACCGCTATCCACGATAACCTTGCATTTCCTATCCTTGGTTTTGCAAGCTGTCCTGACCAGTCTGGTCCTTTGAGCTGAACTTTCCTGCACCTCTTTCTCAGGTGTCAAAAGGACTTTTCACATCAGAAGTGAGCTTCCATCTTCTGCTTCAGCATCTCGCCTCTGTGCCTCGGCGATGTGAGCTTCTCCACTATCCTTCTTTTTTTCTGGACACTCGAATGACTTATGCCCATTTTTCCCACATGTGAAACATGTGATTACTCCACCTCGGCCTCTTCCCCTACCTCTGGTACGAGGAAAAGTATTTCCATCAGCATATCCTCCACTCTGCTCTGTATGTTGTCCTCTCTGTTCAACATGTGGTTGTCCTTGCTGTGAGGTTCCACCTTTCTCAACCTTACCCTGAGGTTTCTTCCATTCCTCCTTGGACTTTTGATATTTCTCCTGGGCAATTGCCTTACCTCTGGGTTGACTTCTCCCTCACCCTCGCTGACCTTGTTTACGACTCAGCTTCTCTTCGGCTTTCAGAGCCATATGATAAGCATCCTCCACCGTCCTGATGGTAACCATGCTTAATTCATCCTGAATGTCATATCTTAGACCATTCAGATATCTGGCAACCTTCTCATCATCGCTCTCCCGATGACTTGCTCTGATGTTCAGTCGATAGAATTCCTCAGTGTATTCTTTCACTGTCATCAACTTCTGTTTCAGGTTCTGCATTCTTCTGAACAGTGTGATTTGATAGTCTCTCGGGATGAATTTTTCCTTCATCTTTGCAATCATTCGATCCCAGCTTTTAATTTTCTGCTTGCCTTTGCAACGTCTGTCATCTTGTAGCTCATCCCACCACAATGCTACATGTCCTTTCAAGCGTGTGACATCATGCCTAACCCTCTTATCCTCTTCGATATCCTCATAATCGAAGTAGGTGTCAAGAGCTCGGATCCAATCCAGTAGCTCCTCTGCATCCAGGTTTCCCTCATAGACTGGAATGTCCATCTTTGCCTTCGCACCCATCCTGGCAATGGCTTTGATCAGTCGTTCATTTGCTGCATCTTCGGCTGCAAATTCTTCGTGTTGTTCAGCTTCAACTTCACCTTCGGAGTCACTTAGATCTTCAGCACTGGCTATGCGTCTCTGCGTTGCTTCCATATCTTCTAATCTTGCTCGAAGATCTCTCATCTGTCTCTCCATTTCTAGATTTCCTGTCGACCTACCTCTTCTTCTCACCTCCCTATCTTCTGGGTCGGGTGATTATCTTTCTCTTGGGCGGCATAGTGAATCCTATCTCTCTCTGTTACAGAAAACAAAGAGTCTTCCTGCTCTGATACCACTCTGACGCGACCCGACGCCTCGCCAGCACGAGCGCTCTTCCAGGACCTTCCTCTCTCCTCGGCCTGAAGAACTCAAGGGTTCTTCTAATTCCCTATCAGGAATCTTCCTACCCACAGATTCTCTCCTTCACGCGATCCCCTTCCTTAACCTCTCGGGGGATCGGAACTCGCAACTTCACGAGTCCAAAGATTATACAATGGATTCTCGGATCCCTGAGACCCGAGGGTAGTCAATTCGCTGACTCTTCCTTTGAGGGATTTCTCTACTCGCGCCCTCGCTACTCGCGATACCAACCTTTTGGTTCTCCAACCTTCGGTGTCCGAGGTGCCAAAACTCCATGGCGCACGTGTGACTTGACTCATCCACACCCGTCACTTCTCTCGGGACTTTTCACACTATCGCGACCTCGCTTCCTCGCGACTTCTCTACTTGCGAGTTTGAATAACTTCCTCGTCAACTCCCGAGGTTCGAGGCACCGAAACTCGCGACCTCGCGTCCCTTGGCACCGATTTCTCGACCCTTCCTCTTACGAGTTCCCGAGGTGTGAGGTGCCACCTGTCCACTCGCCGACTCTTGTGGACCCACGCTATCCTCAGAGTAGTCGAGATCTCGCTCCTCACTATCTTGCGACTCTCCTTCCCAAACTTAGGACGCTTTCCTCACGAGGTCCCGATAGGCGATCTCGTGAACAAATCAACGGCCTTGACCGACTTGGATCAACGACGCTGCCCCTTCCTGAGCTTTGAATCCTCTCCACACCTGCACAGTAACTATCTTGCGCCTCTGGGGAATCCAATGGTTCTCGAAGCCTCGTGAAACCTCTTCTGAATATTTTGTCCATCCGTTCTCCCCTCGAGGATTCTGCGAAATAGGAAATGTCTCTCCACGAGACTCGTTTGCTCACCAACCTGTGACGCTTTTCTCGAATGTTCAACTGCAACTTCCTTGCACTTATCCTTCGATAAGTTCAAAGGACTACTCCTCCTGAGCTTGCTTTGAAATCCTCAAATCCTTAGAAGAACTTTGCACGCACCCCTTGCGGAAAATCTTCAACCTTATCTAAGTGTTGAAGTCTTTCGACCCTGTGCACTCCTGCAGCAGCAGTCTTTCAATGTTTTGCTCAGAATCACAACTCTGAGACTTCGCTTGGCCTGCGCACCCCTTGCACGGCACTGTGCCTATCTGCACTCTCGAGGAAATGAGAACAAAAGCTACCTCTAAGCAAACCCTTCTATCAACGCACTCCTTGTGGACTATTCGACTGCACTCCTTGCAGGAATCTTCTGGCTCACTTAGAGAAACAATTGAAACTCATTCTCTCATCCTCTCAGACTTCAATCCAACCATGAAATCACATACACAACATATAAAAGTAAATGTATGACAGGAAGCAAATATTCATGAGCCTAACATCAATACACAGAGAATAGACACATAACCATAGACTTGAATCAAAGCTTTCTTCTATTAATTCAATATATGTACATGGATGTTCTTTACACAGTTCTCTGCCTGCTCTTCTTTTCCTACTCCTACCCTCGATTATCTCATCTAATGATACAATGATACAATGAGGGCGTCTATCTCCGTTTTCCCTCTCGAACTCTAAACTATCAAATCTAGACTTAATTATTCTACCTACTTTACATTAACTATCTTAAATGCCTCATCTACCTAAGGACAAGAGCTATCCGCTCAAGGTCCATTACAATACAAGTGCGCCTTTTCTTAAATGACTTCATTTAAAGACTTGCGCAACAATCCCAAAGTGTTTTCAAAATTAATGCTGGCTTGTCCAGCTGTCTTCCGCTCCACGCTGGCTTGCTTGATGTATTTGCGATGCTCCTGCATCATTCTAGCAAATTTCATGGCATTTGGAGGCCTCCTTCATCAAGGCTGAAATTATAGGGTTTGACAGTTTTCAAGAGGGTGCAACTCCATTGGAGGATTCAACATTTGGAGGAGCTTCCCGTGGTATTTTGATCTGATATTTTAGAAGGGGATTCTACTCATCCTGAGCTACAGTTCCACATATTCTACGGAGTATTTGGAGGTCCTTGACAGTAGGGCCAAAATATTGAGGGTCTTTAGTGTTTCAGCGGGGCGTAGCACCATCCAACTTGAGGGTTGGCACTTCATACGACCCAGATCTCTCTTGTATTGATCATCATTGTATATTCAACATTTGGAGGCTTGTTTTGTCTTCTCGGGAGCATTTTGTAGTAGCTCTTATCATTTTTCTTGGAGCCATCTGTTGAGCATTCCAGATCGGCCTCACTCTTGTATCATGTTCTTTCACATTATATTAATAAAGGTTAGATCTTGCTATTGGTTCCATAATTGGTGTATCTTTCACTTTCATTGGTTGTATCTTCATATCTATGTGTGATTACTGAACATAAACCCTAAGGCCGAAATCAAGAGGTCAACCTGCAAGTAAACAGAAACAAACAATTAAATCAACAAAGTGTTTGACGAAATACCACACTCAGTAAAAGTTTAAAAATGCACCCAAATAGTGATGTTCCTAGCATATTGGCTTGGGAACATTACAGTGGTATCAAAGCTTAAAATCCTACTAGCCTAAGGGTCTTCCATAAGGAGAGATGGATGTGTGGGATTTTACAGGAAGGATTGTTGATTGTGAGAGGGAATATCAAACCCTCAATGAGAATCTCAGAGGTCTTATAACATTCCATCATTTTGTATCCTATAAAAATCCTAGTTGGAGAAAAGAGAAGGTTACACATTGGATTGGTGTAGTAGAGGAAAAGAGAGCCAGAGAAGCTAGATGGGAAATGGACTTAGCAGATTTGATGGCCAACATAAAACAAAATGGAGAATGGATCAAAAAACTGCAAAAGGGAATAACTAATGGATGGAAGGAAGAAAAGAGCATCCCCACACCCATTGAGATCAACACACAACTTTGCTATAGTTGCAAGGTGCCTCAGGAACCAGAAAATAGATGTAGGGGTAAGGGTAAGAAGCATATTATTGAGGTGCACTATGACAGTGATGATGAGGTGTGTGAGAATGGAGTGATATATGCTTATTTGGAGTAGTGCGATGATTCTAGTGACTCTTGCACCGAGGCTTGTGATTCTGACACACTTGAGGAGGATAGTGACTCTTGGACACTTGTAGATACTAGTGATTATGACACGCTTGGGGAGGATAGTGACCCTTGTGTAGTGGATAGACAATCAAAAGAACAAGATTACAACACTTGCATTTCATCAGACATATCACATGGTGTTGATAACCCTTCACCTCAATAGAGTGGAGACACTAGTGGGGATTCACACGTGTTAGCACCTAGAGATGACGAGCTCCCTATGATGGCTTATGTCATATTTCCAGACACCCCTGATAGCCATGTCACATGAGGGTATCAGTGGCATGTCAAATATGATTCAGGAGCCTTGTGTGAGGGATGCACACCACGGACAAATGGATCGACAGACCCAGAAGGAGATATACATCGTGCAGATAGTTGACCCTACAATCACATATCATCATGAGGAGATCGAGTCACCTCTTTTGGGGACTCCATTAGTTGAGAAAGTTATGGAGACGTACAGTTTACTTCCAGGACCAGCGTGCAGTGATGAGGGTGCACTCCTTATTGGTCGGGATGACCATAGCATGTGTCTGGACACATCTATATGGGATCCGGGCACAATCGATAGTATCAGGGTGAGTGCATAGGAGGATACAACTGCTCATACAAGTTATAGTGTGATTCAAAGAGAGCTAGCCATTAATGATGATATACAATTGCATATAGGAGGACCCAGGGGCACAATAGACAGTGGGCAGTTCAACACTTTATCTTCTGCAGAGAGTGTTGTTGGGGATAACAGTGATGGCACTAGTAGTGAGAGATGTGAGTTGGCACCTTAACATGATTGTGATTAGGAGTCAAACCACTTAGTAGGACAACTGAGAGTTGGTGAGGATATAATCATGGCAGCCTCTAGGCATTGTGATGACACACATGCATTAATGGTCGATTACTTTTGGAGGGCATTGGTGGCATATGGTAGTGCAGATGATGGGATTCAGAGAGGTGTATTGCCTTGCAAGGAGGAGACACACTTATGGGAGCATGCGGATGCCACTCCTTTGCAACACCACATAGTTAGGGGAGATCACCTTCACCGTATCACTAGTTGCATGGGGGATGAGAGGTATAGGTTGGTGGACCAACAGTTGGAGGAGTTACTTCCGGTTCTACTGGATGATTGGGAGTCAGTGATGATCATGGGAGAGCATGTACCATGGATATCACTGGACGAGCTATTGGTTGAATCCTTGGGATTGACCAAAGCATGTGATGTTTTACAGGTCTACAATCATCTACTGAGGTTTCTGTTAGCCTTTCCCAACACATTTATCATTGACATCAACATGAGGAGAGATATACAGTTGCATTGGGCATGTAGAGTGAGTAGGTCGAGACCACCTGACAGAAGTACATTTATGGCATACAACAAGTCAAAGGTGGACCGTGTTATGCAAACAGTTGAGACATGGTGCGTGATTGTGAGCATCATAGGCTAGGTGACAACATATGAGCATAGAGGGCTTTTGACAGTGATGAGTCCGAAACATGAGCAGCTAGCAGAGATTGGAAGTGATATACTTCCAAGTTTTCCATGGGATCCGAGAGCTCATTTTGTTAGCAAGACGTTTTATGTCATGTTGACTCAATTTGTGCCAGAGAACCACACACTCCACCTTGGGTTGGTTTGGAGTGGGCCTGCAGGTACTTGTCCTATGGAGCGAGACATTGTCTCCTTCTTGATCATCATGATCAGGCATGGACATGGTTGGGCAGGTAATACTTCCATAGAGATGTTCTTACAGATGCAACTTCTGGACAATAGGTCGAAGTGCCACAGGTACTTCAGCTTGAGAATCCAGGAGTGGAGGATCCAATATATACAGGGAGCAGTAAGGTATTGTTGGCACTTAACCAAGTTTTGAGGAACACTTGGTCATATTTGACCGTTTTGGGGACTTCGACAGCCTGTCAAAGATGGAGCGCCAGGCGAAGCAAAGATCATGGGATCTTGGCTCACTTTGGGCCTCTTTTAGGGTTTTGGGTTAATGTAATGGGAAAGGAATGTCGGGCCGTGGGTTTACCCATGCTTAGGCCCACTGATCAGGGGATCAAATTTTGCTCAAAAATTCAAAGTGCTCGGAATCGCTTCAAACCAGACGAGAGCGTAGACCTCGTCGTTGCAAACCCAATGCAACTCATTTCATCTCAAACGGACATCGGGAGCGAGAGATATCGCAATCTGTTCGGAATGTCAAACAAGCAAAAAAAGGACGCTGACTGTACAGTCCGTATAGGCTGACGTGGTAGGGCCGTACGACCGTACGCTGACGTGGCACATGATGACGTGGCATTGTTTGGTTGGTAGATGAGGACAAATGGTATTCTGACATGTGGCATCGTTTGGACAAGTGATTGGGTTCCATGTGGCACCCCAGTATTGGCTGTTAGTTTGTTAATAAAATTTTATGGAGTCCATGGGATTCGAACCCCGGACCTCCCCACCATGTAAAGCCTTCACAAAGTCTGCCCGACCATCGTACCGCCGCTTGTTCCTTATTGCATATATGGATTGATATATATATATATATATATGTTTGGTTTGTGTAATATTTGGCGGGGGGTTGGGCTGGGGGTTAGCCCCGACCCGTGGTCATATTGTTTGTTATATATATGTGACCATACTTGTTGTTAAATGGCGCACGCGGGGGTGTTTTAAATATAGCCCGTGGTTTTATTGTATTCCATATGACCACCATTGCAAAGAGAACACAAGAGTTTCAAAATGTTTTCAACGGATAACCCATACGCCCGACATTTGGCATGACTTTATTCGCTCTTACAGTTTAGCCCTTTTTCTTATAGAGCCCGGTCGTATGGACCCTCATGTGCCCGAGTGCTAGGCGGTTAGAGGCTGGCGCACCCATAACCGTCCTACAGTTCGCACCGTTGGCGTGGTTGCGCCCAGTGCTAGGTTTTCATGCTTTAAATTGCGTGTGTGCTAGGTTCATGAAACAAGTGTGCGTTTTGTAGATGCAAAGACAACAAGCTTGAAGGGGGGACTTCCAGGAGGTCTAACTTCTTCATTTTTTGGCCGATTGAGGTGCTGTAAAAGCCCAGCTTGGGGTTTTTGGACACTCTGAAGCCATTGGAGTAGTCTGTTGGTCAATTTGAGCATTGTAAGGCACGTTTTTGAGCACTTTGAGCAATTAATAATAATGATCCATTGGAAGCTGGACCAGGAGATGTAGCCCAAGAGAGGGGTGAACTCCTTTATCAATTGTTGTGTTTATGTGCTTATGTTCATTGATTATGTTGCTGTTTATTTGTATCTTGCATGAGTAATCCTTTAATTAATGTGTCGCAAAGTTGATCCATTTGCTTTTAACACATAAAATTTACTTGCAAATAATTTCAAGATTTCAAGTCTTCTTCATTTTTTAGATCAAGTTGGTATCAGAGCACTGGTTTTTGAAGACTTGATTATTTTGCAAGTGTTTTGTTTCTGATGCTCACAAGGTTGAAACTCACAAGAGGAGAAGGTCAACTTGTGGAGCCAAGTTCTCATCCTTCAAGGAGG
>ML790183.1:285726-297112 GCA_009831015.1 Picea engelmannii | reverse complement strand
GTAATATTTGGCGGGGGGTCGGGCCGGGGCTTAGCCCCGACCCGTGGTCATATTGTTTGTTATATATATGTGACCATACCTGTTGTTAAATGGCGCACGCGGGGGTGTTTTAAATATATCCTATGGTTTTATTGTATTCCATATGACCACCATTGCAGATAGCGTGTGGGAGTTTCAAAATGGTTTCAACGGATAGCCCATACGCCCGACATTTGGCACGACTTTATTTGCTCTTACAGTTTAGCCCTTTTTCTTATAGAGCGCGGTCGTATGGACCCTCATGTGCCCGAGTGCTAGTCGGTTAGGGGCTGGCGCGCCCATAACCGTCCTATAGTTCGCACCGTTGGCATGGTTGCGCCCGGTGCTGGGTTTTCACACTTTAAATTGTGTGTGTGCTAGGTTCATGAAACAAGAGTGCGTTTTGTAGATGCAAAGACAAGAAGCTTGAAGGGGGGACTTCCAGGAGGTCTAACTTCTTCATTTTTTGGCCGATTGAGGTGTCGTAAAAGCCCAGCTAGGGGTTTTTGGACGCTCTGAAGCCATTGGAGCAGTCTGTTGGTCAATTTGAGCATTGTAAGGCATGTTTTTGATCACTTTGAGCAATTAATAATAATGATCCATTGGAAGCTGGACCAGGAGATGTATCCCAAGAGAGGGGTGAACTCCTTTATCAATTGTTGTGTTTATGTGCTTATGTTCATTGATTATGATGCTGTTTATTTGTATCTTGCATGAGTAATCCTTTAATTAATGTGTCGCAAAGTTGATCCATTTGCTTTTAACACATAAAATTTACTTGCAAATAATTTCAAGATTTCAAGTCTTCTTCATTTTTTAGATCACCCACTTTTGTAATCTATAAATAGATACTAAGGCAATGTAAGAGAGGGGGGGGGATGGCTTAGTGCTAGTAATTAGATCTATGTGATCGGATGTGGATTTTAAAATCTCTATGCATTATTGTAAGAGGCTTGCAGGGTTAAGTGCAAGTTGTTGTAGGAGGTTGGGAAAGGCTTTGTGCTAAAGTGCAAGGAAGAAGGATCTAGCGAGCTACGCAGATCTTCTGTCCTGTGTGGAGTAAGGATTGTTGAGGCTCAATGTTGTAACTGCTTGAGCAAGATAATAAAGATGAAGAGTTGGTGGACGTAGCCCCAGGGTGGGGGTGAACCACGTAAATCTGTGTGTCATGCTTTGTGTTGTTGCTTACATGTGTTGTCCCTCTCTTGCTAAGTGCTATGACATGTTTAGATAGATTTAATTATGCTTTGTGCTTATTAGATGTGTATGAATAGTAGATCTGATGTATATGAGGATGCTTAGATCTGATATATTGGATTTGATTTGTTTTACTATTGCTAAGTGCTTAAATACCTTATATCTAAGTCAATATTGCGATGCTCTGTGCTTTTTGCAAAGTATAATAAGGGTTGAATATTGATGAATGATCGATGCTAAGTACTCTGTAAGCTATTTAATCATAGATTTGTGTCCCGACTAAGGTTGCAGACACTTGATTCCTGAAACCACCCCCGCCTCTACCTCGGGTGAGACTTCATTTGCTTCGCAGGTGTTGCCGAAAGGGCCGGTAGTTAGGGTTTTGTTGGTGCGCTCTTGTAGCGTTGAACCCCGGGTCTGCCCCTGTGCCAACAAATGGTTCCATTGCCGGGACCTGAAACTGTGATTGTTGGGAATTGAGGAAGAAGAAACTTTGTACGAAAGAAATCTCTGTGCGTAGATCTGTTGCCCTAATGCACAGCTTTTTACTCAACCTGTGAAGCTTTGTGCCAGGAATAAGGTCAGATATGAAGAAAGGAAGATCAGATCTGAAGAAAAGAAGTGAGATCTGAACCTCTGTGCTATGAGAAAAGTAAAAAATGGAAATTTCTGAAAGAAAGAGGTAATATCTGCATAAAAGAGGTAAGATCTGTAAGCTCTGTGCTCTAATAAAGTTAAGAATAGTCAAAATTTTTTAGATATGGAAGCTTTGTGCTCTATAGAAGTAAGACAAGTGAAATTTGTTTCTAGAGTATGGATCTAAGTATGATTGATAGATTCTATCCTAGCTTGAAAACTAGGGTTTTGATAGATGAAAGAAAGTTTGATATGAATAAATATGATAAGCATAATGATAGATATGTTATACCTATGCATAGAAAGAATGTTTGGACTAACAAACGGATGCAGGATCCTAGAAAGATTTTTTTGCAGGCTAGCTACCATGATCCTGGAGGGTAGTACAGGAAAATTTGGGGATCATTGAAGAGAAAGAGAGTATTAACCCTTTGTTACAATTGCAGAGGACTAGGACATCTTGCTAAGGAATGCCTTGGTGGAAAACCTAGTTGCCTCTGTTGTAAGGCTATGGATCATGAAGTAATGGGTTGCCCTAGAATGATTGCTAGACTTGAAAAGATGAATATGGAGCAAACAAACCTTGAAGGAGATCAAGATACTGAGATTATAGAAGAACCCCAGAAAGAATGAGATATAATGTTACTGCAAATGAAAGAAACCCTGGATGAACACAAAGATGCCAGTTTGTCAGAGATCTTCAACGAAAAGGAGAAAATTGAAGTAAGAATAGGAGACTTCGACATTGACTATGATCTGGATGAGGAAACACAGATGAAAATTATGACAGAAAGAACTTGGAAAACCCTAGGAAGGCCTATTATGGTTTCTTCACTGGGAAAAATAGGGTTGTTTAAAGGAAAAGTGGTAACCCTATGTGGTAGGATTACCCAGATAGATATGAATACCCATGGAGCTTTAAGAGAGGAAGAATTCAAAGTTATTAAATTTATTGAGGACCATGCCCCATTTCCAGCTTTGTTAGGCAAGATATGGATTGAAAAAGACTAGATCCAAAGAAAAGAAGAAAAGGAAGCCCTAGAAGAGAAGAAGCAAGAACTCATGGAATTTATGACTAGAAGGATTGCCTACTTGATGGAAGAACAAGAGAACAGATCTAAGCTATTGGACACCAGGGGCTTAAACATCGAAGCTATAAGAGAATTGGAGGAACCACAGAAGACTGAAATACCTAATCCATATGTTGAAGGAGTATTACCCTCGGATCTGAAGAAAGAACCTCAGCAACGCGAAGTGACTATGCCCAAGGAAAATAAGAATTAGAACAAGAAAAGAACTACTGAGATGAAGCTCATGGGAAAGAAAGCTAGAAAGCTAAGTAAAAAGAGAGCTAAGATCGACAGGCTACAGAAAATTCCAGAGGGAGCCTCACAGAAGGAAAACTTGCAAAATTTGAGCTTTGTCGAGATATCATAACAATGACATATGGCACTTCGTCATGGTGAAGCAATATAGCCGTTGGATGCCGATATATCTGTTCGATTGCCACTCCGAACGGATTGAAAAGCATTAAAGTATCACCGCTAGACCGTTGGACCTCACCATGACAGACATATCTACGATAATGGAAGCCTCATAACTGTTACAAGAAGATTGTTGACAAATTTCCTATTTAGCTCGTCACGCACAGTCATCGAATTCCAGACAGAAGAACAGGTTCCATAGCAAGCGACACAACTAGAAGGAGTGATCCAACATCTTCAGCAGTGCATCACAGATTTGGAACTTCATATTGTGCCCGAGACCCCTCAAGATATAAGAGACCTAAGAGAAGAAACTACCCGCAGTGCAGTTGGCAGATTGAAATCCCTTGAATTGGAATGCAAGAAGCTGACTTCCAGGAGCACTCAAACATATGAGACCCTCACGGAGAACCCATAGTTGCATGCATTGGAGTCACACCTCCAAGAAGCAAAGCAACATGCAGATATGTTGCAAGCATAGCTGAGGCCTTAATACTAGTTGAAAGAATGAAGAGGTTTCCAGAGCAACGCCCAACCCAACAACACATCCACACCATCCTAAACAAAGTGATGGAGTCTCTCAATGACTTCAACCAGTGCAAGAAAAGGCATGCCAGCTGTTCACTAAAGTTAAAAAGCAAGGAGTAGAACTTGAATAGGTTGTGCATACAGCAGAACAACGCCTAGAAGGGTCGGTGAATGAGGCACTCATCCATGAGTTCTCCAAGCAAGAGGCAGTAACAAGACAGTAGGTCGAAGAAGCTCAAGCCAAGCTCGAGGAATTCGAAGCAGAATTGGTCAGACCTGAGTAACTTGGGATGAGTCGCAGGTGAGTGTTGGGGGCCTGTTGGCCCTTGACCAAGTTTTGAGGAACACTTGGTCATATTTGACCATTTTTGGGACGTCGACAGCCTATCAAAGATGGAGCGCCAGGTGAAGCAGATATCATGGGATCTCAACCCACTTTGGGCCTCTTTTAGGGTTTTGGGTTAATGTAATGGGAAAGGGATGTTAGCCCATGGGTTTACCCACGCTTAGGCCCACTTTTGTAATATATAAATAGATACTAAGGCAATGTAAGAGAGGGGGGGATGGCTTAGTGCTTGTAATTAGATCTGTGTGATCAGATGTGGATTGTAAAAGCTCTTTGCATGATTGTAAGAGGCTTGCAAGGATAAGTGCAAGTTGTTGTAGGAGGTTGGGAAAGGCTTCGTGCTAAAGCGCAAGGAAGAAGGATCTAGCGAGCTGCGCAGATCTTTTGTCCTGTGCAGAGTAAGTATTGTTGAGGCTCAGTGCTGTAACTGCTTGACCGAGATAATAAAGAAGAAGATTTGGTGGGCATAGCCCCAGGGTGGGGGTGAACCACGTAAATCTGTGTGTCATGCTTTGTGATGTTGCTTACATGTGTTGTCCCTCTCTTACTAAGTGCTATGACATGTTTAGATAGATTTACTTATGCTTTGTTCTTATTAGATGTGTATGAATAGTATATCTGATGTGTATGAGGATGCTTAGTGTTGATACACTGGATTTGATCTGTTTTACTGTTGCTAAGTGCTAAAATACCTTACATCTAAGTAAATACTGTGATGATTTGTGCTTTCTGCGAAGTATAATAAGGGTTGAATATTGATGAATGATCAATGCTAAGTACTCTGTAAGCTATTTAATCACAGACCTGTGTCCTAGCTAAGGTTGCAGACACTTGAGTCCTGCAACCACCCCTGCCTCTACCTCGGGCGAGACTTCATCTGCTTCGCAGGTGTTGCCGAAAGGGCTGGTAGTTAGGGTTTTGTTGGTGCGCTCTTGTAGCGTTGAACCCTGGGTCTGCCTTTGTGCCAATAAGTATGGTCAACATAGTGCAGTATCATCATGGTGATATTTGACAGAGGCTAGCCTGGGACCCATGGATTGCAAGATTGATCATTTCACTGACTAACATGGGCGAGTGGACCTTTGTAGGGGAAATTTGTTCTGACTTTCCATTGAGCTTCAGTGTTGAGAAGAGCACATCACTTGAGGGTGTCTCACGGAGGTCTAGAAGTACCTCATTCTGTCATTAGCATGGGTAGTTTATGGAGGCCATGTCGATCTTGGTAGTATCTTGGAGGATGGACTCAGTCAAGGATGAGGCCATGAGTCACGAGCAGGAGTTTCATGGTGTTGAAACATTTTACAATTATGCTTCCCAGGGGCTTGTAGTTCATGTCTTGATATGGGACTCAGAGGGTAGAGTGTGTGATAGTTCATATTTGGATGGGGTCTATTGTGTGCCACACAGGTTGTAGTGTCCCCAAGGCCGAGCCCCGTTGTAAACCAAGTTCTGAAAGGAATTGTAATTATGTTTTATAGGCTGGTGAGCCAAGTTCTTATAAGCTGGAGACTTATGTGTTTGTTAGGCCAGGGAGCCTAAGTGTTGAAGGCTAGGAGCCTGTTGTTGTACTTGTATGTATGCAGAACATTTAATAAAATATAAACATCGCCAGGTGCAGACCGACCACGATGAATGAGTGAAGGGGGACTAAGCATCCAAAGAGTGGGTAAGGAATTAGGGGCTGGAAGGTGGGAAAGGGGCTAAGTGTTGAGCCTGGGGGCTAAGCCTAGGGGGATTAAGCCTAGGAATAATATTTTAATATTATTCCAAAAAAAAAAAGATGTGCATTTTGTGTTTTATCCTAATTTTTGGCAAGGGAGGACGTACAAGGGTGATGCATGTTGGTGGAATGCATGCAGTTCCTTGGGTGACAAGTGTCAACCCTGACGCATGCGAATAAACGACCAGGGTGAGCCGTGAGAAAGGCTCCTCCTCCTCCTCCATTCGATCCTCATATTGCCAGAAGGTGAATTGGTCTGACTCTTGCAGAGAAACCCTTGTGCATCCTCTGAATCGAAAAGGCATGTATCTGTGTTTGTTCCGGGATAGCCGATACATCCCTTGTCTGAACAGTTCGAACCTGCATTGACCCCTGCATGGATTGTTTGTCACGCATCCCTGACAACCAGAGCGTGAGTCTATCCTGTGTTGGAGGATTGGGAAATAAGAAGTGACCTGCCATTGTTGAACCTGTTGGAAAGCCCGTGTCTGTTTTCCCCATGGGTTGTTGTGACCACGCAGTGCTGGACTGCATGGGGTCTTGTTGGCCAGTGGTACAACTCTCTCTCCAGGTGAGAGAGGTGATTGAGGTTGGTAGAATAGGTTGTTGGCCTGTGAGTGATTCTCTCCAGGTGAGAGAGTGCGCGGAGGAAGGAGAGGACTCCTGGAAGGAACCCTGTAGCTGCCACAGAGCCTGGAGACTTCTGGTCTGGCCTGTTCCTGTAACCTAAGGCAAGGGAGATTAGCAGCCGAAGGAATGTCCAGGTGACAGAGAAGGTGTATTCTCTTAGGGTGGAACAGGCATGTGGGGAATGAGGGTCTGTAGGCAGTGGGCATGGGAGGTTCCTGGGAGAGAATTCCTTCCTTGTGGTTGTGTGTTGTTTTCCCTGTAACCTCAACTAGCCCAGTATTCCTTGTCTTGGGGTGGAGCTTAGTCCCAGCTCGGGGGTGACCCACTGCTGAGCTGATGAGCAGTGTGGTCTAAGGCTGGGAGGTTCGTGGAAAGCCTGCACTTGGTTGGTGGAATCTACCATTGATAAAGATAAGTATCTGATTATGCTTTAATCATGTTTTGCATGACTATGCTGCTTATGTATCATGTTTTCCGCTGTGTATACGAATTAATATGAAAAGATAATTGCTTGCTGATTATGGCAGTAATTCATATGAATACTCTGTGTTGAATGTGTTTATTGTTTAAATGCATGTGGGTTAAATAACATTTGTATGAGTTATGTACAAAGTGGTGTTATAGTCTTCTTTTAAGAGCGATTAAACCTTAGTAGCAGAAAAGGTGCGCTACAGTTTGGTATCAGAGCCAAGGTTTCGACACTGAGCCTAGATGGGCCAGTGGAGCGGTCTTTGGACCGAGAATGCGAGGGGAAATTGGGTCTGGAAGGCGAATTTCGTACCCTGGTTTGCTCCAAAATGTCAAGGAGTTACTTGACAAGTTTTAAAGCTCAAGAGGTATAGCGGCTTTATGAAAGCGTAGCCAGTGTGGTATGAGTCCATAGGGAGAGAGGACTCCACACCGGTGGTGTAGGAGATCTAGGATCTATTCGGGAGGGAAGGCAAACCCTTGTGACCGTCAGATTTGAAAAGTGTGCACGGGGTTTAAAACCCTTTGGATATTGCATAGGAGTGTGGAAATCACGATACGCGAAATCCCGAATTAGTCAGGATCATCCATCTCAAAGGGATAGGTGGCGATAATAAAGAGCCTGTTGACATTTCGCATGCCGAAATATCGGGATATCGACATTCGTGAAATCAGGAGTCACGATGAAAGGAGGTCGGGAATTTTCATGGTAAAAGTCCCGCGAATGATCCGAGCAGTCCGTTTGTGGGGACACGTGGCAAAGATCGAGCGACCCATCGATATATCGGCTACCGAGGTTTTGAGTTGACATAGAACTTTGTCATCAGGGAATCACAAGTTGCGAAATCCCGAGATTGGGAGCCCATCGACATATTGGGGTTCGACGTTTCGCGAATCCTGAAGACAAGGCACCCGAAGCACTTGAAATCGCGAAATCGTGAAATAGCGAGAAGCGGCGAGGACCATCCATTCTTGGGGACACGTGGACGAGATCGAGGCATTCAGGAAAGTGTCGGAAGGAGAGTCATCCATCGGGAAATCGGGGTTCGGGGAATCGCGAATCCTGAGGACATATGTGTTTCGACATTAGAAAGTCTGAAACCCCGATAGGAGGTATGACTGTGGTCATATAAGGGGAGGTCGTGTGAACCACGAGTCTAGCTCAGAGGGCTAATGGGAGTTAGAGCGCATCGACGTTTGGAAGCCCAAAACCCCAAAAGGATCTAGACCATTAGATATAGCTCATTGAGGATCGTTGGATCACGTATAAGAAACCATGTATCGGATTTCGGAGATAGGAGTGACAAGAGGTTGGGAGTCACTGCGTAATGAAGTCCCGAGTACTGAAAACCCGAAAGTCCCAAAAAATGAAGTTTCAAAAAAAAAACCCAAAAGTGCAGAGCCAAACGAGAGCTCAGAAAACCCATTGGAATCGAAATGTCTTTTGTTCTTGTTCGTATTAGTCATAAATGTTGTGGATTGTTCGGGAAGTTTTGATGGCCTGACAAACTTCGAATTTAATTGCACAGTGCGTGTGCAAAGTTCAATGGAGGTCAGGACTCCAGTTAACCAACGCCGAGTATGGAGTGGGGAAAGGTGCAGATTACCCCTAAAATAGAAGACGAACATGAAGGAAAGGATGTTAACCTGGGATTCGAAGGATCGAACTCCAATGGGCATGGAAAAGAGAAGGATAAGGAAGGACACATAATGAAAATCATTAAAGGATTGCAAAGAGACGCCAAGGCTCGCCGAGCTGATAGTCGAAAGCTCGTGAAAGTCAGGGATCGACAGGGTGAATTAAACTTAAATTTTTTGAAGAGCCTGGAAAGAATAGAGAAGAAAATCGAGAAGGGAAGAGACTCAAGTAAGACAGAGAGTCGCAGAACCCATGGGAGAAGAAGTAGGTCGAGGAGTGGTAGCTGAAATCTTAGTCGCTCCCAAAGACATTCTGACAGGGAGACACACAGTAGTTTAAGCCCATCCCTTACCAGAAAACATAAAAAATATGGAAAGGAGGAATTGAAAGGGGAGATGAACAAAATTAAGCCTCCAACATTCGATGGAGAACATAAGAAGGAGGAAGATTCCAAGACATGGTTACTTGGCATGAAGAAATACTTCCAACTGCAGAATTATTCCACCCATGCAGAAGGAAGAATTGCAATGTACCAACTGAAAGAAAAAGAATCCGTGTGGTGGGATCAGTTTGTGCAGGTGCAGCACATCAGAGAGAAAGAGGTCACATGGAAGGAATTTAAGAGGTATTTCGAGAAGAAATACTTGACTAAAAGATACTATGACAGAAAGATGAAGGAGTTCTTCAAACTCAAGCTAGGCAGCATGACTATTGATGAGTATGAACGAAGTTTTCTGGAACTACTGAAGTATGTTCCATTCATCAAAGACGAGGCTATCAAGATTCAGAGGTATCTGAGTGGATTGCCACCTTCCATTGGTGACAAGATTCAATATGATGATCCTAAGACTATGGAAGAAACAATAAGAAGGGATAAATGCTTATACGAATAGCAAAGAGAAAAGCCTACCTTTCAAAAGGCTTGGGATGACCAGAAGAGGTTTAAGAAAGAACAGAGGCAAAAGGGAAACATGCCTCCCTTTTTCAAGAATGGCCCTGGGGAATAGTCATCCTTTAGAGACCCCAGGAATGTTGAAGGGAGTGAGCAGGTGCCAAGACTGCCACCTATGGAGTGTTGGGGTTGTAAAGGGAATCATAGGTACAGAGACTGCCCCCACAGAAAAGACAAAGCAAGAACTGTCCATATTGTTCAGCAAGCCGAAACAGTGGAGGATATGGGCAGTAGAATGCTGAGGATCTATGCATCCTTGGACAACAAGCAAGCAGAATTTCAATCGCACATGATTGAAGTGGAAGGTACGATCAACAACCGACCACTTGTTATTTTAATTGATTCAGGGGCTAGCCATAGTTATGTAGATACTAGAGTGGTGGAAAGTTTGCATCTAACGAGAAGCAAACATGAGAAGTCTTGGTTAGTGCAGTTGGCCACAGGGACCAAGAGGAAGGTCACTGAATTGGTTAAGTGCTGTTCAGTAAACATGAAAGGAATGAGCACTAAGGCTGAATTGAACATTTTGCCTTTAGGCTCATATGATTGCTTAATTGGGATGGACTGGTTGGACTAGCACCATGCCCTTCTGGATTGCTGTAACAAGAGATTTACATGTCTGGATGAAGAGGGAAATCAGGTAACAGTCCAAGGAATTCCTAGAGCCGTGGCTGTGAGGGAAATCTCAGCCATGCAGCTGAAGAAATTTTACCGGAAAGGCTGTCAATTATATGCAGCTCGGGTGGAAGAAGCATCTCGAGATATAGTATCGAATTTGGAAGATCATGAAGTACTCAAGGAGTTCAAGGATGTATTTTAGGAGGTACCTGGACTACCTTCGAGGAGGGACATCGATTTTTCTATAAATTTGATGCCTGGAATAGCTCCAGTTTCGAAAGCTCCTTATAGAATGAGTACACCAGAGCTGAAGGAGTTGCAATTGCAGCTCAAAGAGCTACTAAAGAAAGGTTACATTCACCCCAGTGTGTCACCGTGGGGAGCCTTGGTCCTATTCATGAAGAAGAAAGATGGGACGTTGAGGCTGTGCATTGATTTTCGAGAGTTGAATAAGGTCATTGTCAAGAACAAGTATCCTCTGCCAAGGATTGATGATCTTTTTGATCAGTTGAAGGATGCGAAAATATTTTCGAAAATAGATCTCCGATCAGGATATCACCAAGTGAGAATAAAGGATGAGGACATCAGCAAGACCGCCTTTAGAACAAGGTACAATCATTATGAGTTCACGGTGGTGCCGTTTGGACTGTCCAACGTGCCTGCTGTTTTCATGTGCTTAATGAATGGAGTGTTCAGAAATTATTTGGACAAGTTTGTCATAGTCTTCCTAGACGATGTCTTGGTGTATTCCAAGACAAAGGAAGAACATAAGAAACACCTGAGAACGGTGCTGCAGGTGTTGAGAGAACACCAACTGTACGCAAAACTGAGCAAGTGCTCTTTTTACCAAAGGCAGATCCATTATTTGGGGCACATTATATCTGAAGAAGGGATCACTGTGGATCCTGAGAATGTATAGGCCATTTGAGAATGGCCAGCGCCAAGGAATGTGGCAGAAGTTAGATCTTTTATGGGTCTGGCAGGCTACTATAGGAGGTTTATAGCCAGATTCTCAAAGATAGCTCATTCTATCACTTCCTTGCAAAGGAAGGAGAAGAAGTTCCAGTGGACTAAAGAATGTGAGAGCAGCTTCCAGCGATTGAAGTAGCTGCTAACTAGTGCTCCGATCCTGAAGATTGCAGATCCAGAC
>ML790183.1:256249-284162 GCA_009831015.1 Picea engelmannii | reverse complement strand
CAAGTTGGCAACAAGATTTTGTGGGCCATTTGAGATCCTGGAAAGGATTGGGCCAGTTGCATACATGCTTGCATTACCTACATCTATGACTGTACATAATGTGTTTCATGTTTCACTGCTTAAGAAATATGTACCTGATGCTAGTCATATTATCGATTGGACTGTGATTCAGGTGGAACCAGAAGGTGTCCTGCAAGTGCATCCTATGTGCATATTGGACAGGAAAAGAAAACAGCTCCGGAATCGAGCTATAGAGCTTGTAAAGGTCCAATGGACCTGGTACGGTCCTGAGGACGTGACATGGGAGCATGAAGAGGTTATGCGGGCAGAGTACCCGCATATTTTTGAAGATTTTGAAAGGCTTGCAGAGACAGTGTAAGTTGCACTGAGGACAGTGCAAAAATAAGGGGAGGGGGATTGTAGTGTCCCCAAGGCCAAGCCCCGTTGTAAACCAAGTTCTGAAAGGAATTGTAATTATGTTTTATAGGCTAGTGAGCCAAGTTATTATAAGCTGGAGACTTATGTGTTTGTTAGGCCAGGGAGCCTAAGTGTTGAAGGCCAGGAGCCTGCTGTTGTACTTGTATGTATGCAGACCATTTAATAAAATATAAACACCGCCAGGTGCAGACCGACCACGATGAATGAGTGAAGGGGGACTAAGCATCCACAGAGTGGGCAAGGAATTAGGGGCTGGAAGGTGGGAAAGGGGCTAAGTGTTGAGCCTGGGGGCTAAGCCTAGGGGGCTTAAGCCTGGGAATAATATTTTAATATTATTCCAAAAAAAAAAAAAACATGTGCATTTTGTGTTTTATCCTAAGTTTTGGCAAGGGAGGACATACAAGGGTGATGCGTGCTAGTGGAACGCATGCAGTTCCATGGGCGACAAGTATCAACCCTGATGCATGCGAATAAACGACCAGGGTGAGCCGTGAGAAAGGCTCCTCCTCCTCCTCCTCCTCCTCCATTCGACCCTCAGACTGCCAGAAGGTGAACTGGTATGACTCTTGCAGAGAAACCCTTGTGCATCCTCTGAACCGAAAAGGCATGTATCTGTGTTTGTTCTGGGATAGCCGGTACATCCCATGTCTGAACAGTTCAAACCTACATTGACCCCTGCGTGGATTGTTTGTCACGCATCCCCAACAACCAGAGCGTGAGTCTATCCTGTGTTGGCGGATTGGGAAATAAGAAGTGACCTGCCATTGTTGAACCTGTTGGAAAGCCCGTGTCTGTTTTCCTCGTGGGTTGTTTTGACCACGCAGTGTTGGACTGCATGGGGTCTTGTTGGCCAGTGGTACAATGCTCTCTCCAGGTGAGAGAGGTGATTGAGGTTGGTAGAACAGGTTGTTGGCCTGTGAGTGATTCTCTCTAGGTGAGAGAGTGGGCGGAGGAAGGAGAGGACTCCTGGAAGGAACCCGGTAGCTGCCACAGAGCCCAGAGACTTCTGGTCTGGCCTGTTCCTGTAACCCAAGGCAAGGGAGATTAGCAGCCGAAGGACTGTCCAGGTGACAGAGAAGGTGTATTCTCCTGGGTTGGAACAAGCATGTGGGGAATGAGTGTCTGTGGGCAGTGAGCGTGGGAGGTTCCTGGGAGAGAATTCCTTCGTTGTGGTTGTGTGTTGTTTTCCCTGTAACCTCAGCTAGCACAGTATTCCTTGTCTTGGGGTGGAGATTAGTCCCAGTTCGGGGGTGAACCACTGCTGAGATGATGAGCAGTGTGGTCTAAGGCTAGGAAGTTCATGGAAAGCTTGCACTTGGTTG
The DNA here is from genome assembly GCA_009831015.1 of Picea engelmannii. Taxonomy (NCBI): domain Eukaryota; kingdom Viridiplantae; phylum Streptophyta; class Pinopsida; order Pinales; family Pinaceae; genus Picea; species Picea engelmannii. The sequence goes on along the minus strand of ML790183.1, from coordinate 282,402 downwards.
GTGGAATCTACCATTGATAAAGATAAGTATCTGATTGTGCTTTAATTATGTTTTGCATGACTGTGCTACTTATGTATCATGTTTTCCGCTGTGTATATGAATCAATATGAAAAGCTAATTGCTTGCTGATTATGGCAATAATTCATATGAATACTCTGTGTTGAATGTGTTTATTGTTTAAATGCATGTGGGTTAAATAACATTTGTATGAGTTATGTACAAAGTGGTGTTATAGTTTTCTTTTAAGAGCGATTAAACCTTAGTAGCAGAAAAGGTGCGCTACACAGGTGGACATGGGCTCTTGGTATTATACTTTAGGGGATTTGGTTATTGCTTGAGGACAAGCAATTTTCTAGTAGGGAGGACTACAATGTCCCCACTTTGGGACATCATTACATTACAGAGGGTTATGATGACTAGTGTAGCCAGATGGAGGTTATAGCAAGTACAAAGATTATTGAGAGGTATTTTGGGGTTCGGCTTGCATCACTCATCCCATTTCATCATTATGATCCATTCCGCACAGGTTGGCTTTGGTTCCGTTGCATTCCGACGATTTCCATGATTTTTAGTATTTTGAGCTATAAGTTAATTAAATTCACTCAAAAGGTCATTTTGGGCACAATACTTGGAGGAACCTCTCAGTCTAATAGCTCATTAGAATTGTGAGGAACATGACTACAGGATAGGATGATGAAAAGTGACTTTCAGTGGCCATGGAAGCCACTAGGAGAGATAAGGTGCTTTTCAGAGGTAAAAAGGTTAATTAATTAATTGAAGTGATTTAATTAATTAATTAATTAATAATTAAAAGAGAAAGGTCACTTTGGAGAGACAAGGGGATGCAGGAAGTATAAATAAGAGTCAAGGGCCTCTATTCTCTCATTCATGGATGATTATCATTTTTATATCCGACTTCTAGCTAGAGAGCCCATACCTTGGGGGTTTTGATTTAACAAATCCTAGAGGACGATTCAGTGGTGAAAGATTCCACCTAGCTTGTCCACTCCATTCTAGTTTAGATCTACTCAGTGCATGAGGGTTCTACACCAGCCACAGGCACAAGAAGAAAGAGAGGTTGCACCATTGGGGGTTTCCAGCAAGGGGGGCACACTATTCATTGAAGGAAGGTTCGATCTAGCCAAGGAGAAGGGATTTTGGAGATTTGAGCATCTGGGTTCTTCTTGCAAGGTTTTCACCATCATTTCTAGTGCTTTTGAGAGAGTTCTATGGTATAGATGATTTCCTAGACCTTTGGGACGAATGGAGAGAAGGAGGGCATTTATGAGATTAATATCTATTCAGTTTGGAGGGGTTCTACTTCAGATATGACCTTAAGACTTCACCTAGTGACTTGCAGTGTCCCGATCTATCTTTCTAGCAAGTTTCAGGGCATTTGGAGGCCTCCTTCATCAGGGACGAAATTGTAGGGTTTGACAGTTTTCAGGAGGGCACAACTCCATTAGAGGATTCAACATTTGGAGGAGATTCCCTTGGTATTTCGATATGATATTTCAAGAGGGAATTCTACTCATCCCGATCTACAGTTCGACATCTTCTACGAAGTATTTGGAGGTCTTTGACAATAGGGTCAAAATATTGAGGGTCTTCAGTGTTTCAGCGGGGCATAGCACCATCTAGCTTGAGGGTTGGCACTTCATATGTCCCAGATCTCTCTTGTATTGATCATCATTATATATTAAGCCTTTATAGGCTTGTTTTGTCTTCTCGGGAGCATTTTGTAGCAGCTCTTATCATGTTTCTTGGAGCCATCTGTTGAGAATTCCATATTGGCCTCACTCTTGTATCAAGTTCTTGCTCATTATATTAATAAAGGTCATATTTGGCTATTGGTTCCATAATTGGTGTATCTTGCACTTTCATTGATTGTATCTTCAGATATATGTGTGATTATTGAACAAAAACCCTAAGGCTGAAATCAAGAGGTCAACCTGCAAGTAAACACATACAAACAAGTAAATCAACAAAGTGTTTGACGAAATACCACACTCAGTAAAAGTTTAAAAATGCACCCAAACCATGATGTTCCTAGCATATTGGATTGGGAACATTACACTCCCATACTTAAAGTTTCCAACTCACATGGGGTCTTGGGTTGGAGTGATGCTTGAAGGGGATACTAAGGTGAATTGTTTACATGGATTATATCTTAAGTTACATCTTACTTTGCATGTTTTAAGGACTAATATTTCTTGTGAAACTTGGCTAACCTTGTCTTATCTTTTGCTTTTCTTTGGATGGCCCTCATATGGTTCTTTGAGGGACATCCTGGGCTTGTTCCCAAGACATTGTGTCTTTATTACATGACCTTGGCATGTGTGATGCAGAGCAGTGGGTCATCCAGTGACTCACCACCATCATACATTATCTCTCACATCCTTAGGACCTTAGATGATGGAGAGATAGGCTTGGTTTGAAAAGATTTAGTCATGATAGAAAACAAATGGGATGGGATCCCATAGGCTAGGCAGAGTACCCCAGAGCTTATTTTTCACCAGGATTAGAGACATTGCTACAAAATATAGCCAGACACCATGCAGAGACGAGATGCATCTCCCTCCAGCCTGGATGCAACACCTAGATCCTAGATGTTGGCCCTACTTTGGTGATGACATCATCTTTTAGGGCTTCATGGAGCTAGGGTACTGATGATGGTTGGCATTATCTTGGGTGAGGAGAGACATCATTTTCACCCACTTCACTCTTGATTGGTGCCATGTGACCTTTGGAGTTCTCCTCCTTGCCTAGGAGGGCTTGACGTCACAGACATGCGGCCATTATTGATTTATATTTTGCATTTTAGCATTTGTAAAGGACAAATGAGGGGTTGGTCCCACTTTTTATGAATGAATGTTATGTTATGTGGATAAATTATGCTAGACTAGCCTCATATAAGAAGGCTAGCACTATCCTTTTCATTTGGATCATCATTCCTCACCATTTGTGGGGTAACACTTCTAGCATTTTCGTTATTTCATCCTTCTTGGTCTTTCTCTCTCATGCACTATGCCTAAAGAAGGTCTATTGTGGATTGTTTTACTGATTTTGGATGGATATTTATGCAATTAGGGTTTCATACTCTTGGTTTCTTGGACAAAGTAAGTAATTTTCTACAATTCTATGGTATTGTGTTGATGTAAATGGTGAAATTGCTACTTTGTTGCAAGAAATCTCGTTTTGTTGAAACCCTACGAAGGGAACATAAGTGATTTTTCCCTTCACAAAATTTTGTTTTTCGAAGTTGGTGAATCGTCCTTGCTAGGGTTAGAAGCCTAAATCCCTAAAGTGCTAGCACTTTAGGATTTTATCCCTAGACAAATGACCTTTGATCTAAGTGAAGTTACAAGAAGGGAGAAATGATAGCTAGGGACCAAACCTGCTTGCAGCCTAGATATCCTTTTCCTCAAAGTCTAAATCCTAAGGCCCAAACATGCTCGTACCTTAGGGTTAGAATCTACCTCTTGAATTCAATTAGATCAATCTTCAAGCTTGGATGCATTTGAGATGCCATAGGCCCTAGAATGATAATGACACTAATCTAGAAGTAAATCTTATGGTGAAAGTAGTTGATAAAATCACTTTTTTCTAAATCTCTCACATGTTCTAAACTTTACTAACTCTAACCTTGACAAACTTACAACATTTATTGTTGTTGTACAACTCAAGGTGAAATCACCAGTTTCTTCTCTTCTACCTAGAGAAATCACCAGTGTCTTCTCTTCTACCTAAATAAATCACTGGTTTCTTCTCTTCTACCCAGATGCTTAACTTAGATAGTAGGGTTTCTCTTCTACCCATAATGTCTCTTTTCAAGCTTATTTTGATCTTGTTGCAACTTTAACTCCATCATTGTACATTTCTTTTTTTGTTTAATATAAGTAGTATTTCGTCAAGAAAGAAAAAAGTTTCCTTGGTGGATCGTCTCTTGTGCAAATTTTTTGATGACGTATGCTTGTCATTTTAAATATTGCAATATAAAGCATACAAAATTATTGTCTCCACAATTCTCTAAAACTATTTTGTTAATTTATTCCAAGCATCTGCATATCCCTACTCCAACTTGGCCTTTGTTGTTGTCCCTAAATAGATTGGCATCCTGCCTACCAATCTCCAAGTGTTTCCACCATGGAGTATCCTTGTCAAATTGCATACATGATAATAGTGCCAAATGATGATTTGGGAGTAGAATCATCCCAAAGTTGCAAGTTTGGATGACAATGAGATAGAATTAATCAAGAAATATTATTTTTTCCACGTGAATAAATAAATAAGACAAAAAAAAAATTAATCACAACATCATTCATGGGACATCGGAATAATCCTTAAAGCTCTGATTCAACTCATAGTCTATACATTATGTGTCTATGATCCACAAAGATGAAGGATATCTTATCACAAATTCCTAGGGATAACTAAGGAGATGATGTCTCGAGGCTCTCGAGTTACAGACATGGAGTATCGAGAGACAACTTGACCAGTAGTGTTCACTTGCACAGATAGAGGCCCTCTTCACCAACACAGTTCCAGGTTCATCATGATCAACGGGCTTCCGGAAGACACTGGGTCTTGCTCCATGAGCTACAAGCCAAGTATTATGGTGAGTTTCATTTCAATATTTGAGGAATTTGAATTTGTGCATTTTGTTATCCATCAAAGTTGCACTAGGATGAACTTCCAGTGAGTCACCAAAGATTGAAAATTGATTGTTCAAAATTCAGAGTTCAAAAGTTTAGCGAGTCAATAAGACCAACTTTTTCACATTTTCCATAAAAAATTGTAATAAGAGATGTTGCATGATGAACTTGTAAAAGGTATTATCCACCTTTGACTTAGGCATGAGTTGTTACTCTAGAGTGTTTTTTTTACCTATTAATTATATTTTGTCATTTTAAGGCAATTTATAATTTATGAGTTTTTTCACTCAATTTCCCCAGAGCTGGAGTATATACTCATGTTTAGGCCTTAGCATGGATATAAGCCTAGTGTCTAATTTATATTACCATTCTAAACATACTCCTAAAGTGTTATGGAAATGTGATAAGTCCCCCTTAGTTTTTTTTTTTAATTTTTTCAGTTAATTAAAAATTTCCCTCAAAACCATAATTTTTAATTAAAAAATAAATTTGTAATAAAAAAGTGGTACTAGGAGTGTTCCTATGCCTTGGGGGTGCTCATTTGTGGAGCTAGAGCACCCACATTATGTAAGTACCCACTTGGTTGAGTAAAATTAGTGATTTTAATCACTTAAAAATCAATTTTACTAAAAAAATCCCAAAAAGTCAAATAAAATCAGCAAGTGTTAAATTTGGGGAAACATGTGGGGACATGTTTTAGATGAAATAAAGCCTAAAAGGCTATGTGGCAGCCACAAGAAGCAATTTATATGTGACTTAGATTGATTGGGTAAGATATTGAGGAGTTATTGAGTGTGGGTCAAGAGGAAGTGTGCCCTCCTTGAGAGAGGTGGTGCACCCACATGTGAACTCACCCACCTTTTGAGAAGTTGCAACTTCCTATCCACCTAATCCCCTCATGTGGAAATTCGTGGGAGATTTGGGATAAGTGGAAGCCCCACCCCATATACTTGGCATCTCTTACTCTTCCAAGTGGTGCGTCCCTCTTCTCCAAGTGGTGCACCCTCCTCATCTTCCCACTTTCACCTTTGGCTATATAAGAAAGCACTCTCCCATTGAAAAATCTAGTTGGAGCTTGGGATTTGTGCCATTGTGATTGTTGTCTCATTCATATTATTGGAATAAAAAGGCTTTGGAGGCTACATTGGTGTCTACTTTCATGTGTGGAGCTTCTATGTTACATGCTCAATTGTGAGGTATAATTTGCTTATGTGTATTTCTTGCTTTTGCTAGTTATTGTATGCCTTCTAAGAGGAGCTATCTCCTAATCGGGTAAGATTATAAACTTGTTTGTTTATTGATCTTATTGTTTGTTTACAAGTGATAGCTTTAGTATGCATGTTCATTTTGGTTAATTCTCATGCTTATTTCAAAGTTTCTTTGTAAGTAGCATCATATGTTTAACAATTTGTTGGCAAGGAATCTCAAAGTATTTTTGCAGATCTCACACTTGAAGAGGAGGATAGGCAACGGTTGCACTTACCTCACCCTTCAAGACTTCAAAAGAGACATATCCCCTCTTGTCGATCCATCAACAAGGACTCCATTTGCCCAGTTTCCAAGGGTTAAAGCACTTCTCCTCTTTCAAATTTCTGTTTTGGTTACTTACTTCAATCACATATAAAGTAAAGTTTAAAGGCTGAATGTTTCAATACTTCGTATGTCTAAAAGAGCAAGTAGATAGATCATAAAGTCATTCAAAAATCTAGCTTGCCAGTGGCTAAAATTTCTTTATTTTTTTTAAAGAAATTTTCTTAGATAAAGATAGTCCTTTTTCAAAGAGTTTAAAGTTAAATTTGAGCAAAGTCTTATTGTTTTATTTTCTGTTTTAGGACAGCAAAGAGTTTAAGTAAGAAAGAGCTNGCTAAAATTTCTTTATTTTTTTTAAAGAAATTTTCTTAGATAAAGATAGTCCTTTTTCAAAGAGTTTAAAGTTAAATTTGAGCAAAGTCTTATTGTTTTATTTTCTGTTTTAGGACAGCAAAGAGTTTAAGTAAGAAAGAGCTTCTTTTAGTTAGTTTAGACTTAGAAATTTTGCTAGTTTATCATAGACTTTTACTTAGAAATTTTAATTTAATATTCTAATAACCAAAGACACTCTTAAAGTGTTTTTGGCCATCCATTTGCATCTTGTTTGCTTGTTGTTTTGTGCAGGTCTGTGAAAGGATAAAGGGATACTTAGTCCAAATCTTGAAGATTTGAATCTTTCAAGACCCCCAAAATGACCCCGTGTTCCCAAGAAACATTGTAAAAAATCTTTTATTTCATTTTGATCCATATATAAGGGCCCACATCTCATTTTAAGAGATACAAAGACTCTTAAAAAGAGCAATTGTAATTGAGAGAATAAAATAAGTGAGCCAAAGGAGGTCTCACTTTGATTCCCCCCCCTGGGGTGTGTGTGTTGTGTGTTTTTTGGATCTTTGTCTTAGTTTGCTTCAAGTTTTGTTCATGTTATCACCATAACAATTTTTAGATGGAATCCAAGTCTCAGGATTTAGCAAGGGGCTGGATCGGTGTGGAGATGCGAGAATTTGGAGGACAGGGCCACACATGGTAGAGAAGGGCTAAATATAGTAGAGGGAAAAAAGTTGATGGGGCCTGATGGGCCACAGATCTCAAACATCCCAGATCAACAGTCAGAAACCATATCGAGCGGGGAACTAGTGTAAATTTTAATCGTTTAAGAGTGGGCCGATAGAAATACTGTGGTTTTGGCGTGCGACCACGTGGCACCACCAGAGGCATATCATGGTGAAAAGCAGTCTACCCCAAATCGCTTTGCCTCACCCCCGATATCGGAAAGCGTATATAAAAGGAGGGCCCCCGATCATTATTTTATGATATTTCAAATCATTTGAACATTCGAAAATTGGCGCAAATGCTCCGTTCGAACTGAAGCTCAACAGTGAACCATACTCGCACATTTTCCACTCATTCTCAAGTATTTTTCATCATGGCCATGAATCCTGTCATTTTATCCGTAACAGAACAAGATCCCTCCTCGAAAGAAAGAAGCCCTAATTGACAGAGACTCCGATATATTTAAGATAGAAATAACTGTCTCACCCATTTCCGTATCCAGAGCCAATTTGTTAGATATTTAGGGAGACAAATACCTTTCCTCAAAGCGGTCCAAGCCTCCATAGTCCCTTACGCCATCGAAGTCGCATTCCCTTTCCTAGAATTCATAAGCTGGTGTGCAGAACAATACTCGCAGGAAGAAAAGGTCATTTTAAATAAGCTAGGGTCAGAGGTCCTGTGCAGAGTAGATAGCCCGTCAATTTGACACGCCCTCGGTACACCAGAGTCTCGCCTCGCAGTGTCTGAGCCCTTTGAGGAAGAGAAGCTAATTATAGTCTACAGAGAATGTCCCTCCGAGGTCAAAACTCTATTTTTGCATACCATTGTTAAACCCAAACATGATTCCGAGAGTCCGTCGTTGCCTATGAATGTAAGCGTCATTGTTATTGAGGTCCAATGGGCCTGTTCCATACTTAGTCAGATTTTAGGTTTAGATAATGACAAATTTGTAGTAGAGGTCATGTTGGGTTTTCTGTTGACCTTTTTTTAGTCAGAGTCCAGTCCATAAGTTTGTATCAGTTTTGAAGAGTTCATAGTTGATAATGTACACAAGCAGTTAGTGAACTTCCAATCACTAAGGCACTTCAAGTACTACACACACTTGCTGAGAATGTTCCTAGAGACAAACAAGACATAATTCCCTGAAGCTGCATTCATATCAACTGAATGCAAAAGGATCACAATGCTCATTTTTATAAATATGATCATGTCCAGAATTTATAGCTTGATCTTTAGCACTAGCCTGCCAAGGGTTTTACAGGAAACAAAAAAGTTATTTGCAACCCAATCCAAAGAACAAAGTAGGAGATTGGGTGTTGTTCATGTCCTTTATTGTAATTTGGGTAGATGGTTATCAAGAGGCACCTTACCTTCTACATGTTTTCCTGACTCCTAAGAGTCTTTTCCCTGGAGTTCATCAGGCAAAGAATCGTCTCAGAAACAAAACAATTTTTGAAAATGCACAAAGCGTCTAACTTAAAGTTTCATTTCATAGTAGAACCCTTTGTTGTAAAGACTAGATCATGCTTGCCTCAGATCCATGCCAAGCTCAAGGAGTTTGGATTTGCACAGTTACAAGTGAGAAAATATGATCCACACCAGGTCATATCTAAAAGAAGATTGATGAGCAAACAAGGCCCTTATGAACATGATTATGTTGAAGGTTTTGATAAAATGGAAAATCTGGAAACCTGTGCAGATATGGAAGTCATTTTGCACCCTGATCAGACACAACAAATAGAGTCAACCCCGCAGCAGATCCAGATACAGAAAAATTCTCCAAGGTTGATTGTTAAAGCTCCCAAGATGAGTGTTTATAGCAAAAGAAGCAGTTCGGAGGCCCTGGGCACCAGTGGTCAACAAAATGTTCTCAAGAAAATGAAAATCACACAGTCAACACAGATAGTAAAACTAGAGGAAGAAGAACCTAACAAGCAAATGAATATGGAAATGGTAGAGAGTGGGACCAAAAAATGAAGAGGCTAGTACATAAAGCATGCCACAAAGTGAAGGCAACTCAAGGGCTTTTAGCAGCAAGAAACATGTCTTTGATAAGACACCTGGGGCAGTCTACCAATCCAAAGAAGATTTAGCAAATCAATATGATGTTAAAGGGAGCTTGGCCATGAGCGAAATAAGAGATTTGATTCCCAAGGTAGAAAGGGTTTTTTAGCATAAGTCTTCCCTATTCTCAGTCAGGGATGTAGAAAGAAAGACACTCAACATAGCGGTGGTAGATGATGATAAAGTATCTGAAATTAAGTTGCATTATGAAAATATCAGTGCCCCAAACAAGGTGAATTTCACAGGAACACCAATGACATGCTGTATTCAGACTACCTAAGTCTGAGTTTAAGTGTTGCAAGGCTGACAACTCATACACTCAAGTTGGAAGAAAAATTGAGGCAGGAAAAAGCATCCATGAGAGCCCGACAAACTCAAGTCAAAAGATTAGAATCTGAAGGCCCTCAAGGGGTAAAAGCTTCCTTAGATGAGAAAGACAAGATGATTCAAAGCATGAAGAAAAGGATAAATATGTCTTCCACAGAGCATCCATAAACAATAGAGTTGACTGCTCTAGAACAACAAAAAGAGACATTTCGGCAGGAAGCGTTGAATTACAAAGCCAAAGTATTGCAGTTGGAAAAAGAAAAGGAGAATTGGTCACAAGGATAGGTAGAGGTATCAAACATGGCTGCAGTTGTACCTGGTACAACAGGATGTGATTCAAACACTGAAGATATCGTCCAAGCTATGTCCCAAGTAAGATTGAAGGTAAGAGAAATCAAAATCCTTAAGGGGGTCATAGAAAAGTTGCAACAAGAAATGAAAATAAAGGATGAGAAGATGGCCCAGTTCCAAAGGGAAAACTAAGATTTGTAAGAAAGAGTAGACAAGTTGAAGATGAGGTTGAAAGGTAAAGCACTTTTGCAGGGATCTAAACATGTAATCTGGGACTCTATTGGTATTGAAGTTGCTAAGTTCAAGGTGTACCTGAATTTCATAAATGACAAAGATAACATGACTATCACTGCTCGAAGAAGATGTACTATTGTGAATGAGACACTGGCGAAAAATCCCTCAGAGTGGGCCCAAAACACTATAAATTTTCTAGTTTTGGTTCCCACTGCTGAACTTCATACCATTGGGGTCAAAGACATGACTACACTGATCATTTGGGCTAGGAGGATCATTTCTAAGCACAAATTTCTCAAGTCAATTCAAAACAAATCCGTACATATGGAGAAGAGCATACATGAATTCAAGGATCTGTTTGAATAGTTGTTTATCAAAGGCCTCTCACCATTCTGGGATGGTAATGGGAAATTATACGATTAAGAATATTACAATTCTCTCCTATCCCAGTGCAGGATGGATCATTCCAAATTCGAAGGCCTAGTGGAAAACCTGAAAGGACCAAATATGGTGGAATATTTAACCACAGATTTTGAGATCTCAAATCAATTCAAGACTGTAAAGATCGGGCTGCCAACTATGACTTATGCTACTTGCATCGATCTGGAGATCTTGATAAAGGAAATGATGGATTACGATATTCCTTCTGACTTGCAGTGGAAAGAGATCGTGCAGCTAGGCAAGACAAAATGCACCTTTCCAGGAATCAGAAAATAGCCTCTAGGTGTCACCAGATTAGCGAGTTCAACAGAAGATCAAAGTAGGACAGATGGTGAAGACAAAAGGCGAGCAATCGGGGAAACCAACTGTTAGTTTATGAAACATTTTTTTTTTGTTAATCATTGTAAATCGGTTCATATGGCGAGACTGTCAGTTGAAATTATCGTCGTCAGTTTAGGAAGTTTAAATGTTTCAGTTCAACCATTTTAATCGAATTGTATAAATACTAGAAGTTCTGAATGAATTAATGTTGGTAGAAGTGCAAGGGCACCTTTTAGTTGTTTTCTGAACTCAATTGTAAATTTCTGGAGCTGAATTGAATACATATGCAGAAGCTTTTGAAGTCTCTATGAAAAGATTCTAATGGTGGTGATATGAGCTTTGTCTCCTTTCATTGTATGTATTTCATGTGTTCTTTAATTCCATTTACATTTTCTTTTGTTTAAATTGGAGAGTTAAAGGCCCATAATTCATCTTATGATGCTCTCAACTTAAGAAATTTAAACTGTGTATATTTCTTCTTAACTAATTCAGAATTCATTTAAGTAATCCTCTGATGCAGTTATTTGTTTTCTTCTTCCTCTTACACTTTTCTTAAATACTATTTACAACTCAGATTCATCACCTGATTTATCCTTTATCCTCTGGAGAGTTATAACGACCAGTCATTATTTTCATTCACTTTCAGAATTTTGATTTCATATCCCTAAGTTTCCTTCCCCTTCCTAGCCAACAAATTTATCAAAACCCCCCAAAATAATCCAAATCTATCCACTGATTATCAAACAAATACCAAGTGACATGAGAGAGCCTTCTCTGAGTTGAGCAGGCTAGTGGCCAGCTCTAAAGTAGGTTGAAACAATTACCTCTTTCGTTTGTCCAACAGTCAGACCAAATTTACAGAGTGCTAACAATTCCTTTGATTTAATTGGTAAAATAAACTCACAATCATATCTAAAGGTTAAAATAAATCACAAATTTAGATTAGATTTCATTTTCACAAAGTAGAATACTAGTTGTCAGTTAGATTCAAGTTTTTTGCAATTTTCAATTTGGCAATAAACCGTCTCCTCAGCTCCTCCAAAGATGTTGTTCAGTGAAGAATCTAGTAATTACAAAACATTTCAATTTCAATATTTTTCTCATTTGTTTAAAATAAACAACTCCCCTCAACTCCCAGTGCGGTTCCTGACCCTTCTAGTTGCAAGCTAGTCTTGATCTGTTGGGAGTAAGTCTCATACACGCTGGGTTGGTCAGTGGTGATGGAATATTAGGGAATCTCAATAGTTTCTACTTTAATGCATGGGAAAACGCCTAAAGGGAGTGTGTGAAGTAAGGTAGGCCCTCTCGGGACTTGGCTTCCCACCCGTTTTGTACATCTGACACCTTTAGTGAACTCACTTGTGAGGTCCCTAGGGCTTTGGTAAGTTCTCCGCAAGTTTCCAAACAAATCATAAGCCTCTAAAGAGGCCACAAAAACTTTCATTAATCTACCATTAATTTACCTTAATAAAATATGCGATCTACATTGCCCACGATACCTTTAAGGCACTGGTCTCATTTACACATTTTGCAAAGCCATATGCTTCATTTTCTTTTTCAGTCATTTACTTGGAAGAAAATTTGAATTCACTTGCATCTAACAAATTGTGTCTTAAGTATCCTTTTATGCAAGTGTATTTTTGATATATATCGTGGTGGTTAATTGATCTATGTATATTTTTGCTTTATGTTGGTTAATGAAAGAATAAACTCCTAGATTCATTTCTTGTACTTAGTTTAGTTCAAGCCTTAGTATATTTGTTAGGGACTACCCCCCTTGGCTTCGCTAGGAGTTATCCTAGACAGAGGAGTTGAGGATTAGGTGACAACACCTTAACTCTCACTTGACCCCAAGGAAACATCGAGTGGATTGAATATTTCTTCCATGTCTCCTAGGTGCGTATAAGGTGGCAACACATTTTAAACTTCTTTTGATTATGTAATGTCTACTTGGACATTATGCTCTTTGCCTTGTTTCACCTTGGTGGTTGACATTGTGCACTAGTAAGTGGGTCACCCTTGGGTATAGTTATGCTACTGGGAGGTCCCCTTAATTAGTCATCGTGCCACTCCCAACCATACTTTTCACTTTCCACACTTCATCCCCTCATCTCCTTACCTTTTGAGATTTTCGGGTATACTGACCTAAGAAGGGATTGTTCCTCATTTCATGGGAAGAAGGGGTTGAAGGCCCAGAGGATTGTAGCTGGAAAAATATAAAATCCAACCATGAACCTTCTATATGCTCGCCCAGGGATCCCAAGGACAATGAAATGTCTCTCATAAGAAACTGATGGGACCCGTAAAAAATAACTAATGCAAAATGCCAACCAAGGTGGAGTATCTATGGGCATTGTTTTTCATGCTTAGGTAGAAACCCCATACATGAATTCAACTCGGAGAAGCTTCATGTGACCAAGGTAGAGTCAAGGTGGGCACTGTTTGTTTAAGTTACCTGATCTATTATAATAGCCAAAACAAAAATATTGTAGATAATAACAATGAAACAACACAATAGATGAAACCACAACCCAAAATAATACCTTTGTTGATAGGAAACAATGTTCACTTACCTCTTCGAGGGGGAAACCTCTAGCATAGAAACGCTCTATCACAATAATTCTCAAGACCAGCTATCCAATCCCTCCTACTCTTATTTATACTAATTCTATCTTTTAAGGAAATTTCTAGAGGAAGATATTTCTAGAAGTGAAATCTTCTATTAGGTCCTCTTACATTGCCTTACTCTCCTTTATTTAATAGGCCTTATTAACTAATGTCAGTCTTTATTACATAGAAAATATATCATACTAACTAATGAAACATGAAGAGGGGTTAGGATCAGATCCTAACATGCCCTCCCCCTTCAAAAGCATCCTTGTCCAAGACCGAAGATGCATAAACTGCTAGAGTATGGTCGATGGTTCCCAAGTCGCATCCTCTGGTGATGTGTCCTTCCACTTGATCAACACTTCCTTGATAGTTTTTCCATGCAACCAATGTTCACGTGCATTGAGGATGACTTCTAGTTGGAGGAAAAGGGAGCCTTCTTCATCTAATTAAGGAAGGATGGTTTAGACCCTACAATTTTGTCCCACTGCTTTCTTTAAATCAGAAACATGAACACCGGATGGATTTTGGAAGTAGCTGGAAGTGCCAATTTGTAGGCCATTGAACCAATACATTTGATGATATGATAGGGGCCATAAAACTTGGGTGCCAACTTGTGATGTCCCTGGGCTTCGAGAGATGTTTGTTTGTAAGATTGGAGTTTGAGAAACACCTAATTGCCTTCCTAAAAAATCCATTCTAAATGATGTTGGTCCGCTTGTTGCTTCATGCGATTTTGAGCAATGTCGAGGTTATTCTTCAGAGTCTCAAGGGTGATTGTTCTACCTTGCAACATTTTATCAATAGATTGGACCTTTGATATGCCTACAAGATATGTAGTGACTATAGGTGGCCGTTGACCATGCATCGCTTCAGATGGGGTCATTTTAGTGGTCGTATGATATGAATTATTGTACCAACATTCGGCTAGGGGAAGCCATTGCACCCACTGGTGTTTTTTATTAGAAGAAAAAAATCACAAGTAAGTTTCCAAACATTTTTTGACCACTTTTGTTTGGTTGTTGGACTGGGGGTGATAGGCGGTGCTCATGTTCAGTTGGTGCCCTACAATTTAAACAACTCTTACCAAAATGTGCCAGTGAAAGTTGGGTCATGATCAGACACAATAGAGGTGGGCATGTCATGCAAATTGAAAATATAATCTAGGAAAACTTGCACTACCAATTCCGGTGTGAAAGGGCGGGGTAATGCACAAAAATGAGCTTACTTGGAGAGGCAATTAACCACCACCATGATGACTGACTTGTTCCCAACTTTGGGAAGACCCACTACAAATTCCATGGAGATGTCCGTCCATATAGAAGATGGAATGGGTAGGGGTTGCAGAGCTCCAAGAAACTTGATGGTTTCACCTTTATTGCATTGTCACACCTCACATTCAGTGACAAAGAGAAGGATGTCCTTCTTCATGCCTTCTCTAAAAAAATAACGACAAGCATGAGCATAGGTCTTTTGGAAGCTAGAGTGGCCCGCAATAGCAGATGAGTGCAACTCATTTAAGAGTCACGACTTGAGGGTTAAAGACAGTGACAGAACTAGGCAATCCTTATATCTGAGAATATTTCCTTGCTAGGTGTAGCTGAGGGGAGGATTAGGGTCCTCTTGAAGTCTATAAATTAGGCTAGACATAGTTGGATGTGTTAGCCACTCTTGTCATACTTCCTCAATCCAATCCAGAACATGTAAGGATAAGGCAAAGAGGGAGTCGTCCTCCTCATGTTGTCGTGACAAGGCATCCACCACTATATTGTCTTTGCCCTTTTTATATATGATTTCATAATCATAACCCAACATTTTGGTCGGTCACTTGTTCTGTTCTGGGGAGGATAACCGTTGCTCTAAAAAATACTTCATACTATGGTGATCTATTTTGATCTGAAAACAACGTCACAAAATATAAGGCCGCCACGTGTGCATCGCATGGAGAATGTCCATTGTTTATTTTTCATACGTAGCTCTTCCCAAATTATGACTACTCAACACCTAACTAGCAAAGGCCAGAGGTCGACCATCTTGTGTGAGCACTACACCAATACCAGTGCTGGAAGCATCCGATTCTTCCACAAAAGTTTTGTTGAAGTCAGGAGCTGCTAAGACTAGAGTAGTGCATATGGATCGCTTTAAATATGTGAAGGCTTGCTTTGCGACAAGTGTATAATGAAATGCATTCTTCTTAAGAAGGTTGGTCAAGGGCTTAGCAATTTTTCCATAATAGTGTACAAACTTCCTGTAATATCTTGTGAGACTGAGGAAACCCCAGAGGTGCTTTAAGGTCGTAGGTTGCAACCAATATTGCATAGCTCGTATATTTTTGGGGTCCACTCTTAACCCATATCGACCCACAATGTATCTTGTTATTGCACAAGTTGTAGGCTGGGAAAATACCGACCCAACCACCAAATTTAGACAACTTTGAGAACACCTACCCACTGTCACCTTAGGCAGGTATTCCCGTCACTTTAGAGATGATAGAATCACCTCAAGGGGGGGATCTCGGTGACCCTGGGGGGGAATGAGATGGAAATTGAAGAGATGAAGGAAGGCCCCCCTATAGGTCAAGAGAGAAGATGCATAAACGGCTTGGGAAAGAGTCTAGGTGGTAGCCAATGGTTCCCAAGAGATAAGAACAACTGCAAAGAATGTTGTATCTGCCCGAGACACAAGAACAAGCCGAGCATATATGTATAATGTTAGGTGGACAAGAAAGTGAAGCTTGTTGTCCCTAAATTGCAACATTAAATAACAATGTATATCAACAATATAGTAAGTATTAAAGCTGCTTAATAATTGTTAAAAGTCCAACAAATGATGCAAGAGATAAGCTAGATAAAGCTAGTGATACTCAAGTAAGCAAGCATAGGACTTTAGCAATGAAACAAGGCTGTAATAAAAGGTGTTTGCAAAGATATTTTTCAGCCTTTTGGCCGTAGCAAACCAGTTGTTACAATAGTAAATCCAACCATCAAAACTCAGAAAGAATCCACCCAAAAGTTGTGCTAGGCTAAGTAGATTAATGTGGCAAACTCTTAACAACTTTTGATGGTTGAAAAGCAATTTACAAATGAAAAAGTATTAGGGTTTCTACAACCCTAATGGATGTAGATGAAGATTTATAACAACATCAAGAAGCACTTAGGTAAATATTGAAGATTTTTAATGACAAAATCATAAATATCTCATTCACACATTTTGTCAAACACTTGACTAACCTGAGATTTTAGTCTTTTAATAAATGCCTTTAAAACAGAAAGCAACTGAAAGCTAAAACACTTAAGTCAAGTAAATCACTGACCCATACTCTGATAAGGCAACAAGTAGACAAGTGATTTTTCGTCCAATGACCAGGGAAAAAACCCCACTGTGGGGAAAACCCTAAAGAGATTATTTCTATTATTCAAGAGCAAATCTGAAATTTCTTACAACCCAGAAATTTAATATTCCATCTCTAAATCAGAAATGCAAATCAACTTATCTCAACAATCTATTTTCTTCCTAGAATTTCGTGCTAACAAGCTTCAACTTCCAACACGTGCCAACCAAACTGCAACCCAATTTCTGGGAAATCATGTCACTGTACAGATAACAATCAACAACGATAAATGCACAAAATCTACCTCAGGAATCGTGCCATCAAGTATAGTACAATATGTACGGACTTCTTCCTTGGAAATTGTGCCTCCCTCTTTCTGTACAAATTATCTTCTCACTGTATAGATTGTCCTTCCTTGTGTTGTATGGACTGTTATGATTGCACTTTATTGGGAACTTTGCACTCTAATTTGCTTTGAAAACTGTGCTCTTAAACTCTCTAGAAATTTGATCTCTCTCTCCTTTGTCTTCACTGTGTGTTTTTCTCCCATTCCTAAGCATGTATATGTACTCTATCTTTTCCCAAGAAACCCTAACTTACATAACCAACTCAATCTAATGGCTATCATAAGTCTAATCTTAGGGCTCACATTTAATGCTCCTCATTACTTACAAAACAAGTAATAAATGCACATTAAATACTTTTGGGTCCCACAACTTAAAATCACTTTAAGTTATAAAGTACATTCACTTTATAAAAGCGCTTTATTTAAAAAGTCACTTTACAATTAAAACATGTCTAGGAAACATGACTTTATGTCCCCCCCATGACAAAACACAAAAACATGAATGAGGACATCTCTTGTTACATTTCAACAAAGATGACACCCTAGTGGCTCAATCAAGCATATAGAGCAAAGAATTGAGTCCAACTTAGACAATCTCCAAATCACAAAAATTCACATTAACCAATGCAAGATTTTATTTATCCAATGCAATTATACTAGTGCCTTTAGCTAGTGGGTTATGGATTCAAGTAAATAAAGAGTTAAACAATGCTAGTTCCTTAGGGGTATAAACCCTCTTACTCCCCAAGGCAAGAAAATGTTAATCTAGGAGATACTAGGAGGGTGTAAAACCCTTTTAGTTCTCCTAGTAAAAACTTGTGCAACAAATAACTTCTAGAAAAAAATGATAGATAATGGTTGGGTTGCAAATCAAACTTGTAACTAAGCAATGAAGCATCAACAATATAAATCCTTACCTAGTTCAAGAAATGACAAGATAAACCTCCTTTTACCAAGATAATTCCACCACAAATGCCAAAGAAAAACTCCAAGAGAGGTAGCGCACTACTTCTTCTCCCAATAGCATAAAGAAACCAAGACAAGAGCACAAGAGAGAAGAGGTTTCCCAAGGAGGGCGCAAATTTCGGCCAAATACTTTTCACAATGGGAGATTTATGTTATGAAATGAGATTCACATGATCTCTATTTATACAAAATGTCTAAAACATAGTTTGTCCACTTAATTAGGGTAAAACATAAGAGAAGGGGTCAACAACCCTTATCTTACCCCTTAAACCAAATAATAATATTTAATTTACACTTTTTGCACATTATAAACCCTAAAATAAGATGATGTCACCCCTTTAGGGAGACGTTTTGACACTTGGAGCAAGTCGTTGGAGTTGGGAATGCATGGATAGGCCTCCAAAGGCCCCATGTCATTATTCTAAGCCTCTTCCTCATGGTTCAAAGCCTCCTTCCTTCAAAACGTGCCATGTGTCAATGAGAAACACCTCCATCACTACCAAACCCTAGCACTAGGTGACGTCAAGCCTCCAAAAGTGATGTTTTTGACTCTCTTAGGCAAGTCGTTTGGGTAATAGGTGCGAGGTAAGGTCATATGATGTCTTCTAGGCCTCCAAAGGCAAGTTATTGTGATTTGGCATGTGGGCCCTTAGCATCCAACCTGTGGGCTTCAAGCCCCATGGAATCCCAAGCTAGGCTTGTTCCTCCAAAATTCTCCACCAAACAAGCTTCTGCAAAACAAATAGGCACGCTCTCCAAGGATCTCAAGTAAAAATATCATGGCAAGTGAAAAACACATCTAATAAAAAAGGCACCTAAACATGTGCATCAAAACTACCTCATCAAATTAAACAAATGCTCCAAGACCCTATACAATTGAACAAGTTTAGGTATGTGATGGGTGTCATAAAAGTCCTATTGGGTAGACCAAAACCCTCAAGTAGGGCATGCTCCCAAGGATGCCCCTTCAAGGTAATGTAGTGGATGATGAGGTGCATAGGGGGGTAGACTTCATAGGTCAATTAGTTTCATGACATACAAGGGCTCGTATTATCTCATTTATGGGTGCCTTTGTAGGGGGTGTGTTGCACCTTCTTCCTCAATGCAACCTTTTTCTAAGCCCATTTATTGCCATTAATTAATTCATTAACGATTCAAACATGTGTGCACTCCCAATAGTGAATTTATTAGCTTGGGGGTAGTAACACAGTGTCACTTGAACGAATAGGTCGAAAAAGTGCCATAGTGGTAACCATGCAAAGCATTATAACGCACTTGTGTTAGTCTTTCATTCAAGTGGGATATTTATTATCTGTTTGATCATTTGAAGGCCTTCAATTCTTTTGAGAGAAGAAGTTCTTCATTCTCAAGACTCGTTTGGGAGAGAATCTAGAAGGTTTGTACTTCAGGATTTTATCTTTTGCCAGCAACCATCCCCCTAGGCCTTCAGCCCCTTCTTACCATGAAATGAGGTACAAGCCCTTCTTGGGTCACTAAATTCAAAGGGCCTAGAAGAAGGCAATGTGATGGGAATGAAATTAGCAGAAAGTGATAAGTATGGTAGGGAATTGCACGATGACCCTGTTATCGCACAATTTTTAGTTAGGATAAAAGATGAATGAAAAGAGGTCAAACTGGCATAACTGAACTAATCCCACCCACTGTCACCTCGATGGGAAGGTTCTTTTTATTTAGGGAGGTAAGGCCCAAGGGAGACGTCCCCGGTGACCTGGGGTTTTGAGAAGGCAAAAGGTTTAAAGGATAAAAGATAAATTCCACCTCACAAGTCACCACCTGATCATGAAGTTTGGCTTATAGCCAATAAAGATAACTGGAAGTAATAACCAATAAGATCACCTACCCGAGACAAAGAAACAATAAACTATATGTTCAAGCTTGCTTGTTGCTTAGTACTTCATATAATAAATGACTTTTTGATAATAAGCAATTGGTAAGAAATATTATTGATGAAGTAAATCAATGGTTTGTACAATAACAATGATTATGGTATCACTTCTCAATAAATGCTAAAGAAACTTGGCATTCAATGTAATAGTATCAATACTTTATAAACAATGCCTCAATTAATCATTCAATTGCTTTAAAAGTGAAATGAAATCTGCACAAAGATGTTTATAGCACATAAGGATGATGACAACAATATAGTTAGCAGGGTTAGTCTAGGCTAAGGTTAATATGGTTAGGGTATTCTCAAAAGTGTTTGTTTGTTTGAATTTGTAACCAATCCACTCAAGAAATAAGGTCTTAGACCAATGCGTTTCTAGGGTATATGGGGTCAAAAGGAGGACACAAACGCTGAAGGATCAAGTGATAATAGTAAGACTAAGGAAAAGAGATTTAAACCTTGAGGTGTTGCTATGGCAAGGCCTCGAGGATGAAACCATAGGGGAGAGAGGCTCATTTTGGTGTAGGGGAACTAGGCCTCAATGGTCTCTCCTCCTTCCTTAGCCTAATGGAAACAAATAGCTTAAACAAGGTTGATAAGAGGTAAGACAAGCGGGTTTGTAAGCAATGTGTTGCTAAAGCAAGGCTTTACAAGGAAAACCCTAGGGAAAATTGACTCACCAAGGTGTAGGGGAACTAGGCCTTGGTGCGTTTTCTCCTTCATAGCTCAACAAATAGAAAAATGACTAGCTAGAAGAAGAAGGATGGAGTGTTACTATAGAAAGGCTTTATCCTCTTCAACAAATAAAATGGCTTAAAACCTTGGTAGGGACATGAGACAAGGACCTTCAATGTGTGCTTGTCACCTAGGATTTAATTGAACAATTTATAACAAATAAATGAAAGAAAAACAATACTACAACCATTCAATCAAGAAGTTTTTTAGAAATTCACTTACATTTAGGCAAGAAATCATATAGCAAACCCTAGTTGTAACATCTTCCACCAAGATAAATGCCAAAAAATGCCAATACAAGTCCAAAAATGTCTTCCTTCAACAAGTTCGCCTCACAATTTCATCCAAGAACCCTTATAATGGCGCAAATTTCAGACCTCACTAATGAGTGAGTGAAAGATGATGAAAAAATGAAGGTAAAAACCCTCAATTTATACAGTACAATGACCTAAATTTACTTTTCAGGTCATTAAAAGGTCGACAAGGCCAAAATGCCAAAATCATATTGTTTTACATTAAATGTTTGAAAATTAAACCTTAATCAAGCAATAGAGAGACATCATCCCCTTTCTAAGGTGACGTTAACCCCTTTTAGGGAAAATGGAGCCTCCTGGAGAAAAATGTTAGCCCTCCTTGGGCTTCTCCAAGCTTCCACATGTGCCAATACTACCATATTTGCTTACCAAAACGTCCACACCGTTGGGTGACGTCATGGGAATCCTGGGAGATGTCCAGGGCCTTCCAAGGCCAATGTCCCTGTGGAGAGGGATCAACCTCCCTAGGTACAGGTCTACTCAGCTGCCTCTAGTGGATTCTTCTGCTCTTCCCTGACACAAACACTCTGCCCTATCTCTTCCCCTTGCCAGGGTCACAACATCCATTGGGTGGGCTCTTCAGCCCCATTGAGGTCCAAAATGATCATCTCCCCATGTGTACCAGTCCAACATGGTACCTATTTGTCGGGCATGATTCTACACATCAACAACTATGCCCTCCATGGGATCATAAGTCACATGGATCATAGCAATGTCAATCACATCTCATCATAAATATTATTAAACATGTGCATAAAACCCCTATTACCCCAGTTAAATGCTCAAAGAGATTACACAAGTCTGCAATACAAGTTTGGGGAAAGTGATAGGGCGTCCTATTGGGCTAGTGTCCACTGTAGAAGGAAAGTTCCCAGGAAATACTAAATCTAAGTCATGTAAGTGGGTGATGTGAAACGAGGATGTCTTGACAGTGGGTGCAGTGAAGGTAGGGGAATTCAGAGCCTTATCTGTGGGTACCTTTGTAGAAGGCGAGATGCACCTGTCCTGGATGCAATTGTTTCCAAGCATATTCATGCCTTTTATTCTTTATTCTTATTGCTTTTTCTTTAAGAAGCTAATCAAGGGACATTGCCATGGCGTGGTGACCAGTGGTGGCATCGTTACCCACAAATAATTTCACATAAATGAGAAGGTTGGTTCGTGATGAGAGCCCCTTTATCTTGGCCATGCAACCAAGAGTCACTACCCTGGCGTGGTAACCAGCTGCTAGTAGTGTCATACTGCTAGATACCCATGGACCTAATAGGCTGGATCGTGATGAGACCCCCTATCCTCTAACTAGGTCTTGTTTTATTATTTTATGGGTCCCTCTTGTTTCTTGCTGAGAAGCCTTTTACTTCTTTCTTGGGGATCTCTGGGTGAAGCATCTCAAGGTTTTATTTTTAGGCTTTTATCTTTTTCCAGCTTGCTTTTACCTTCTGGGCCTTTATCCCCTTCTTCCCATAAGGCAAGGTGCAACCCTATAAGTGATTAGCCAACCCAATGCTTGAACTAGTGAAATGGGGTAGATGAGTGGGAAGCAAGATGAAAAGGTGGTATGAAGGGAGCATATGATGACTTTTTAGAAATCCCCCTAGTGGAAAACCAAAACCTACGGGCATAGGCTTGCTAGGGAATCTTGTCATCCCCCCCAGACATGGTTAAGTGGACAAGTATAAGATCCAAGCATTTGTTAGAAAAAAATGAATTAAATGCACATATTCAAAGGTATTGAAGATCATAGTGACACATACCATTATACCCTAACTCATTACGTCATGGAGCAAGAACCGTCTCTGATGCAGGACCAAGCCGAAGGTGATGGATGTTGTTGCTGCTAGAAAAGTGGAGTTGTTGAAAGGGAGAAAAGATGGGCCCTCTAGGGCCATGCTTAAGTCGATCTGGCTCTCGGTGCTCCATGTCTAGGACCTGTGGGCCTCAAGACATAATCTCCTAGCTATCCCTAAAAGTGGGGATAACATCTGGCTCCAACTCAGGGACATGTGCTAACCGTAAAACACATGAGAGCCTCAACATCTCTGCCATAACCTGTTTACCTACTTGATCTCAATAGCAACCATCAATAACCGATTGGGGTGCCTATACCACCCCAATATATATATAAGACTGAAATAAAACAATCACAAGTGTGAATGTGAAAGCAATATACTCTAGCATGCAATGCAGATGGTATAATGCAATGAATGAAACAATGCCTACCTACCTACCTGTACTTACCTGCTGGCTGGATGTCAAGTGTAAGAAAACGACCAGTGAAACTGATCAGTAATGTCCCACAATACCTGCCCTTGTGCTTCATCATAGACCAAAACAGTGATAAATCGAGCACAAAAATGACATGGGTTAGAACATATACCATATCATCAGAAATCACAAAGTCTAACTCATAGAGGCAGGTGGGAGGGATAGACTCATGCCAAGTCAATCTATGAGGGAAGTACTCAATCCACTTCAGGAAGGGGTCATAAAAAGTCCAAGGTTCAAAACACTGACTCAAAATCTCTACAAACTAGATACCTAGGACATCCTCGCATTCTAAAGGGATTGACAAGGATATAGTAAATGACTGAAAAACTCTTAAGGGAAAGTTTAAACATTGAGATGATAGAATTGTAGCATTCAACCAACCCTTGGACTCTAGGTTTTTCCCCAAAGAAAACTTAATATCAAAAACAAACTCCCCAACTACACCTCTAGAGACACAACAAAGAAAAGTAATCGGAAGTGGCTGGGGAAATTTGTCACAAGGATTCTTCTTTAAGAAAATAAGGTCCTTGCTCTTATCAAGACCCGAGCACAATGGTGTCTAATAATCATCTTCACGAAAAGCATCATAGTGCTCAAAGGAGTACTCATCAACAACCTTAAGGCAATACTGAAAATTATCAGGAAAACAAGGTACAAGGTCATCCTTGGGTGTTTGAAAAGCATGGGTAAAAAACTCATCTCCTTGTTGCCACTGGCCAACAACAATTTGTTGTGATAATTGCAAAGGAAACACTCTGAGATGACTCTCAATGTCATAGATGGGATCCATATCATAACCAACTACATCCCACCTATGTCTCCCAACATGTATGAACTCATCAATGTTATCAACCATGCCACTATCTGTATCATAACATGTATTATTTGAAGAATTCAAGGACCAATTCATCTCCTCCTTATCTCCCCCATTATAAAGTAGAGCATAATCAAAATCTTGGGGAGGTGGGTAACTTACCTTTTCTTCTTGTACAGGAGCTTTGAGGACCTGGGTGTCTTCATCATGCGTCATTATTTCATCCTCATGAACCACCCCTTCATCTTTCATTGTACACTAGGGAATATCTGCTTCGTTTGGGGGTTCCATTTCTCCTTCACTCTTTGAATCATGGAACAAGGTGTCATCAAAATCCTGAAAAGGAAAGCAACTAACCTCATCATCTTGTTGTTGTGTAGGTGGAAAAGGATTGTGGATTGCTTCATCAGAAGGAGGCACTTTGACACTTCATCATCTTGTTCGGGTTTTGACTCATCAACTATGTTTTCAACGACCCCTTTCTCTTGGAAAACCTTATCAAGAGCTTCCCCCTTATCATTTTGTTGGTCAATAACTTGTTCCCCTTATTCTTGGAAATCAACAGTAAAACTTTCAAGGGAAACTAGTTTCTCCAAACTTTCAGAATCGTTGAATTTTGTCATGGACCAAAAGATATTTGCCTCGATTTGTATGGTCATGTTACCAGCTTCGTGGAGTTTTTTTGGCCTCTTTTTACTCAAGAGAAACCCTAAATGCACCAAGAGTGCATTGGTAAAGAGATGTACCAGGAACTTGTCTTCAGGATAATGGTCTCTAGGGATCTGATACAATAATCCCTCGAATCTATTCCAGAAGTTCCAGACAATTTCATTTTCTGTTTGTTTTGCATAATGGAGTTTTTTTAGCAATGTATGGATATCTTCCAATTTCATACCCCATTCTTTGATAAATACTTCTTCTATTTGGTTCATGGAGGTGATGCTAGCATCGGGAAGATCATCATACCATTTTCTAGCATTCCCATGAAGAGTGGTGGGAAAAATTTTCATCACTACATCTTTGACATCATCATCGATAGGATGGAGTCCAAAATAAGAATAAAAATCATTCATATGAAAGTCAACTCTTTCCCCATCGCTGCCAGTGAATCTAGGGAGTCATCTTTCAGATATTAGGGGCATTTATCGCGGGTATCCTGAGATTTTTCTCATTTCTAAAGGCTTGTAGTTTGGGGGATTGTTACACATTATTTTCGTCATCCCTATGATCGTTAATGATGTAAACCTATCTGTTGTCTTCAGAGGGGTCAGTGGCCTAAGTTCCTGAAGAGAGAAGGGAGAAGAACTTCTCCTGAGAAAAGAAGTTGCTTTTTCCTATGTAAAAACCTTATAAAAAGGGAAGTTCCCAGGTTGCTATATAGGCAGGATGCGAGAATGACCCATTCTCGCAGGTTGCACTATAGCCAGGGTGCGAGGTGTTCGTAGGTTGCTATATAGGCAGGGTGCGAGAATGACCCATTCTCGCAGGTTGCACTATAGCTAGGGTGCGAGAATTCCAGCACGTGGGAAAAATGAGCGTTTTCTCGAATCTTCTAGAAGGAGAAGCTTCTATGGTGAGGTGGCATACGAATGGTTTGGATCTTACTCACTTTCATGATTTAGTGGGATCATCCTAACCTCCTCACCTTATCCTCTTCAACTTATAAAAGGAGAGGAGTTCTCATGGTGAAAGTTAGCTTTTGTTGAGCTTGAGCTTGGATTAGCTTTGGAATTTTTGGCTTGGTTAGAGTGGCTTTGGGATTTTCTTTGTCAAGATAGATTGCGAGTAGCTATCAGATCTATGGTCTCAGAATTCTTGGAGTGGAAGTGTGTGGGGAACGAAGGACAATTGGAAGGGACCTTACGACATCAAGGCCATGGTTGTAATCTCTCTTTCACATTTAATATGATACAGTAATATGATTCTTTCCTATAAAGCTTGTTGTGT
>ML790183.1:234354-250179 GCA_009831015.1 Picea engelmannii | reverse complement strand
GATATATTATTGTACTGTATTTCCTTGTTTGTTGGCAGGTTTCCGACCGATTGTTCCTTGTTCCCTACACACACTCGACAAAGTATTTCAGCTATCACTCTGTTCTAACTTCATACTTTGGGGGGCTCTCTGTTACACATTATGTTCGTCATCCCTATGATCGTTAATGATGTAAACCTATCTGTTGTCTTCAGAGGGGTCAGTGGCCTAAGTTCCTAAAGAGAGAAGGGAGAAGAACTTCTTCTGAGAAAAGAAGTTGCTTTTTCCTATGTAAAAACCTTATAAAAAGGGAAGTTCGCAGGTTGCTATATAGGCAGGATGCGAGAATGACCCATTCTCGCAGGTTGCACTATAGCCAGGGTGCGAGGTGTTCGCAGGTTGCTATATAGTTAGGGTGCGAGAATGACCCATTCTCGCAGGTTGCACTATAGCTAGGGTGCGAGAATTCCATCACGTGGGAAAAATGAGCGTTTTCTCGAATCTTCTAGAAGGAGAAGCTTCTATGGTGAGGTGGCATCCGAATGGTTTGGATCTTACTCGCTTTCATGATTTAGTGGGATCATCCTAACCTCCTCACCTTATCCTCTTCAACTTATAAAAGGAGAGGAGTTCTCATGGAGAAAGTTAGCTTTTGTTGAGCTTGAGCTTGGATTAGCTTTGAAATTTTTGGCTTGGTTAGAGTGGCTTTGGGATTTTCTTTGTCAAGATAGATTGCAAGTAGCTATCAGATCTATGGTCTCAGAATTCTTGGAGTGGAAGTGTGTGGGGAACGAAGGACAATTGGAAGGGACCTTACGTAATCAAGGCCATGGTTGTAATCTCTCTTTCACATTTAATATGATACAGTAATATGATTCTTTCCTATAAAGCTTGTTGTGTTTTATTGTATGATTCCTTGATCACATACATAAGTTTATATTGAGTTTATGCTATTGCTATCACTTTGGTTGGTTGCGTTCTTTTGCAGGATCATCATTGTATGAGCGTTGGGATGGAACTAGGATGGCAATGGCGAGAGGAAGCGACATTTAAACGGTATGTCATTCATTCCTCTTAGTTAGTAAATTCAATATTTAAAACTTAAGGAAAGCGTCCTATTCTGTCCCGTTTTGTTCTAGATCCAGGTGGATCTAGGGAGATCGGTTTGTGTCTACACTTACGGATTTATCCTATAACAGGGATCCCATTGTGAAGTCATAGTTGGCTTCATCCTCAGTGGAGTTGCCAGATAATTTGCTTGAAATTATCAAAGGATAAGGGGAAAAAACCTAAGTGGATTCACGAGGTAAGCTTGTAAGATAAAGACTCCAGAGGCAAGGCTTACTGAAAAAGTGTCGTCTTGAGGAAGGTTTGAATCAGTGTTCCCCGACAAAGGTGCCAAAATGTTATCGCACAGTTTGTAGTTAGGATAAAAGATGGATGAAAAGAGGTCAAGCTGGCGTAATTGAACCAATCCCACCCACTGTCACCTCGATGGGAAGGTTATTTCTATTTAGGGAGGTAAGGCCCAGGGGAGACGTCCCCGGTGACCTGGGGTTTTGAGAAGGAAAAAGGTTTAAAGGCTCAAAGATAAATTCCCCCTCACATGTCACCACCTGATCAGAAAGTCTGGCTTATAGCCAATAAATATAACTGGAAGTAATAACCAATAAGATCACCTACCCGAGACAAATCAACAATAAACTATATGTGCAAGCTTGCTTGCTAGTTAGTACTTCATACAATAAATGAATTTCTGATAATAAGAAATTGATAAGAAATATTATTGATGAACTAAATCAATGGTTTGGACAATAGCAATGATTATGGTATCACTTCTCAATAAATGCTAAAGAAACTTGGCATTCAATGTAATAATATCAATACTTTATAAACAATGCCTCAATTAATCATTCAATTGCTTTAAAAGTGAAACAAAAGATGCACAAAGATGTTTATAGCATAGAAGGATGACGACAACAATATAGTTAGCAGGGTTAGTCTAGGCTAGGGTTAATATGGTTAGGGTATGCTCAAAAGTGTTTGTTTGTTTGAATTTGTGATCAAGCCACTCAAGAAATAAGGTCTTAGACCAGTGCGTTTCTAGGGTATATGGGGTCAAAAAGAGGATGCAAAAGCTGAAGGATCAAGTGATAATAGTAAGACTAAGGACAAGAGAGTTAAACCTTGAGGTGTTTCTATGGCAAGGCCTCAAGGATGAAACCCTAGGGGAGAGAGGCTCACTTTGGTGTAGGGGAACTAGGCCTCAGTTCTCTTTCCTCCTTCCTTAGCCTAGTGGCAACAACTAGCTTAACCAAGGTTGATAAGAGGTAAGACAAGAGGGTTTGTAACCAACGTGTTGCTAAAGCTAGGCTTTACTAGGAAAACCCTAGGGAAAATCGACTCACCAAGGTGTAGGGGAACTAGGCCTTGGTGCATTTTCTCCTTCTTATCTCAACTAATATAAAAGCAACTATCTAGAAGAAGAAGGATGGAGTGTTGCTATGGCAATGCTCTATCCTCTTCAACAAATAAAATGGCTTAAAACCTTGGTAGGGACATGAGACAAGGACCTTCAATGTGTGCTTGTCACCTAGGATTTAATTCAACAATTTATAACAAATAAATGTAAGAAAAACAATACTACAACCATTCAATCAAGAATTTTTTCAGAAATTCACTTACATTTAGCCAAGAAATCATATAGCAAACCTTAGTTGTAACACCTTCCACCAAGATAAATGCCAAAAAATGCCAATACAAGTCCAAAAATGTCTTCCTTCAACAAGCGCACCTCACAATTTCAGCCAAGAACCCTTAGAATGGTGCAAATTTCAGACCTCACTAATGAGTGAGTGAAAGATTATGAAAAAATGAAGGTAAAAACCCTCAATTTATACAGTACAAAGACCAAAATTTACTTTTTAGGTCATTAAAAGGCCGACAAGGCCAAAATACCAAAATCATACTATTTTACATTTAATGTTTGAAAATTAAACCCAAATCAAGAAATAGAGAGACATCATCCCCTTTCTAAGGTGACATTATCCCCTTTTAGGGAAAATGGAGCCTCCTGGAGAAAAACATTAGCCCTCCTTGGGCTTTTCCAAGCTGCCACAAGTGCCAACGCTGCCATATTTGCCTCCCGAAATGTTCACATTGTTGGGTGACGTCATGGGCATCCTGGGAGATGTCCAGGGCCTTCCAAGGCCAACGTCCCTGTGGAGAGGGCTCAACCCCCCTAGGTACGGGTTTGCTTAGCTGCCTCTAGTGGATTTTTCTGCTCTTCTCTGGCACAAATGTTCTACCCTGTTTCTGCCCCTTATCAGGGTCTCAACATCCATCGGGTGGGCTCTTCAGCCCCATGGAGATCTGAACTGATCATCTCCTCATGTGTACCTGTCCAACATGGTACCTGTCCATTGGGCATGATCCTGCACATCAACAACTACGCCCTCCATGGGCTCATAAGTCATAGGGATCATAGCAATGTCAGTCACATCTGATCATCAATATTATTAAACATGTGCATAAAACCCCTATTACCCCAGTTAAATGCTCAAAGAGATTATACAAGTCTGCAATACAAGTTTGGGGAAAGTGACAGGGTGGCCTATTGGGATAGTGAACACTGGAGAAGGAAAGTTCTCGGGAAAGACTAAATCTAATTCATGTAAGTGGGTGATGTGAATCAGGGATGTCTTGAAAATGGGTGCAGTGAAGGTAGGTGAATGCAAAGCCTTACCTGTGGGTGCCTTTGTAGAAGGTGAGTTGCACCTGTCCTGGATGCAATTGTTTCCAAGCCCATTCATGCCTTTTATTCTTTATTCTTATTGTTTTTTCTTCAAGAAGTTAATCAGGGCACACTGCCCTAGCATGGTGACCAGTGGTGGCAACATTACCCACAAG
Organism: Picea engelmannii; assembly: GCA_009831015.1. Classification (NCBI taxonomy): domain Eukaryota; kingdom Viridiplantae; phylum Streptophyta; class Pinopsida; order Pinales; family Pinaceae; genus Picea; species Picea engelmannii. The sequence goes on along the minus strand of ML790183.1, from coordinate 246,291 downwards.
AGCTTTCACAAAAATGAGAAGGTTGGCTCGTGATGAGACCCCCTTTCTCTTGGCCATGCAACCAAGAGTCACTACCCTAGCGTGGTAACTAGCTGATAGTAATGTCACACTACTAGGTACCCATGGACCTAATAGGCTGGCTTGTGATGAGACCCCCTACCCTCTGACTAGGTCTTGTTTTATTATTTTATGGGTCCCTCTTGTTTCTTGCTGAGAATCCTTTTACTACTTTCTCGGGGATCCCTGGGCGAAGCATCTTGAGGTTTTCTTTTTAGGATTTTATCTTTTTCTAGATTTCTTTTACCTTCTGGGCCTTTAGCCCCTTCTTCCCACAAGGCAAGGTGCAACCCTATAAATGATTAGCCAACCCAATTCCTGGACTAGTGAAATGGGGTAGATAAGCAGGAAGCAAGATGAAAAGGTGGCATGAAGGGAGAGGACAATGAATTTTCAGAAATCCCCCCAGTGGAAAACCAAAACCTATGGGAACGGGCTTGCTAGGGCATCCAGTCATCCCCCCCAGACATGGTCAAGTGGACAAATATAAGATCCAAGCAATTGTTAGAAACAAAAGGAATTAAATGCACATATTCAAAGGTTTTAAAGATCAGAGTGACACATACCAAGATACCCAAACTCATTACCTCATGGGGCAAGAACCATCTTTGATGCAGGACCAAGCCGAAGGTGATGGATATTGTTGCTGCTGTTGACAAAGTGGAGGCGCTAAAAGGGAGAAAAGATGGGCCCTCCAGGGCCATGCCTAAGTTGATCTGGCTCTTGGTACTCCATGTCTAGGACCTGTGGGCCTCGAGACATAATATCCTATTTATCCCTAAAACTGGGGATAACAGAACCCTCAAGGGACCCCCCAGTTTCATTCCTTCCCCAAATTTTGTCCACTTACTAGGAAACCAATGACACTCACCAGGTGAAACAGGGTCAAAAGAATAATGTCCAAGCAAACGTTCTATAATCAAAAGCAATTTAAATACAACATGCTTAAATGCCTCAAATATTAGGGTGATTACCTACCACAATACCTTACTTGTACCGCATGGATCAAGACCCATGTGCCTTCCAGAATGCCTGCAAACCTGCCACAAACATATCAACTACCTCCATGGGGGCCCACAAACCTTTTGGCATTTCATATACCGAGGTTAGGGTTTTGGATGTTTAGGGTTTTTCTCATTTTTTCTTTATGTTAAAAAGGCCTTTGGAGCCTCATTATAATTTGTTTCTTGTGAATGAGCGTAGCCGACACATCTCTTCTAAGAATTAAGCTACCACTATTCTAGCTAGCTTGTGTTCTTTTCAATTTTACAATCCTTTGTACTTCAAACAATCATTAATAGAATATGACCTTTACTGTATTACTGTGTTCCTTGTCATATCTCTATGTATTTCTTTGTTATTTCTCTGTTATATTTGTGCCTTCATATCGTTCCCAAAATAATATGGATTAGTGGTATCTGAGCAGTGTGCTCCTGGTAGTTCTTAGTGCATGTCCCTGATGAGGTTAGGGTATAGAGAGTTGGGTCTCGAGCTTGTTTCTCTTGAGGACAACCATTCTCGCCCGCCCAAGCAAACTCCCATGGAGGAAGAAAAGAGGGACAATGGGATAGGAGATCCTTTCAAACTATTTCTCCGGAAGCCATCGCACGACAAAGGAACGAGATGATGGATAATTTCACCCAGATCCTTTAACGGCTACCGACAAAAATGAAGGCACCTTCAACCAACGGTCACTTCAAAGGTTCAACGCCCTTCAAGGTACAAGTTAACTTTGATATTCCTCTATTTGAAGGTCGAATAGATGTCGATGCTTTGGAAAAATGGTTAAATCTACTAGAGGTTCATTTCTCTATCCACAATTTTTCTAATAGTGAAAAGATCGCCTTTGCGCTCCTTAAGGTCCTTCCCCATGTCAGATATTGGTGGGAGACTTACTGTGAGCAAGATGTCGAGGATGAGTCTATAATTTTTGGGCTAGGACCCACTTGGGTGGATTTTGTTGATTCCATCAAGGAATAATATTACCATGTTGGAAGTTATGATGACCAATATATGAGATGGACCACACTACGCCAAGAGAGGGGCCAAACAGTACTGGAGTTCACAAATAATTTCCATACCTTGCACACTAATTTAGGTATCAAAAACTTCAAGCAACATCTGGTCCTAAAATACCATGTTTCTCTACACAGGTACATCCAAATAGAAATGGAGTTTCTAGACATATCTTCATTGGGAGTCGCTTATCGATTTGCTATCAAAATCAATAAGAAATTTAAGAAACAAAACAAGAGGGATTTCGATTCTGCAAAACCGTAACAAGCAAAGTATGGTTAGGGTGGCCCTAACTCCCAGGCCAAAGGATTGAACAAGGATGGCCATCCCTAGGATATCCATCCCAAGCCACGAGAAAAGAAGGGTAAAGGGAACTCAAAGAAGGACACCGGAAAGTGGTGCAAGTTCCACAAAATACCTTGGCACAATACTGATGAATGTCACTCCAAACAGTCATTGTTGGCTAAGAGAAAAACCTTAGGGTCAGATGTTGACTCAGAATCTGATTCAGAACCAAAAACAGGAAGATAAATCATTGATGCAGAACCTAATGTCACCATCGCTACCACAAAAGTCCATCCAAAGGAACCAGAGGAGCCTGAACAAGGGGAGCGCCTCTTCCACTCACAGATGTGGGTGAAGAGGGTCCCACTCCATTTCATTGTTGACAATGATATCCAAAATAACCTGATCTTCGCAGAGTTTCTCAAGAGGTTGAAGCTAACAACGACGTCAGATCCTCATCCATACACCATCAGTTGGTTGAGCCAGGGATGAGACATCTGCATCAGCCAACAATGTCACATCCACTACGGCATCAAACCCTTCAAAGACGAGGTATTGTTTGATGTTTCCCCCCTTGAAGTTTGTGATGTTTTTTTAGGCCAACCATATATGTGGAAGCGTCATGTTGTTTATGAATCTAGGTCCCATAGTTTCATTATCATTTTGGGAGATCAACTCTACGGGCTACTAGAGGTAGTCCCAAATGTTGTGGTCTCTTTGATCTCTATGAATTAGTGCAAAAATGTGGTTTCTAAGACTGAGAGATTTTTCCTCTATATATTGGTTCGACCAAAATGTCACCGCAACCACCAAAACCTATGCACGAGGTCTCTCTACATAACAACGATAGTTGGACAGAATAATACAGAAGTACAATGACATATTCGCCTCGCCTACTAGGGTGCCTATGGATTGTCAAGTAAAGCATTCAATTGATTTGACACCTAGTGCTCCTATGCCTAATAACCCCATATACAAGCTTTCTATTATGGAGAATGAAGAAATCAAACACCAGATCTAAGAGATAATTTTGAAGGGTCACATCAGACCAAGCTCCTCACTGTGCGGGAGCCCAATTGTTTTGGTACAAAAGGATAGGACATGGTGACTTTGTATTGATTATAGAGCCCTAAACAAGATCACAGTCAAGAAGTGGTACCCATTCCCTAGATTGTTATCTTCTCGATCAACTCAAGGGAGCCAAGTTTTTTAGTAAGATTGATTTGAAGTTTGGCTACCACCAGGTGTCGATTGAGAAAATTGATGTGTGCAAGACAACTTTAAAGTATAAAGAAGGCCTCTTTTGAGTGGTTGGTGACACCTTTCAGCTTGACTAATGCCCTGAACACATTCATGCAGATGATGGATGATATATTACAACCATTCACAAAATATTTTGTGTTCGTATATTTGGATGACACCATCATCTTCAACAAAAAATGGGAGGAACATTTGGAGCATATTCAATAGGTATTGGGCGCCCTCTGATGACACAAGTTATATGCCAATTATGAGAAGTGTTCCTTTAGCATGCAGAGAATCAAATATTTGGGATACATCATGGATGAGCAGGGTGTGCATGTGGATCCATCCAACATCCAAGTCATTTTTGATTGGTCGGCCCCAAAGACAATGATCGAGCTTCACATCTTCTTGGGCCTCACCCACTTCTACTTTTGATTTGTGTTGGGGTTCTCCCATATTACTTGGGCCCTAATCTAGGTGACCAAGGGTGGAGAGAAGGCCGAGTTTGTGTGGTTCACCTCCAATAGAAAGCATTCAAGGATTTTAAATTCCACCTCTGCTCAGCACCAATCCTTACTATTCTAGACCTATAATAGCCATTTGATATTGAGATAGATGCTTCAGATTATGTTATTTGTGCAATGCTTACTCAGCATGGGCATTCGATGGCCTATCATAGTGAAACTCTATCTAGTGTTGTTTTTCGATACCCCACTTATGACAAAGAGATGTACTCCATTGTGCAGGCATGTCGATAGTGGAAGCATTACATTCTGGTCAAGGAAATGATCATCCACACTGATCATAGGCCTCTACAATTCATGAAAACATGAGGAAAGTTAAAGAATGATTGCCATCAGAAGTGGCCCACGTACCTGCAACAATTCCATTTGAATATAAAATACAAGAAGGGTAGCACCAACCATGTCGCAAATTGTCTCAGTCGACTCTCAGTGGCAGCGCTAACTACAGTTCTTAACTCTTATGGACATGAGACATTCGAATGGCCACAATTATACACTCATGAATCTGACTTTGCTACTGCTTATCAGACATTGAGCATAGGCAAAGCATTTCCAGACTTTCATCTCCAGGATGGATTATTATACCGTATGAGCCATCTCTATGTTCCTTCAAGCAAGCATGAAAAGATGATCTAGGAAGCTCATTACAATAGAGTAGTGGGACATTTTGGAGTAGAAAAGACTGTGGAATTATTGCAAAAGGATTTTTATTGGTCGAAGCTTAGACAAGATGTTTGCAAGTACAACATATCTTGCAATGCCTGCGCCATTTCCAAGTCTCCCATCAAGAAACAGGGGTTATACACCCCTATGCATACTCTAGATAGGCCTTGGGAGTCCATATCCATGGACTACATGTTCAGATTTCCTTCAACTAAGCATGGGAATGACTATGTCTTTGTGGTCGTTGATCGATTCTCTAATATGGAAATTTTGGCACCCTGTAAGAAGAGCATCACAATCGAGGACACCTTCATGTTCTTCTTTACACATGATTGGGATCATATTGGACTCCCACAAACTATAATATTTGATTGAGACAGTAGGTTCCTTAGCACTTTTTGGTCAGGCCTATGGTCGATGATGGACACCAAGCCAACCAAATTGACTTCCTTCCACCCACAGACCGATGGACAAATTGAAATATCCCTGATTCAGTTGATCTGTATATCTACTGTTAAACTACTGTTTCGAATCTCAGATCTAATACTCTAGGGGTTTCTGGATGTGTTTGAGTTAATTGTTTATCATTCTTGGTGATTTCCACATGTGTGCGTCATACATATAATGTTTAAGCAATATATAAGATGCATGGGAAATATAGAACAAACACCATCTCAATAATATGTATTATGAGGAAAAAGCAGGAAATACAATGATATGCGGGAAGTGGAGAAAATAATCATCAGCTAGATCTCATGGATCGTCACTAAAATACAAAGAAACTAATACAAAATACCTGTGATCATAAGATGAGGACATATCTATGCATCCACGGATAGATCGACAAAATGCAGTTATAAAAACTCATGACAACTATTGCAAATACTGGAAAACTTGCTCTGGTGGCTATACTTGATAAAATGGACTGGAAATTGTCCCAAACTGAGTGCCCTAGTCTCTAGGCTCCTATGGGCATCTGTCAAACTGAATATTTTACCTTTGAAGCTCCCTTGGGGGGTTGCGCACCTCCTAGGCTATGTGAGTGCACCCTTGTGATTCCACCATCAGAATCCACCGTTATATGTCTCAAAATGTGCACCCCAGTCTCCTCTATACTAGGTCAGAACAGTTTCCTATGATCTGATCAGGAATACCCTCGAGAACCCCAAATGTCCCTCCTTAAGAGTTTCACACTTCCTTTCTATCTGATGAGCCTCGAGAGATTCCACCGTCAGAATATGATGAATGGTGGCTCAAAATAAGCACCCTGGCTAATCCTCAAATGGGTCAAAAGGAATATGCAAGATAAAACCTGGTCTCATGCAACTGCAACAAACCCTCTCTAACCCTTGTGCCCTCACTGGCTAAGTTACACAATCATTGCAAAATTGAATACTCCTGAATGGCACGGTGAAATACCTGGATGGTATCTCTGATAGGCTAGGTTGTGTCTCTCAACACCGAAACCAATCAAGGTGGTGGTTTCCTCCAGAAATCCACAAAACAACAGAAGGTCAATTCTCCTCCTCTTGAAATTATCTCAACATAAAATCATAACATAATAAGGAATTACGTCGAATTCCTCCTTTTATACCTTTCTCGATCTAATTCTTTGTTGACATCACTTAAGGTAGGCATTGTTATCACACAATTTGTAGTTAGGATGATAGACGAATGAAATAAGGTCAAACTGGCGTAGCTGAACCAATCCCACCACTGTCACCTCAATGGGAAGGTTCTTTCTGTTTGGGGAGGTAAGGAACAGGGGAGATGTCCCTGGTTACCAGGGGTTTTGAGAAGGAAAAGGGCTTAGAAAGGCTAAGTGATAATAATCCCCCTCACAAGTCACCACCTGATCAGAAAGTCCTAGCTTATAGCAGGGTGCCTCTGTGGAATGTCCTCCTCTTCTCTGGTGCAAACCCCTCTGTCCTGTCTATGCCCCCTGTCGAGGTCTCAACATCCATCTGGTGGGCTCTTCAACCCCATGGAGGTCTGAACTGATCATCTCCCCATGTGTACTTGTCCATCGGGCATGATCCTGCACATCAACAACTATGCCCTATAGGGGCTCATAAATCAGATGGATCATAGAAATGTCAATCACATCTCATCATCAATATTATTAAACATGTGCATAAAACCCCTTTACCCTAGTCTAGTGATCAAAGACATTATACAAGTCTGCAATGCAATTTTGGAGGAAGTGACAAGACGTCCTATTGGGCTAGTGTCTACTGGAAAAGTTATGCTCCTAGAAAGGATTAAATCCAAGTCATGTAAGTGGGTGAGGTGGATGGGGATGCCTGAGCAAAAGGTGCAGTGATAGCAGGGATGGCTTACCAGTGGGTGCCTCTATGGAGGGTGAGCTGCACTTATCATGGATGCAATGTTTCCAAGCCCATTCATGCCTTTTATCTTCATTTATTTTCTTCCCAGATGCTAGTCAAAGGACACTTCCCTGGCTTGTTGAATAGTGGTGGCAATGTTAGCCACAAGAATTTCATGGAAATGAGAAGGTTGGCCCGTGATGAGACCCCCTTTCTCTTGACTATGCCACCAAGATCCACTACCCTGGCGTGGTGACTAGATGTCGGTAGTGTCATACTGCTAGATGCTCATGGACCTAATAGGATGGCTCGTGATGAGATCCCCTATCCTCTAACCAAGTCTTGTCTTATTGTTTTTTATCTTTTTATTGTTTTTTCTTTCAAGAAGATAGTCAAGGGACACTGCCCTGGCTTGGTGACCAAAGGTGGCAATGTTACCCACAAGAACTTTCACAGAAATGAGAAGGCTAGCTCATGATGAGACCCCCTTTCTCTTAGCCATGCAACCAAGAGCCACTACCCTGGCGTGGTGACCAGATTCCATTAGTGTCATACCGTTAGGCACCCATGGACCTAATAGGTCGTCTCATGATGAGACCCCCTATCCCTCAACTAGATCTTGATTTATTTTTTACGGGTCCCTATGTTTCTTGCTGAGAATATTTTTACTGCTTTCTCGGGGATCCCTGGGTGAAGCATCTTGAAGTTTTGTTCTTAGGATTTTATTGTCAGTTGCTTTTACTTCCTGGGACTTTAGCCCATTCTTCCCACAAGGTAAGGTACAACCCCTAAATGATTGGATAACCCTATGCCCAGACTGGTGCAATGGGATGGGTGAGCAGGAAATAAGATGGAAAGTGTTATGTATGATGGGAACGGATGATAGATTTTCAGAAATCCCCCAAGTGGAAACTCAAAACCTATGGACACAAGCTTGCTAGGGCATCCTGTCATTCCCCCTAGACATGGTCAAGTGGACAAGCATAATATACAAGAATCTGTTAGAAACAAAGGAATCAAATGCACATATTTAAAGGTTTTGAGGATCATAGTGACACATACCATGATACCCGGAATCATTACCTCATGGAGTAAGAACCATCTCTGATACAGGACCAATCCAAAGGTGATGGATGTTGTTGTTGTTGCTAACATGTTGGGAGACATAGGTGGGATGTAGTTGGTTATGATATGGATCCCATCTATGACATTGAGAGTCATTTCCAAGTGTTGCCTTTGCAATTATCACAATAGATTACTCTTGACCAGTGGCAACAATGAGATGATATTTTTACCCATGCATTTCAAGCACCCAAGGATGACCTAGTACTGGGTTTTACTGATGGTTTTCAGTCTTACCTTGAGGATTTTGATGAGTACTCCTCTGAGCACTTTGATTCTTTCCATGAAGATGATTATCAACCACCGTTGTGCTTAGGTCTTGATAGGAGTAAGGATCTTATTTGCTTAAAGAAGGATCCTTATGATAACTTTCCTAGGCCACCTCCGATTACTTTGCTTTGTTGTGTCTCTAGAGGTGTAGTTGGTGAGTATGTTTTTGATGTTGAGTTTCCTCTAGGGAAAACCATTGAGTCCAAGGGTTGGTTGAATAACACAAGTTTAAGTCTGTTATCTCAATGTTTCAACTTTCCCTTGAGAATTTTTTAGTCGTCTATTAGATCCTCATTAATCCCTTCCCAGGCTTCAGAGTGTGAGGACGTCCTAGGTAAACAGTTTGCAGATCTATTGAGTCAATTTTATGAACCTTGGAATTTTCATGACCCCTTCCTGAAGTGGATTGAGTACTTTCCTTGGAGATTGACTTGGCACGATTTTATCCCTCCCACTCGCCGTCATGAGTTAGACTTTATGGTTTTCGATGATAAAATATATATTCTAACCCATGTCATTTTTTTTCTTGACTTATCATTGTTTTGGTTTATGATGAAGCACATAAACAAGTATTGTGGGACATTGCTGGATTAGTCTCACTAGTCATTTGACTACACCTGACATCCAACCAACAGGTAAGTACAGGTAAATAGGCATTTTGCATCCATTGTATATACCATTTGCATTGCATACTAGAGTAGATTGCTTTGAAATTTATATATATGTTTGTTTTTTCAACAGTCCAGTAGAGTAAGATCTATTGTGAGCATGCTTGGCTTGTTGTGTTGATGGTTATCTTGTCTTGAGTATCTTTATCCCCTGCACATGCAAGCAACTTATTAGTATTTGTACATCTTGTATCTATTGTGTCTATCTTAGCTTAGCCTTGTTGTAATCTTAGATATTCTTTACTGTATCTATGTATCTATCTTGTACTTAAACGTTTTTGGAAACTTTGTAAATCTTTGTAATTAAACCCCCTTAATCTAGTTGACCCTTTGCCCAATCTTAGGCACTAGTCTTGGTTGTCCTAGGAAAAGGTTTTGATTGTCATCCTATATTGTTGCATCCTACATTGCTGCTTACCATCATAGGCTAGATTTCCCCTAACCATTTAACTAATTGAAACCAACTCCTAGAACTTTAAACTCTAAATCTCATCTAATAACTAGGGTCTACCCACCTTGGCTTCCCTAGGAGTTAGCCTAGACGGAAGAGTTTCAAGTCAAAGTGATAGCGTGGACTTTGAACCTAGGCATTGTGCCTCCGAGGACACACTAAGTGAGCAAGTCACAATGAAGAATATGTAAAAAGAACCCTATTTGTGTATTTACTAGAAGGTGATGTTGCTGAATGGTTTATTAATTTTGATCCATCAAAGTTTAGCACCCTTGATTCGATATTGGATGAATTTAGGAAGATATGGGGTGATCAAAAGGAATTTATATTTTAGTTAGAATCTCTCACTTCTAGTCGTAAGAAAGAAAATGAAACTGTGGAAGAGTTCAACGCTAAGTTTAATAGTTTAGTGAAGAGTCTTCATGATGATATAAAACCCTCAGATATTACAGTCTTAATATATTATATGGAGGCTTTTGAGGGGGAGATGAGGTATGCCTTAAGGGATAAGGATCCTCAGACATTAAAAGCAGCACAAGCCACAACTATCAAAATTGATAAAAATATGCAGGATGCTAGGAAGTCTAACATCCATGGTTTTATGAGAGGATCTTCTTCCCAACTTTATGATGAGAAGAAGAATGTTGAAACTAAAAAATCATCTAGTGATCACATTAAGGAGCTCATTCAATTGATTAAACAAATGGAAATTAATCATGCTAATCAATTGAAGGAACATGTTAGTAAGATGAATGCCATGCAAAATAGGTTGATATCCATGGAAAGGGGCCAAGCTAGTAGGTCCCAAAATATGCCAAATGAAAAATGGCCTAAGAAGCCTCCTCCCCAAGATCAAACACCACCAAACCTGTTTGAATCCACTAACTGGGTTGACCACCAGGCTATTCATTATTGTAGACCTTGTGAGAAATTTCATGATGAATCAACTTGCCAAGTCTTCCTTCACCTTAGTAATGAGATGGGACCTTATTATTATCACATATTCTTGTAGGGGGTGATTTCCCTTAGGAGTTGGCCATTGGATGACCAAATACAAAAGAAGTGGACTTAAAAAACCCACAAATGTGTTTCATCCATAGTCGTGGTGCGCTGTGCTAAGGAGCGCACATATCGAGACAACATAGATTGCCACTTTCGGAATTTTGAAGTGAGGAAGGCGTGACCCCCCTGAGTCCCTAAATGCGAAGGAGATCTGGGCTGTCCAAACCAGAAGGGCACGTGGCAATAGATAAGCAAAATCACGATTTTGCGAGTTAGAGATTTCAGCATAAATCAAGGCACACGTTCCCGAAACGCAAAAACCCAAAATTAGCGTGGGTCATCCAATCTAGTAGGACACGTGGCACCATATATGATCGTCATGATTTCATAATTCAGAGGTTTTAGCATGGGGCACGACACATGCGCAAGTTTCTCACTGCGTGAACTACCAAAATGCAAAATCGCGCGGAGCTCGAAGAGTGGGCCCAGAGTGACGACCTGAGGTCATAAGGAAGTGGGTCCAAGAGGAAAGGTTGGTGCTCATAGCATAGAGCGACTGTCGATTGGGGTTTCTCCGAAGTAATCGTGGTTGTCGGATTCAAGGCAGCTCCGACCGTTAATTTGGATGGGCCATTTCGCAAGTTCGAGCATCGGGATATTGGAGCCAAGTGAAGTAAAGACTCCCTAGATGTGAAATCATGAAATTTCATATGGGATAAGTGTTGGGTCATTTTCTGAGGTTGCATGTAGGTAAAGGTGTATAGTTCACATTAGTTACGCTAAGGGCCGAAACACCGGTGTTAGTCGCAGAAAGAGGCTGCCATGTTTTCCAGGTGCCAAGTCGATTTGGCCTCGTTCTGATCCCGATGGAGTAGTTAATGAAAGTGGGGGAAGGTGGTTGAAGCCTCACCTAACCCCATAAATGGAAATCATGGAGGAGTCGGCCATGTAAAACAGAGTTGTAAACCCGTGGTACCCCTGTGAGTGGTTTTTCCTGGAAGCCCATACTTGTCTGAGCTTGCATCTGATAGAGAATGCATGCATAGTCTTACTGAGAGGACACAGCGCCATGGAATCTCAAGCACGCCTATGCTATTGTTTACGAAATGTTTGAGTATATGTAGGGAGTTTTGTTGTTTTGTAATGGTCTTTGGTTGAGCATAGTGTTGGGTCACCAAAGTACCATCTTTTTACCAACCTTTCACTTCACTTTCAATTCACTTTCACTTCACTTTTAACCATATTTCGCTTTCTCATACCCTTACATTAAACCATTTTCATGATTACATGGGTTTTAGACATATTAT
>ML790183.1:190354-231809 GCA_009831015.1 Picea engelmannii | reverse complement strand
TTATTTTCAATGCATGAGTGTTTACTTGATGATCTTGATTGTTGATAGGTTTTGTGAAACATCTTGAGAGGACCTCTTGAAAGGGAGCTAGTGTTTTCATGCCTACAACAACTAAGCCTTTTTAAGTGTATTTATTTTCAATGAATGAGTGTTTACTTAATGATCTTGATTGTTGATAGGTTTTGTGAAACATCTTGAGAGGACCTCCTGAAAGGGAGCTAGTGTTTTCTTTCCTACAACAACTAAGTCTTATTAAGTGAAATGAAAGAGTTAGGATTTGATTGAATTTTCTTAGATTAGAGTTAGATGCCTACTCCTGCATATATTTTGCTGGCATCATCACAAGCTTACGAGCATCCCTGGTTGATAATTAAATGAAAGCAATTTAAGCAATTGAATTGTCCCAACACATAGCTCCCAATGTTGTAATGCTTGTGATGCCAGAGCTGTTCTCTGGTTATGTAATCGATTTGAGACTTTCATGTTAATAGAATTCAGTTTCCTGTTTCTTTCCATTTTGTTTGTAAAAATTGTTTGAAACACTCGGGTATGGAGGATCCAGCCGAGGATTGTTATGTTGTTATGATGTAGGTTTGATCATGGTGGTAACATGATCAATTTCATTCATTTCCCGTGTTATCTTTTTCTTCTAGCATTGAATGGATCGGGCATGGAAGATCCAGTCGAGTTGTTGCAGTTGTAGGATGATGGAGGTTTGATCATATTGTTGATGTTATTGTGTCTCTTGCAGACATATTTTAGTGTCTGAACTTGAGCTCAGGAAGGCTCCTGAGTTTGATTTTTCCTCCTACAGCTACTGGAAGGCCTGATGCCCATAGTCGTCTCCTTCACCTTTCTCACTAAGTCTTCCCTTTGCTCTTTCTTTAAACTCAATTTCCCGACTGAAGTTAATGTGGCCCTCACTTCCCTATACATTTCCTGTCCAGTCCTATGTTGAACATCATTCAGGTTCTGAGTCTGCGCATATTTGACCTCCTTAAAACCAACCTGTGACATAAAAAATATGATGGGTACTGGGATAACGCTCTCCACAATCAGAGGGTGACTTCTAGTGCTAACATTTTTGGTGCCGATGTCAGGGAACAAATTGAAGACTTTTCCCTGGGTAGAATGACAAAGCTTATTGGTTCTGAAGGTGCATCAAAACTTAGTACATTAAATATTGCAACTATGCACCTGACAACTCCACTGAGGCAACTCCACTGTTTCAGTGTGGCTGCATCTTGCTACACCTGGTAGCCCTTGGGAACACAACGATCAGACCTGGTTTTTGATGGTGAACAAAGACCAGACACACTCATTCTGCATATCATTCACCTGGCGACTCCATGCTTGAAGGATCGATTGATGACTTCACTGGTTCAAAATGGACAAAATCCTAGCTCAAATGTTTGCTCCTTTCAATTTCTCTATTGTTCCTGGTTTTCCCAACGTTATTCCTACTGTCGATGAGTGGGTTGATTTTTTGCCCATATTTAAAGAGCTTAAAGATGACAACCCTACCCAACATCTCTGTGAGTTTCATGAACTCATGCACCAATAGGAGATACATCATGAGGATGTATTATTAAATATGTTCATGTTCTCACTAGCAAGAGATGCTCGTAAGTGGTATCACTCCTTGCAACCTGCTAGCATCTCCTCCCTGAAACAGTTTCATGCAACTTTCAATAAGCATTGTCAAAGGTTGTATTCCTCTGAGTTTATCTGTCATAATTGTTGTGAGGAATATGAAGACAATGATCAAGATATGGCTGTATCTATCAGAAGCTGTGAGGATGAAGGATGCGAGGAGGAAGAAGATGCCCTGGCTGAGCTGGTGGGACTGGTACAATCACTTGTTGCAGAAATAAAAGAAGTAAAGGTAGATTTTTCTTGCCAATTTGAAGAAGGTGCATAGGATTTTCCATTCCTTGATCCAAATGTTCTTGGCAGCTCCACTGAGGACGATGATGAAGATTTTATAGCTGTAGAGGCCTTGCATTTTTCTCCTGATGTGCCTGTTGTTTCAAGCTTTGATGATTATTCAGATGAGCATCAGTAGAGCCCGAAATCACAATTTGTTGACCTCGGGAGAAGCCAGCCTATATATGACAGCTATGAATCGGATTCTGAATTGGATATGTAGGATTTCCAAGAACATACTACAGAGTCCTATCCTCTGTTCGTTGGCCATCCTTGGCCTGCAAAAATCAATTAGCAATAGATTCTAGAACCGAGTTTTCCCACGGGCCCTGTTTATGATGATTATGAATCTAACCCTTGGGAGAGCCATGAAGAAGAAAAGGATCATCCAGAGGAGAAATTTATCTCCCATCCAGAGCCTACTAGTGAGCAACCATCGCTTGAGATCAGCCAACCTACACCGACCTTTCACCCACCTGCGCTTGCCAAAAATATTCAACCATGTGTGAGAAACTATGTGACAGAGCAGGTTGTCTATTACAAATCTTATGGAGTTTGTCACTCATTTTATGAGCCTATCGGCAAGTACATGGAGTGGCATTTCCTCCATATGCTGGAGCTGCCCAGCTTTATCTCAACTTCAGCCTTTGGAGAAAAGACGAAGGATGTAACCGTTCTGCTATCACGGTTGCATCATATGCTATCAATCACTGAAAGAGTAAAAGAGATTCCAACCAGGAAGTTACTTGAATGGATATGGTGGAAATTTGTTTTCACCTAGCACCATGTAAAAATAAATGAGTTTAGGACTGTACATAAATAAGCTCCTGTGGAGCCCATGTGTGTTTATTTTTGTTTTTTTTACTTATCGACTTGTATTCCTTAGCAGGAAGTTTTGAGCTCGACTCCATAGCCCAAAATAAGGTGATTGGAACTGCAAAAGGAGATCTTAGAGCCTCGTAGTGATCAGAATTTGGACCAGGGGTCAAAATTTAGCCCAAAAATCGAAGTGCTCAGAATCGCTTCAAAATGGGCATGTGCATAGGTCTCATCCTCACGAACCCAACGCAAATTGAATGGGTTCAAACAGATATCGTATGAGTGATATATCATGTTCTGTTCATTTTGCCAAACATGCAAAATTTGGCTGACTGTATAGTCCATACCGGCTGACGTGGTAGGGTACAGACCCACACGTGGTAGCTGAGTTGGAAGCGCTAAGTTGGCATATGCTGACATGACAGGTGATGATTTGGCAGTTGAGTGGAAAACACGTGGGCGAATGGACTTTGGACAAGTGGAATTTTATTGGCAAATTGGGTGGTGCCACAAGGCCCAGGCATGTGTTGCCACGTGGCACCTTGGTATATGGTAAAATAATGTGGAGTCTGCGGGGGTCGAACCCTGGACCTCCCACATGGTGGAACGCTTTGGAAATGGCTGGGATACCACTAGCCCTCACGTTGGTTCTTAACATGTATTACTACCATATATATTTAAAGTTTAGTTGTGTTGTGCTTTGGTGCGGGTCTAGGTTGGGGATTAGCCCCAGCCCCTACTTACATGTGCGCTACCATACGACCATACCATAGTTTGCGCGGGAGTATAAACATTTCAAACAGTTCTTCTCCATATGCCCGACACTTGTCACTACCATGAACACACTTGCAAATGGATCTCTCCCTACACCTGACAATTGTCACCTCCGGAGCCGTTGTAAGGGGTGCCCACTTTTGGCGTGGGACGTGGTCACATGGAAACCACGTGTCAACCACCTCCGTGGATTGGGGGCTAGGTTCCCTAATGATGCGACAATTTGGCACATTTTTGTGGAGATGGCACACGGGCTGAGTTTAGGCACGAGAAATGCCCAAAAGCTAGGTTACTCACATAGAGGTGTGTTTTGGCGAACTAGAGACAACAAGCTTGAAAGAGAAAACATGCAAGAAGGCTATTTTCTTCATTTTTTGGCCAAACCAAGTGTCGAAAAAGTCCATCTAGGGGTTTTTGGATGTTCTGAATCCATTGGTACAAGTTTCAAAGGCATTTGGAGAATTCTATTGTAGGTTTTTCTACAGGGAAGTTTTAGAGAGCTCCAAGGAGCCCCTGGCCACCAGTGAAGGAGGCCATGTCCAGGAGAGCCAAAGTCCATTTTCAGTGACTGAATAGTCATTCTTAGATAATTAATATGTTATGAACTCATTGGAACAGGTTGCAGAGGCATTTGAGGAATTTTACAAGTTTTTTGGCCACATGTAAGCTCAGGGAAGCTCAAGGCCACCAGTAGAAGAGGTCATGCCCAAATGAGCCATGGTCTGTTTTCAAAGATATAACAGTCATTTTTGGGGTTTTTATGTATTCTGAACCCAATGGTACAGTTAGTAAATCCATTGGAGTTGAGAAAAATCTTGTAAAATAAATTAAACAAACTAATCCCAGAGAGCCTAGTCCATTGATGGAGGCTCAAGGAGATGTAGCCTAGTTGGGGGCGAACTCCTTTATCATGTTGTTGTTGTTGTGAGCTTGCTGGTTATTATTTGCTGCAATTTATGCTTGATGTTGTATTATTTAAACAACATATTTAATATTTAAAAAAAAACCTCACACATAAACACCTAAAAGGAGCATAAACTTGGCACATAAATCCTCTTGCACAACTAAGACATTGAGCAAGGTCTTGAAGTTTATTTTAATGGAGTAGAGGGTGCTTGCATAGAAAAGCAAGTCAGCCCCCTATTTTCAGATCATGTGGTATCAAAGCATAGTTTTTTCATGTGATTACCATTGATAGCTAGAGATTTATCTATTGGTATTATTGTGCAAGTTTTGTGTTGAAGTTTGATATCTTGCAAGGATGGAGGAAGCTTCAAACAATGAGAGTTATCATAAATATTCATTAACCAAGTTCTTTGACAAAGATATGTTGAAGGAGTTTGTAACCATGAGAAATATGGTGCAAGAGATGCGGGGAGATAGGAAGGAGAGCACTGTCGTTCAATAGCAGTTGATGGCCATGAAGGAGGAGAAGCACCAGCTTCTTGAAAAGGTGCATGAGATGGAGACTCATCTCCATGAGGCAAAGGAAACCCTTACCAAGTACATGAATGAACATGAGGTATGTAATGCTAATTTTCTTCAAATTCCTCTCAAGTTGAATGCTTTGGTGTTTTTGAAAATCATACTAAAGGAATAGGGTCCAAGTTATAGTTAAAAATGGGCTATGAAGGTAGAGGGTTAGGAAAACATGCACAAGTCATTGTTGAGCCTATTGTTGTTGAGGAGAGGCCCAAGTATTGGGGTCTTGGATATGAACAAAAAGATGGAGCATATTCCAAAGTTGAGGAGACAAGGGAAACAGTTCCAGGAACAACTTTTTGTTATAACCCTAATTTTCACCAGATATGCCTACCTGACATCAAGCCATCTCATTTTACATCTTTTGCCAAGCCACTACTGAACAACTTCTTAAAAAAGACCCCTTTTGAGGGCACACACACCCTGCTCCACTACTGCACACGTGTATACACTAGCTGACCCACTACAACCCGCGTATACCTACAAAAGCACAAAAAATTTAAAGTTGCAGATGGAACTCATAGTTTTGGGTAAGTTACCTAAGCCGTTTGACCGCCCATAGCCAGTCACTCAACCAAATACCCAGCCCTTTCTAGCCTATAAAATAAGGGGTAGGGGTCCCATTTGGGGAGGGGGGGGGGGAATAATTGTAAAGAAACTCTACCTGATTTTGCATTCCCTTTGCCCCAACCTTTTCCAACCATTGTGTGAAGAGAAGCATCTACAAAAGCAATTGGAGCACAGTTAAAGAGGAGCCCAAGACTAGATTCGAGGAGCAGTGGTTGATCTCACTATTGTAAGGTTCTCTTGTGAGATTAATAAAAAAAATCACTTTTCTCGTCTCGCCATATGAGATTTTTAATGTGTAATATTGATTATATTTTGATAAAATATCTAACCCATTAGTTCATAGATCATATGCATGTTTGGATTTATTTGTTTGTTTGTTTATGAATGCAGGTCAGCTTTGGGAAGAGATTTGTAGTCAAGAAGTGACCAAACGTTAAAGGATTGACATCAAACACGGAAACTAAGGTACAATAACTTGATCTTTTTTAACTTTATATTTACATATGAATAATGGGATTTATGATTGGGATGATGGTAAAAATTAGGATACTTTAGGTCATTTATGCATGCATTACAGAACCCTTAATGCTAGTTCGTAGGGGGATTTCCCGCCCACAACACTTATGTTGCAAGTTCAATCCCTCGAGCATGCAAAGTGTGTGTTCAAGATGAATACAAATGTGTGAAACAAGAGAGTTGTGATAGCCATGAGGACAAGAACATTATTGTTTGTCTTCAAAAGAGAGCTAGGAACTCTTCAAATTCACCTCCTCAACAAGGCGATAAAGGTGAATGTTCAAGGTATACTTCTGCATATTCCAAAGTTGAGGAGACAAGGGAAATAGTTCCAAGAACAACTTTTGTTGCAAGTTCAATCCCTCAAGCATGCAAAGTGTGTGTTCAAGATGAATGCAAATGTGTGAAACAAGAGAGTTGTGACAGTCATGAGGACAAGAACATTGTTGTTGGTCTTCAAAGGAGAGCTAGTAACTCTTCAAATTCACCTCCTCAAGAAGGGGATAAAGGTGAATGTTCAAGGTATATTTTTGCCTATAAATCAATTGCTTTTGATTATGTTGAGGATGGTAAATTTTCATGTAAAAATGGGAGAAAAATTCCATGTACATATTGTGGTTTAGATAACCATCATGTTTCAAGATGTTGGAAAAGATTGGCCACATTCAAGAAACTTTCCAAGCAAAGGCAACTTGAAAGGAAGATGCAAAAGATTCTCACTCACTGCTAGAAGAGGGGTCATCTCATTGACCAATGTTGGATATTTCATCCAACCACTCATCCACAACACATGAACAAATGGATAAAGAGACTGGAAAGAATGGAAGAGGAGATTCCATCATCGATGTGAGTCAAGATGATTCACAAGAAGAGGATTTTCAATAGGAAAAGTCACCATTGAATTGTCTTGGTAAGAAATGGTTAGATTTCTTAAACAAGTAGGGCTTGCATTTATTTGTTTGTATATGCACATTTCATCCTTATGTATGCATTTCTGTTGAAAGTATGACAAGTTGCAACAACTTATCATAACTTGTATGATGCAAGTTTGCATGTGAATGTGATTCTATTGAAGGCATTCTTGTTGTTGCACAACTTTTCCAGGAGGGTGTAAAAGATGGGTATGATACTCACTTATTGCAGCCATATATCTTTTCATTTCAGCTCTTATGTACCCACATATTTTTGGGTTTATGTACTTATGTTTGTACTTGAAGGAGAGTTGAAGAGCTATGCACATGCATGTGATTTTGTATGTGTAAACAATGAACTTTGAGATAGTTTCATTATGAGTGACTCATGAATGTAACATGGTTGTGTATCATGAATGTTGACTTGTCGTTTTGGAATGTCGATGTGTTTCAAATGAGTATCAACTTGGGTCAATGTTGTCTTGACGACTATGTTGTGTCGATCATGTTTTTTGACTTATGTTTAGTCGATGGTATTTGTCGGCTTGTAAGTCGATACTGAGTACACCAAGATGTAGGAAAACTCCATGTACTTTGATGAGGTACAAGATGCAACAGTTATGTCTTTGAAGAGCAAAAGATTCGGTTGGCATCATTTTCATTCTTTTATAAAGTTTTTTTACAAGATTGATGGTTTTCTTGGTTTGTGACAAGATGTCGCAGGAAAGCATTTTGCAGCCATTGTAGAGACGATTGTGTTGATGCTAAGAGTTCACAAGAGGGACTTGATTCTCAATGGGAAGGCTAATAGTTTTCCAAGCACAAAGAGAACATTGGGTCAGCAACAACCAAAGAACAGTGGTTGAGGGACATAACCAGTTGTAGTGCAAGGCATGTCAAGGTACCCAGGTGATTGCCAAAAAGACTTTTCAAGTAGAATCAATTGATAGAACTTGGAAGCAGAAGAGTATTGAAGCTCAGGCAGATAATCATCATCTTTTGTGGGACCAAAATCCATTCAGTGGGAAGGAGTGATCAGAATCTGGACTAGGGGTCAAAATTTATCCCAAAAATCAATGTTCTTGGAATCGTTTCAAAACGGACAGGTGCATAGACCTCGTCCTCACGAACCCAACGCAACTTGAAAGGGTTCAAACAAACATCAGATGAGTGATATATCACGTTCTGTTCATTTTTCCAAACATGCAAAATTTTGCTGGCTGTACAGTCCATACAATACGTATAGGCTGACGTGGCAAGGTACGGACCCACACGTGGTAGTTGAGTTGGAAGATGATGACATGGCAGGTGATTAGTTGACAGTCGAGTGGTAGACACGTGGGTGAATGAAATTTGGACACATGGCATTTTATTGGCAAATTGGGTGGTGCCACGTGGCCCAAACATGGGCTACCATGTGGTACCTTGGTATATGGTAAAATAATGTGGAGTCCGTGGGGGTCGAACCCCAGACATCCCACACGGTGGAACGCTTTGGAAAAGGCTAGGATACCACTAGCCCACACATTAGTTCTTAACATGTATTGTTACCATATATATTTAAAGTTTATTTGTGTTGTGCTTTGGCGCGGGTCTAGGCTGGGGCTTAGCCCCAACACCTGTTTACATGTGCGCTACCATACGACCATACCACAGTTTGCAAGGGAATCTAAAAATTTCAAACGATTCTGATCCATATGCCCGACACTTGTCACTACTATGAACACGCTTGCAAATGGATCTGTCCCTATGCCCGACACTTGTCACCTCCGGGGCCATTGCAACGGGTGCCCACTTTTGGCACGATACGTGGTTACATGGAAACCATGCATCCAACACCTCCGTAGATTGGGGGCTAGGTTCCATAATGATGTGACAATTTAGCACGTTTTGTGGAGATGGCGTGCATCCTAGGTTTAGGCATGAGAAACGCCCAGAAGCTAGGTTACTCACACATAGGTGCATTTTGGCAAACCAGAGACAACAAGCTTGAAGGAGAAAACTTGCAGGAAGGCTATCTTCTTTGTTTTTTGGCAAAACCAGGTGTCGAAAAAGCCCAACTAGGGGTTTTTGGATGTCCTAATCCATTGGTATAGGTTTCAAAGGCATTTGGAGACTTCTATTGCAGGTCTTTCTATGGGGAATTTTCAGAGAGCTTCAAGGAGCCCAGGGCCACCAATGAAGGAGGCCATGTCCAGGGGAGCCAAAGTCCATTTTCAGTGACTGAATAGTCATTCTTGGCTAATTAATATGCTTTGAACTCATTGGAACAAGTTGTAGAGAAATTTTAGGAATTTTAAATGTGTTTTGGCCACAAGGAAGCTCAGGGAAGCTCAAGGCCAACAGTAGAAGAGGTCATGCCCAAATGAGCCATGGTCTGTTTTTATAGATCTAACAGTCATTTTTGGGTTTTTTGTGTATTCTAAGCCCAATGGTACAATCAATAAATCCATTGGAGTTGAAAAAAATCTTGTAAAATAAATTAGACAAACTAATCCCAGAGAACCTAGTCCATTGATGGAGGCTTAAGGAGGTGTAGCCCAGTTCGGGGTGAACTCCTTTATCATGTTATATTTGTTGTGAGTTTGCTGGTTATTATTTGTTGCAATTTATGCTTGATGTTGTATTATTTAAACAACATATTTAATCTTTAAAAAAAAACCTCACACATAAACACCTAAAAGGAGCATAAACTTGGCACATAAATCCTCTTGCACAACTAAGACATTGAGAAAGGTACCGAAGTTTATTTTAATGGAGTAGAGGGTGCTTGCATAGAAAAACAAGTCAGCCCCCTATTTTCAGATCATAGGGAGGACTCTATCCCTTATGGAGCCTAATGTTATCACATATTCTTGCAGGGGGTGCTTTCCCTTAGGACTTGTCCCTTGGATGACCAAATATGAACAAAGTAGACTCAAAAAACCCACAAATGTGTTTCTTCTATAGTCAGGGCGCGTTGTGCTAAGGCATGCACATATCGGGACATCAAAGATTGCCACTTCGAGAATTTTGAAGTGAGGAAGGCACGACCCCCCGAGTCTTGAAATGCGAAGGATATTTGGGCCATCCAAACCAGAGGGGCACGTGGAAACAGATAAGAGAAATCGTGATTTCACGAGTTGAATATTTCAACATAAAGTGAGGTGCAAGTTCCCGAAACACGAAAAACTGAAAGAATCGTGGGTCATCTGATCTAGCAGGATGTGTGATACCAGATCTGATCATCACGATTTCGCAAGTCAAAGGTTTTAGCATGGGGCATGACACATGCACAAGTTTCACGCTGCATGAACTCCCGAACCACGAAATCGTGAGGCGCTCGAAGAGTGGGCCCAGGGTCATAAGGAAGCTGGTTCAAGAGGAAAGGTTAGTGCCCATAGTGTAGAGTGGCTAGCGATTAGGGTTTCTTGGAAGCAATCGCGGTCATCAGATTCAAAGCAGGTCCGACTGTCGATCTAGATGGGCCATTTTGCAAGTTTGAGCATTGGGATATTTGGAGCCAAGTGGAGTAAAGACTCACGAGATGCGAAATCCTGAAATTTCATATTGGATAAGTGTTGGGTCATGGCCCGAGGTTGCATGCAGGTAAAGGTGCAGAGTTCACGTGAGCTACACCAAGGGCCGAAACACCGGTGTTAGCCACAAAAAGAGCCTGCCACATTTTCCAGGTGCCAAATAAATTCGGCCTCATTCTGATCCTGATGGAATAGTTAATGAAAGTGGGGGGAGGTGGTTGAAGCCTTGCCTCACCCCATAAATGGAAAGCATGGAGGATATGATCATGGAAAACAGATTTGTCAGCCCGTGGTACCCCTGTGAGTGGTTTTTCCTTCAAGCCCATACTAGTTTGAGCTTGTGTCTGACAGAGAATGCATGCACCATCTGACTGAGAGGACACATCGCCATGGAAGCTTGAGCATGTCTCTGTTGTTGTTTACAAAATTTTCGAGTATATGTAGGGATTTTTTTTGTTTTGTAATGGTCTTTTGGTTGAGCAGAGCTCCAAATTTTGCAATGCTTGTGATGCTAGAGTTGTTCTCTAGTTATGTAATCAATTTGAGACTTTCATGTTAATAGAAGTCAGTTTCCTGTTTCTTTCATTTTGTCTGTAAAAATTGTTTGAAACACTCGGGTATGGAGGATCCAGCTGAGGATTTTTATGTTGTTATGATGTAGGTTTGATCATGGCGGTATCATGATCAGTTTCATTCATTTCCCGTGTTATATTTTCCTTCTAGCATTGAATGGATCGGGCATGGAAGATCTAGTCGAGTTGTTGCAGTTGCAAGATGATGTAGGTTTGATCATACTATAGTTTTTACTGTGTCTCTTGTAGACATATTTTAGTGTCTGAACTTGAGTTCAGGTAGGCTCCTGAGTTTGATTTTTCCTCCCAAATCTGTTGGAAGGCATGATGCACATAGTAGTTTCCTTCACCTTTCTCACTAAGTCTTCCCTCTGCTCTCGCTTTAAACTCAATTTCCCGACTGAAGTTAATGTGGCCCTCACTTCCCTGTACATTTCCTATCTAGTCCTATGTTGAACATCATTTAGGTTCTGAGTCTGCGCCCATTTGACCTCCTTAAAACCAACATGTGACATAAAAACTCTGATGGGTACTGGGCTACCCTCTCCGCAATCGGAGGGTGACTTCTGGTGTTATTACTTATGGATCAGAAAGTGAACAAATTAATATGTTTGGTCATGAGTATAATGTTGGCATGTATGAGTGGATGGATTTGGATGGATATAATGAGGGGGAAAAAACATGAATTGCATGAGTGATGTTGTGGTATATAGGGAAACAAAAACATATTGTCCTAAGCCTACTCCACAACAAGTATCTGAAATGGATAAGTTTAGAGGCATTACCTACCAAAGGAATGGAAATAAAATTCAAGAGAAAAACCAAGAAAACATTCCCAAGGTAGCTTCCACCCTCCTAAGTCAAATGTGTATGCAAACTCAAAATTGAATATTGACTTAGGAGGATGGTTAAGTAATGCAAAGATGTTGGTGCCTGTGTCAGAAATAATGAAGATTCCTTCTCAAAGGGAGAAGCTACCCAGATCCATAGATTGTCCTTCTCAGAAAAGTGTTGACATTCCACCAACAAGAACTTATTAGGATGCATTGGTTATTCTGCAAAATATGGATAGGGGAAATGAAAATAATAGAACCTTTTTCCTATCCTTGCTCATAAATGATTTTATACTTCATTATTGTATGCTTAATTCAGGAGCTACCTCAAATTTTATGACTAAGAGCGTAATGGATTAGTTGAACTTAAGGATATCTAAACCTTATCATAACATTTGTGCTATGGATAGCAGGACAATAGAGGTGCATGGTTTGATTAAAGGATTACAAGTAGATTTGGTTGCATTCCCTGATATCATGATTGAGATGGAAATAATTGTAATTGATGTACCAAATACTTGGGGTATGTTTCTAAACAGAAAGACAACTGCAAATTTAGGTGGTAATTTACAAATGGATTTGACTTATGCCACCATTCCAACTCCAAATGGTTTAACATTTAGATTGAATAGAGAGTTGGAAAGAAAATATCATGTGGACGATCCTAGGAAAAAGGATAACGAGATCGTGTATCATGAAGTTGAAATGGGATGTTATGAGATAGATTCTACTCCTATAAAGATGAAACTAAATAGTAGACCCCCAAGCATTTGTAATGTTTGGGACCCCATGGATTCTTTTGATGGACTTTTTCTTAAGGAAGATTTGGATACGACAGATGATGGTTTTCCTCCTTTAGAATTAAGGTCAGAATTGGATGTGTTAGTTGAAAATTTGTCATCAACTCCACCCGCAACAAAGGAACCAATTAAATATTAGAACATGCCATATGGAATTCTTGGGCCACACCCTCATTATTTTTCAAAAATTGGGAAAATCAAAGATAGATTATATGGTGAAAATATGATGGAAAGTAATAAGGATGATAATGTTAATATTTATAAAGTAAAGTATATGATCCCTAATAAAAGATATCCAAGCCTTTTAAGCAAAAACTATGTTAACAGACTTTGCACTTGGCACCTATGGAAAACCATCAGAAATGTTTTAAGGAGGATTGTCCCAAGTGGTCTAAGGTTAGAAACTGGGATTCACATGGTAAAATCAACAGTTAGCATAAAGTGTATCAATCTTCTAGCAACTCTTCTTAGCCAGTGGGATGACATAAATTCATACATTCTAGTGAGAGGACCCCTCCTTGAATATTTTCTTCATACGACAACTTGGTGTCTAAAGGGACACCCTCTGTAACGTATCTCTAACCCTTCTCCTTGTATTTTAGTTTTGTATTGTTTCATTCATTTTGTGATTATATAATTAGATTTATTTTTGTATCATAGTTCATGATATACAATATTTATTTGATTATGTAATTTTTGTTTATAGTATTTTATTTATTCATTTGGTATATATGTATGCTTATGTTGGATATTGGTGAGCACTTTGTTGTAGATGTTGGATTCTCGTATGCTCTTCATCCCATGTGAGAAGATCGAACACACGTCCCCATGTGGAGCCATATGTTGAGTTCCTATTCAACTAGGGTGTCAAATCCATGTACCATGAATATATGCATCATCAGATGCAAACAAGTCAAAGACTATTTGGTTATACATGGCATTTTTTTGCTCCAACACACATTTTTGTATCCATAATTTATGCACCCTTGCATGGGTTAATAATGTAATAGGTATTCATGGATCATAATTAGGCCAGTTACCTTAGGATTTATTCATTAGGAGAGTTCCTTTCACTGAGTGGTTTTTATCCTCGGGATCTTAATTTGGCCTAACCAACCTTATTAATTCCCTTGAGTTTTTCACTCCCAGTAGTAATAAATCCTCCAAAGTGGTGAAAGGAATTCTAATGAAGTCATCCTCTAGTAGACAGTGTTTAGGAATGATGTAAATTACCATGTAATACAACTCAAAAAGTTTCACGGAATTCCGTCGAGTCTAGATAGATTTTTTTTTAATTAATTAAAATTTCCCAAGGTTGGAAATTTAATTAATTAATTAATTTTTGATAAATAATGTAAAAACTAGGTCCCTGGGATTTTGATAGGAATATTTGTGCTCAAAATAAATGGATTGAGACCCTCTACTCCCTTGGACCAAGTTTCAACTCAGGCGGACAAGTTTTGCTAGGGTTTTGTCCACATAGGAGTCTTAGTTAGATAAAAGCAATTTTAATTGTTAACCCATGACATGGGAAAAATGTCAATTTTGTAATTAATGAGAAATTGAGGTAAATTAAAGGTGAATAATGACTAAGAGAGACTATCCTAACCTATCCCAACCCATTCCTAACCATTACCCACTTCCTAACTCACCCTCTCATTAAATGCTTGGGCCCCCCCTTGGGGAATGCACCCTTGCTCCCACATGTGAGTGGATAACTCTTTCTAAACCAACTTATGGGCCCCTCCTCATGAGGTGCACCCCTCCTACACCTTCCATGCTCCACTTAGGAGTGTGCCAACACACTCCAAACACATCCTCCCACATCCTTACGCTTTTCCTTGGGAATTGTGCCTTCCTTACTCTGAAAAAGTGGAAACATCAAACATTAAAGTGAAAGCTTGCCTTAAGGCAATGCGTGGGCCTTTCCCTTGACCAATACACCTCCCTTGTGTGGAAAAATCACCCTCCAACTCATCCCTACTTACCTTTCTCACTCTAACCTAAAATCCACATGCCTTCCTTGACTGGAGTTCTCTTTGGTTGGATTTTTGACATTTGTCAGAGATCCAAGAGGGGTCTCTTTGGCCTCTCATGCTATAAAAGAAACCTCTCCCTCACTCATTCAACACCATTCTTCTGAGTATTGTTATGCTACCAATTTCTCTCCATCTCTCTCTCTCTCTCAATATCATCTTTCTTTGGTTCACTTGTTCATGAAGAGCTTGGATCAACTTTGTTGCTACAACCTCTTCCCTTGGTAATAAAAGAATAGCTTTGGAGGAACACTTGAGTGCAAGTCTTGATCTGGATTTCCGTGCTATTGTGAGATGAAATTGTTATTATTTTGGCTATTTTGTGGATATTGAATATATGCTTAGGTAAATTATGTTTACTTAGCTAAGTCTAGCAATAGTATTGTTGTTGGCTTATATGTTTTGCATGTATCTATAATATAAACTATGTTGTGTTGTTGATGCATGCTAAAGGTTGAAGCCTTTAAATCTTTTGAAAGTATTCTAAGTTAGAAGAAGGTGTAAGATCGGAGGGAAAATATCTGGACCATCCGATCAACGTCTCGACAACGAAGAGCAAGTGCAAAGGAAAAGATCTCAGCCGTACAATCTAAGCGCAAAACGAAGGTCTCAGTCGTTCGATCTGAGAATCAGAGAAAGGATCTTAGCCATCCTATTTACGCGCCAAAGGATCGTAGTCGTCTGATTAAGGTAAAGTGCACTGACATTAAATCTTTGAAAGTGTACAGGTGTTACACATGAAATTTGCACGCCTAGGTACGTCACCCTAAGTGTCGTAAAGTGTCATATAAGTGTTTCATACACCATAACACCATGGAATAAGCTATGTCACAATCCCTAGTCAATGTGGAGGAGGGATATATTTCATGAAGGCCAAAATACAAGTACACATGAATTGTTATTAATATTCATGGAAAAGGAATTGATTAAGTGTGAGAATCAAGTGCACATGAATTATTATTAATATTCATGAAAAAGAAAGTAATTAAGTGTGAGAATCCACCTCACATTTGGTTTCCCATTTTTTAGGGAAGGTGGAGGATCTCATGGATGGTTGAAATATTTCCTCCTTAAAATCCTTGAGAGATATTTCCTCCCCAAAATCCTTAAGAGATATTTCCTCCCCAAAATCCTTAAGAGATATTTTCTGCCTAAATATCTTAGATATCCCTTATTTAGTGGATCTGATGAGAGATCCTCTCCATGTTGGTTAAGCCTCCAAATCCTATATAATGAGGGATTTCCATGGAGGAAGGGGGGAATGGAGATTGATAATTATACTAAACTTATGATCTCATGAAGTGGTATTGAAGGGAGATGGAAAGAATTGTGAAGCATCTAACTTATGATCTCATGAGGAAGATGTCATTTGGAGCATCAACATTATGTGTGTGGATTGTTTAAGAAAGGGTTTGGACAAGGAGAGCTTGGTGAAGCTGCTGCACTACATCCATGGCTATAAGTAATACTTTGTTCTCATCAATATAATCAATGCTTGACTTGTTTCTTTCAAACTTGTACTTGTTCCATATAAGTTTGTCTACAGTAGATGGATCTATGTTTTAGCTAATCTGAGTAGAGTAGGAATTTGTTTGTACTTTTGTTTGTCTTGCAGGATCTACCAAGAAGCTCAAGATCGAAGCACATCCTAGACCTTGTAGGGAAAAACGACGTTCATAAGGTACATGCTTTCCTCCTTCTCTTTTGTTCATCGGCTTGATTAGATCTAAAAGGAATTTAGTGTCCATGTTAAGCACCTTCTGTCTTAGAGTTAAGAGTCTAACTCTCAAGAGGGGATCTACCTATCCGCAGGGAGATTTTCCTACAACAACAAGAGAATCAAACTTATGAAGTTTCGAAATCATTGAGACCATCCAACGTCAAGGAGGACACGTGGCAAGATATCAAAATTTCATTGACTTGTGACTCAAAGAATCCAAAGATTGAGTCATCTGAACTCCCGAAACGCGAAATCACAACTTGATCTGAGCCATTGGATCAAGGGAGACTATGAGTCGTCGATCTGGTCTCGTCGGAGTTTCAGAACATGGAAGAGGAAAGGTGATCCAACCTCCAAAGTTGTGAAACACTAAACCCTGACTTGATCACAATCGTTGATCAAAGGGAGGATCTATACTATCGATCTAGCACCATCGCGAGTTCGGATATCGAGAGAACAGAGGTAAGGAGACTCCAAAGTCGTGAAACGCAAAATACCAACTTGATCATAGCCACTAATCAAAGGGAGGATCTAGACCGTCGATCTAGCACCATCACTATTTCAGAAATCGAGAAATTAGAGGTAGGATTCTAAGAATTCGCGAAACTCGAGTTCGTGATTTGATTGCAACCATCGTATTGAGGAGAGATCTGAACCATTGATTCATTTCAAGGGAAGGAGATATCGAGATTTCAGGATTCAGGAGATTCAAAGTGACTCACATGTAAATACCCGATATGCAAAATCATGATGTGTCTTTTATTTAAGCATGTGGTCACCGCCAGCGGTCATGTGAGGGAAGCGACTTAGCTAGAGGAGAGCTAGCACCTAATTACGCTGAAGCTTTAAAATGTCAAGTGAGAGACTGCAGGTTCCATAGGACCTACACCTTAGGAAGAAGGGGGCCTATTCAGTTAATTGAGGTTCCTGGGGGGACAAAGAGTCAATCAAACTCAGTTTCTTGATCGATCCTAGACCGGGAGGTCGC
Organism: Picea engelmannii; assembly: GCA_009831015.1. Taxonomy (NCBI): domain Eukaryota; kingdom Viridiplantae; phylum Streptophyta; class Pinopsida; order Pinales; family Pinaceae; genus Picea; species Picea engelmannii. The sequence continues at coordinate 214,344 of ML790183.1, read as the reverse complement.
ACAACCCTTAGGAGAGAAGGGGGGTCTGCATCATCGGGCAAGGGATTCCTAGGCTTGGTAAGGACAACATGAAAGTCACATAGATCATCAGGAAGGATTTTCTCCTAGGAGCCACTTATGACCACATCCCACAGACCCTCATTCCCCACACACCTGTCCCACCGCAGAAGTGTACACCTTCACTATCACAAGTCCATTGGCTATCCACCCCCCTTTCAGGGCTTCAACAACAGGCTAGACCTGAAGTCTCAGAGTACTATAGCTTCTACGGGACTCCCTCCAGGAGAACTCACTTCTCTGACACACTCTCTCATTTGAAGAGAGTTGCTCACAGGCTTGACAACCTACCTCTTCTATCAATTCCTAAATCCAGTGGGTAACCTCTGCAACAAAAATTGGGTAAGGGATCTGGTAATGGCAACAAGCCTCACTAATCCAAAGAAAACATGGGTAATAACAACAAGGGCTAAAGCATGATATGGATTAGATAGTACGTAGTCGTGTTGTGCTTCAAAGGAAAAAATGGTTAGCTTCATAACACGGGTGTGTGGGTTTCAGAAGTTGCAGAGGTTGACGATGGAGCAATGGTCGGATGTGTCAAGGCTCTCCTTGTCTCAGTGCATGCATCAATGGGGAGTATGGCTTACATCTAGAGTGGAGACCATTGTGAGAATCATGAGGGAACCCCCAACGAGCTGACTTTCCCACCTAAAAACTACATGCGCTCAGGTTGACACATGTCTTCCTGAAGCTGCATGAGCTCCAGTTAACACTCATTCCCTTTCCCCAAAAACTTAGGACAACATGATTATGTCAAACCTTAGCCTCTAGGAAATAATAATAAAATATTATTCCTTTAGAGGTAAGCCCTCTAGCTTAGCCCCTATTCCTAGACACTTAGATTCGTCCCTTTCCCTACCTAGTGGAGCTTAGTCCCCCATAACTCTTTCTTTGTGTTCGGTCTACACGCAACGATGTAATTTTATTAATGATGTGAGTATTTACATATACAAAACCATGCTCATTGGCCTTATCATATGGTCTCTCTAGCCTAATAAACACATCATTTTTCCATCGTATAAACACTTGTCTCACCAGCCTATAAACATAATTACAATTTAGTAGGGGCTCAACCTTGGGGTGTTACAATTCCCTCCCCTTATTTTTTCATTGTCCCCAGTGCAACTTATTCACACAACAACAACAAGATTTCTAAAATCTTCAAAAATGTGTGGATAACATCTTCATGCTCCCATGTTGCATCCTCAGGACCGTACCAGGTCCATTGAACCTTTACAAGATTTATGACTCGATTCTGGAGTTGCTTGCTCTTCCAATCTAGTATGCACATAGGTTTCACTTTCAAAGTTCCTTCTTGATGTTCGGTCTACATGCAACGATGTAATTTTATTAATGATGTGAGTATTTACATATACAAAACCATGCTCATTGGCCTTATCATATGGTCTCTCCAGCCTAATAAACACATAATTTTTCCATCGTATAAACACTTGTCTCACCAGCCTATAAACATAATTACAATTTAGTAGGGGCTCAGCCTTGGGGTGTTACAATTCCCTCCCCTTATTTTTTCATTGTCCCCAGTGAAACTTATTCACACAACAACAACAAGATTTCCAAAATCTTCAAAAATGTGTGGATAACATCTTCATGCTCCCATGTTGCATCCTCAGGACCGTACCAGGTCCATTGAACCCTTACAAGATTTATGACTCAATTATGGAGTTGCTTGCTCTTCCAATCTAGTATGCACATAGGTTTCACTTTCAAAGTTCCTTCTTGATCCACATGAATCACATTCCAATCAATCACATGATTAGCATCATGTATATACTTCTTGAGCAATGATACATGAAATAAATTATGAATAGTCATGGATGCAGGCAATGCAAGAATATAAGCTACTGGTCCAATCCTTTATAGGATTTCAAATGGTCCACAATATCTGGCTGCCAACTTGGAACAACTTCCCATCTTTAGGGAACTTCTGTTGGCTTTCACCTTCAGGAAAACATGATCACCCACTTTAAACTCCCTGTGGGTTCTGCCTTTTTCTACATATATTTTCTTCATGTCTTGGGAAGCCTTCAAATTTTGATTTATCTTTAACAATTGCTCTTCCATTTCCCTAAGAAACTCTGGCCCAACCACTGCCCTATCAGCTAGGGTGTTGCACTTTCTACCATAAAGTGTTTCAAACGGGCTCATCTTCAGTGATGCTTGACACCCATTGTTGTAGGAAAATTCTACCAAGTGTAGATAATCTTCCCATTTAGATGGTTTGTCCATCACATACATCCTTATCATATCTTCTATAGCTTGGTTTACTCTTTATGTTTGTCCATCTGACTCGGGATGATAGGTTGTACTGAAGTTCAGGTTCGTTCTGAACCCCTTGAATAATCCTCTCCAAAACTTCAAGGTAAATTTTGGGTCTCTATCAGACACAATTGTCTTGGGAATACCATGCAATCATGCTACTTCCCTCATATAAATATTAGCAACATTTCTTGCCTTGTGAGTAACCTTCATAGGAATGAAATGGGTAGCTTTAGTGAGCTTTTCCACTACTACCATGATTGCATCATGTTGCTTACTTGTTTAGGGAAATCTTGTGATGAAATCTATTTTCACCACTTCCCACTTCCACTCAAGGATGGTTACTGGTTGTAGCAACCCAGCTGGGTGTCTATGCTCAGCTTTGACCCTTTGACAGTCCATACATATGGAAATGTACTCTGCAATTTATTTCTTCATACCTGCCCAATGGTAATGGCTCTTGACTCCTGAAATTGTTTTCTAATATCTAGGGCGTCCATCATAAGGCACATTATGCATTTATTTTAAAATCTCACTCCTCAATTCTGGAGAATTTGGTACATAAAATCTGTTTTTGTACAAAAGAATTCCATCAATTCCTAATTCTTAATCTTCAACTTTCTGCTGCATTTTACCTAGCTTCAATTTAGTTACCAATACCATATACTGTAAATCAACTTTTGCCTCAAGAATTCTGCCTTTAAGATCCTTCTTATATATGCTAATGGTTGTAGCAAGCAGTTCATGCACTCTCCTATTGGGTGCATCAACCACTTTGTTCTCCTTTCCTTTGATGTGCTTGATATCAAAGTCATATTCACAAAGGAATTCTAACCATCTGCTATGTCTGGAATTCAATGTAGGTTGATCAAACAAATACTTCAAACCATTATGGTCTATTATGAGCTCAAATCTCTTTCCCATGAGGTAGTGTCTCAATTTTTTTAGAGCGTGTACAATGGATGCCAACTCTAGATCATGAGTGGCGTAGAGTCGTTTGTACTCTTTCAATTTCCTAGATTCAAAGTCTATCATGAATCCAATCTAACTTAGGACTCCACCTATTCCTTCTTTGCATGCATCAGTGAAAACCACAAAATCTTCATTCGGATCTGCGATCTTCAGAATTGGAGCACTGGTTAACAACTACTTCAATTGTTGGAAGCTCTTTTCACATTCTTTTGTCCATTTTCCCCTTCCTTTGCAAGGAAGTGATGGGGTGAGATATTCTCTAAAACCCCACAATGAACCTTTTGTAGTAACCATCTAGACTCATGAAGGATCTGATTTCTGTCACATTCTTAGGTGTTGTCCACCCTTTAATGGCCTCAATCTTTTCAAGGTCCACTATTATCCCTTCTTCAGATACGATATGCCCCAAACAATGAACTTTGTTTTGATAAAATGAGCACTTTCTCAATTTGGCATACAACTAATGCTCTCTTAGCACTTGCAACACCATCCTCAAATGATACTCATGCTCTTCTTCCAACTTGGAATATACAAGGATGTCATCCAAAAAGACAATGACAAACTTGTCTAAATATTCTCGAAAAATGTCATTCATTAAGCACATGAAAACATCTAGCCCATTTGATAACCCAAATGGCACCACTGTGAACTCATACTGACCATACCTTGTCCTGAGGGCGGTCTTGCTGATGTCTTCCTCTTTAATCCTTACCTGATGGTATCCTAACCTGATATTAATCTTTGAGAATTTCTTTGCATCCTTCAACTGATCAAAGAGATAATCAATCCTTGGCAAATGATACTTGTTCTTTATAGTCACTTTATTCAACTGTTTGAAATCAATGCACAATCTCAATGTCCCATATTTCATCTTCACGAACAAGACTTGGGCACCCCAAGGTGACACACTTGAGCATATATACCCCTTCTTCAGAAGCTCTTCAAGCTACATTTGCAGTTCCTTCAACTCTGGTGTACTCATTCTGTAAGGAGTCTTTGATACTAGAGATGCTCCAAACATTAAATTTATAGAGAAATCAATATCTCTCTTTGGAGGTAGTCCTGGTACCTCTTTGAACACATCTTCAAAATCTTCCAGGACTGCATGATCCTCCAGATTTGACACCTTATCCTTAGATGATTCCTCCATATGGGCTGCAAATATTTGACATCCCTTCCTGTAACACTTCTTTAGCTGCATTGCCAAGATTTCTCGTATCGTAACTGCCCTGGGAATTCCTTGGATTTCTCTCTGATTTCCTTCCTCATCCAAGAAAGTGAATGCCTTTTTATGGAATTCTAATATGGCATGGTGTTGTTCCAACCAATCCATACCAATTAGGCAATCATATGATCCCAAAAGAAAGATGTTCAAATCTTCTTTGGTACTCAGTCCATTCATGCCCACTGGACATGATTTAACCAACTCAACAACCTTTGGCTCATGTAGCCAACTATACTAGCCAAGATTTCCCATGATTGCTTCTTGGAAAAATAAATATTTCCACAAATTTAGGATCTATGTAACTATGACTAGCTCATGAGTCTATTAAAATAGTAAAGGCATAATTATTGATCATACCTTCAACTTCAATCACGTGTGATTGAAACTCAACTTGTTTGTTGTCCAGGGCTGCATAGATCCTTGGCACTCTTATGCCCATGTCCTCCATTGTTTCTTCTTGCTGAACATTGTGAACATATTTCACTTTGTCACTTTTGCAAGGAAAATATCTATACCTATGATCTCCTTTACAACCCCAACAATCCATAGGTGTCTACCTTGGCCTTTGCCCACCTACTTCAACCATCCTAGGTTCTCTCAAAATCGGTTGTCCTTGAGGACTATTTCTGAAAAATGATGGCTTGTTCCCCTTCTGCCTCTACTCCCTTTTAAACTTCTTGTCTTCCCAAGCCTTTTGGAAAATAGGTTTCCCTTTTTGATGATCAAATAAGCATTTTGCTCTCCTTATGGTTTCTTCCATAGTTTTAGGATCATCATATTGGATCTTTTCACTGATGAAATATGGAAACCCACTCAGATACCTTTGAATCCTAACTTTCTCATCCTTGATGAAGGAGACATACTTCAATAACTCCAAGAATCTTCTTTCATACTCATCAATGGACATACTTCCCAGCTTGAGTTCAAAGAAATCTTTCATTTTATTGTCATAATACCTCTTAGTTAAGTACTTATTTTCAAAATGCCTCTTGAATTCCATCCATGTTAACATTCTTCTCTCTGACATGTTGAACTTGCACAAGCTAATCCCACCATATGGACACCTTTCCTTTTAGTTGATAGATGGAAATTCTTCCATCTGCACGAGAAGAGTAATTTTGCATTTGTAAATATTTCTTCATGCCCAACAACCATGCCTCAACATCTTCATATTTCTTGTTCTCTCCATCAAAAGTAGGAGGTTTGATCTTATTCATTTCACCCTTGTTGGCAGCCCTACATGTTTTCACTTTTTGAAAGCGACAAATGATAAGTTATGTAGTTGCCTACACGTGGTCATGGGATTATTGCTTTTCCAAAGTAGCTTTGAATTGTAAATATGATGTCTCGGTTATTCCTATTGTTTTCCTTTCTTTGTTTTTGTGCTTTCGTTCATGACTTAAAGCATGAACGAAGCATTGAAACTTATGATTGTATTACCCTTTTGTCTAAAGTTTATGAAAGGTAGATGACTCTACAGTTTGTTTTCTAATAAAGGTTTTTGGTCTATGAAGATCATCTTGTTTACTGCCTTAAACTGGCTCCTCAAATGTGAAGCATGCTTTGAATTGTTATTTGAAACACCAAGGATCCATTTAATTTAAGTCATATATATCTTTGTGGCTCTTGGTAAGACCTATTCTTGTCACTACACTTTGGTTTACAATTTTTGCCTCTCCCAAACTTTAGAAAATGATTCCACCTTGTGCGCAATGATTATTTTTAATGAGCTTGGTCATGGCCTGTACCCTATGGGAGGTGGCAGTCTAACAACGACAGGCCCATCATTTCGAGCTAAGTCTCAGGTTTCACATGCACTCTAAAACATTCATTACCCAAAACACCCAAATTTTATGACTGAAACCCCCATTGCTTGTGTTATGGTTGCCCTGATGTGTTCCTAGTTTTGTTTCCATTGTTTTATCTCAGGCTTACCTCCTACCACTACCTACTAAACCCACAGTTGGTCTATTTTCTTTTGTTACAGTCTGTTCAATCCCGTTTTTTCTTGCCAGAGACACGATTTTGCGTGAAGGATTCTGAGAAAACCGCTACGAATTAGACCAAACCCTTTAAAACCCAAAACCGAAATGAGCCGTTTTACCTTCAATGTGGGCAATTTCCCCAGAAACTGGATCGTTTCAGAGATATGTCTCTATTTTTAGAGGTAAATTTCTCAAAATTCCTGTTTCAGTTAAGATGAGCGTTTTATTTATTTATTTTTATTTTGTTACAGAGTTTCTTACAGTGTTGGATAAACCTCTCATTGAGAAACATCCTTTTTCGTCAATTCACAAGCCAGACCTTTTGAAAGAAAACCCTCATCATGAGGCAATACTCGACCATTTTTACCTGGGCAACGATAGGTTAGTTCTGAGATTTCAAAAATTTCTGTGCATGAATCAATTTATTTGCCCTAATCTTGACACAAAATACACCAGTGGAAACCCTTCCAAATAGTCAACAATTGGACTGTGTAAATAACCTGCCACCCTACCTAAAGCATGAAAAAAACTTCCCTGGGATCAATTTCAGTCAAAATCCCACATTGGATAGTGGGAGCGTGTTGACACACAGTCATTCGTCCCCTCAATCAACAGTTCCGAACCTGCGGTGTGAAGTGTGTTTATTCTGGATATAAAAATACTACATAGATGTGCCCTCCCTACAAGCTAAAATCAAGGCCTTCACAGCCTAGATTGACTCACTAACGACTGAAAATCACAGACTAAGTTCAGAGCACAAAGGTAAGAGAAACACCTGAAGAGAACTGAAAATATAATAATAAAAAATGTTGAGTGTGTCAAAGCTATTATTAACTCTGAAGTCTTATAATTCGAATTTAGCATTCAGTTGAAAGGTAAGACTTGTTTTAGTTATGCTTTTCTCGTTATTTTCTAATTAATATGGATTAATTTAGATTTCTTTTGGTAACAATAAGATTGGCAGATTCTGTAGCCAGTCAATTCTTATTCGAAATTTGGAAAATATCGGTTAAATGAATATCTGAATTTCTTTAGTTCATATTTTTATTTCAGGATATATGGCAATTTATGGTGATCAAATGAGATGAAGCATTTTTGGGCTTATTAGCCATATCCATGGCTCATTTTTTGTGTAAACAGGAACAAACTCTTTTAGTTTTTAGAGATTTAGTGTGATCTGGGGTGGTTATATTCCCCCCCTATTTTTGTAATCAGTAGATGATTGTAGAGATTTAATCTTATCTCATAAGATAAGACAGTTAGCTTTTCTAAACCCTTTAAAAACTCATATTTTTTGTAATCAAAACATCTTGGCCTGGGGCTGAAGGTGGACAGTTTATTCACGAATTTGGATGGAACATATATTTACATTTTGGCTTTAGCTCTTTGTAAACGTTGTTTTTGTTTATGGGTTGTTTATCCTAATTAATTAATAGTTGTTGATAGCTTTTGTCTTCACAATTTATTATGACATTGGGACAATTTCTTTAAAATATCATCCACATTTTGATGCTTCAGATATTGAAAAGAGTGGTCATTCGTTCAACCCAAATGATAAGATTTTTCTTTAATTTTGTTGAATGATTAAAAGCATGTTGTTACAGTTAGATTTATCTTATTTGTAATTACTTGCAATCACAAATACCACAGTGATTATTTTCATCTCTTCGTTCTGTTGTTAAAATTCAACAGTCAATATACTGTTTTGCATTTATTTTGAACAGTTTCAAGGTTCATTGCAGATTTATCTCTTGGACAAACTAGTTGGACATTCCATAATTATACAGATGTTGGATGCACGCTGATTAACTCATTGATAGGTTAGTTCATTTCTTTCTGTTGTTTATTTGTCTACGAAACTCTAATATATGGTATGGCTTTGACCATCCACATACTCCTGTTTCATTGTATCTTTTTCAATTTAAACTTAGATTAATAAAGAAAAAACAAAAAATATCTTATGTTCTTTCTTTATCTGCTTTTGTTTAAGCAACCATCTTTACATAGATTTTCGTGAGTTTAGATTAAAACTCGCAACTTGTATATCATGCACATAAATAAGATAGACAGATCTGTTTTGTAAATATTATCTACAATAGTTATATGTGCATGTATATTTATTGAGTGGTTATTTAATAGTTAGCTTTTTTTATTTCTTTTATTTATTTCTTCTAGGACTTTTAGATTGGCTAACGAAGCCATTAAACTCGTCAGAATGAGTTATACCAAACATCTTGGGTTATTTAGACAACCTCGGACTGGACTCATTCTTCCAATTGATGGACGGTTATTTTCGCCTGTCAACAACCCTTCAGTTCATCCACTGCAGATCTTCTATGCTTTCTGGTAGGAGATGGAATTGAACTACCATGTGCTCTCTTATGGGAATGCTTTTGGAAGTGTTGGTAATGTCTGCTACCACTTCTTCCTCTTCTTTCCTCATCAGGGGTCTCGTGACTTCCTGATTTACTAGATCCACTTTCCTTATCCAATTTCTTTTCAAGTATTTCCAGGCTCCGTATAAACTTCATATTGAAGTCTCTCTGTTTCTCCCTGGCTCTCAAAAGCCTTTTGTTATCTGCCTGGTGAATTTGGACATCTTTTTGAAAATTATTAATGATTTTCATCATGATCAGTTCTTTATCTATTTCTTCTCCATCCCATTGGAGTTCGTTCCTTCAACTCCCAAATGGACATCCATTCCTCTAACTTCATCTTCCGAACTGTAAGCGTCATGTGCTTCCTCCATTTCTCTTCACTAGGTAACAATTATGTTCAATTCTAACAATTGGTAATGCTGCAAAAATGTGCAGACAACCAAATTTTGTCAGGATATAAGTCTTAATAATTCTCCAAAGTAAGTTAAACAATCTGATTCAACAGAAAGAATATCAGACTCCATTTTCAGTGGGTCTTGGTCGATCAAGAATCTCTCAGGCTTCTATCTCTAAGATTGGCTATATTCTACAACAATTTTTAGGCACTAGCCTCTTTTCTTCAGTCCTTAACTTGCATGTAACCACGGCTATGACCAAGTTCTAAACCAACAGACACTTACTCTGTGCTTTAGAGTTTTGGGCTTCGAGTGTTTTCAACTCACCAGAATGCCAATCTCCTAAACTTAGACTCACGAAGTTCACAACTGATGTGAGAGGAATCAACGATCCCCGCTCTCTACTCAACTCAACGACCACAATTATCTTTGGGACTCCGTGCTTCAGGGTTTCCAAAACGTTCAATTCCACAAACCTCCGGAGTGTTAGATATTCTGACACACATCCATGAATGTCAACGGTCACAATGAATTCCAACACTTCGGCCTTCGAGGGTTCTCAACCCACGCGACCCCACTTGCACTGGCTTCCTATGGAATGCAGGGTCTGGCGAAACGCATCCCCTGTGACCATAAAGGGCCCCACTAACCATGCTCAAGAAGAGTGCCACGTGAAAAAATACTGGAATCGGACACGTGGTCCAATATAACAGGTGACATGTGTCACATTCTATCTAGAATTTCTATCTTCCACATGTTCTTAACTCAATTATATGTGGCACACATCCCATGTTTCCACGTCATCCCTAGTGATGTCAGTAGGCCACGCCACTCTAGGAATTCAGGCTTCGGAAGGTTTTACACTTGCATTCCTCAAATCTCTCGAACTCCGAACTTTCGAGCTACTTTAACCTTTCGAGGTCTACATAGTACATCTGTCATCATATAAGGTAGTGACATGTGGCCCCAAGTGTTGGATTTCTTTTGGTCTAAAAAGGTTGTAAAAGTTCCATTCTGACTGACACGTGGTAGGAAGTCCACGTCACCCTGGGTGATGTCATCATTCCACGTCACTTTGGGACTTCGGGCTTCGGGACTTCATAATGTTTTTCTCGAACGTTGAACTCCCGAACGGTTGTGAGATCTACGAATCACAATCACTTGTGTGCATATTTGACGGCGGAGATCTGTTTTTCACCGCTGTGCCTTACCTCTTTCTCTTGACTCGACCTAATGGTTTTGATCTATCTTCTGCAGATCCAAGGGTCAAGCACTTCTCCTTGGATCCATGGTGTAGATCCACTCCGAAACTTCGGGCTTCGACCCCCTTTTCTTACAACACATAAGCTTCGTCGAAGTCGTAAAGTATGAAGGACATAGGGCTTAACTTTCTTGCACCTTTTCTAAATCTGACAACTGTGAAGGGTGTGCCTTCTCCCGAATAGATCCTACGACCGAAATTTAAACCTCGTGACCCAACACAATGATTGTTGTGGCTTCTTTCTCTATTGGTTTTCTTGAACCGCTATAATTCCTGAGCTTCTGAACACAGTCCCAATGACACTCTGAGGTTCATATTTTTTTTGTTTGACAACAATTCACTTTGAAATCCTTGTCTCGTTAACAACTAACATGGCCCATCCAGGCTCAGTGTCAAAACCATGGCTCTGATACCATTATGTGACGTCCCCAGCCCTAAAACCTTGGTCGAGCAACGCTACCTAACAACTATATCTTTGTTTTTCTGCTCTGATACCATTTTGTGACCGTTCCTGAGCTTAAACTAACAGGCTAGGCCATGCCACCAAATAACTTTGCAGAAATATTCACATATAAAGCTTAACAGGAATAAATAAATATAACATATGATATTCATATATATTTATATACATATCTATATAATGCAATTTAAATAGTTATAGCATTATGTTCATACACCTATTCATGTGGAAACAACATTAAAACATACATGCAATATATATAGACAATTCTAATAAAATTATAACTTGATTTCAAGATACACATCATACATAGAACATAGATTTGGTAATTATATTTTAATAGATGACCACCAACTGCGTGCAAACCTTCCATGAACCTCCCAGCCTTAGACCACACTTCTTATCACTCTCAGCAGTGGGTCACCCCCAAGATGGAACTAAAATCCATCGAGAAAGGGATTCCTAGGCTTGGAAAGGACAACAAGAAAGTCACACAAATCAACAGGAAGGATTTTCTCCCATGAGCCATTTATGCCCACAGTCCACATACCCTCATTCCCCACACACCTGTCCCACCCCAAGAGTGTACACCTTCACTAACACAAGTCCATCAGTTTTCCACCCCCCTTCCAAGGCTTCAGAAATAGGTTGGACCAGAAGTCTCGGAGTACTCTAGCTGCTACGGTACTCCCTTAAGGAGAACTCACTTCCCCAACACACTCTCTTACCTAGAGAGAGTTTCTCACATGCCTGACAACCTTTCTCTTCTATCAGTTCCTAAATCCAGCGGGTAACCTCCACAACAAAAATAAGGTAAGGTATCTAGTAATGGCAGCAAGCCACATCAGTCCAAAGAAAACGTGGGTCACAACAGCAAGGGCTAAAGCACGATATGGCTCAGAAACTACGCAGTCGTGTTGTGCTTCATAGGAAAAATGGTTAGCTACATTACACGGGTGTGTGGGTTTCAGAAGTTGCAAAGGTCGATGATGGAGCATTGGTTGGTTATGTCAAGGCTCTCCTTGTCTCAGTGCATGCATCAGTGGGAAGTATGGCTTACCTCTAGAGTGGCAACCATCATGAGAATCGTGAGGGAACCCCCAATGAGATGACTTTCCCACCTAAAAATTGCATGTGCCTAGGTTGACACATGTCTTTCTGAAGCCACATGAGCTCCACTTAACACTCGTTCCTTTTCCCTAGGAACTTAGGATAACATGGTTATGTCAAACCTTAGCCTCCAGGAAATAATAATATAATATTATTCCTTTATAGGCAAGCCCTCTAGATTAGCCCCTATTCCTAGACACTTAGCCCCTTCCCTTTCCCTACCTAGTGGAGCTTAGTCCCCCATAACTCTTTCTTCATGGTCAGTTTACACGCAACGATGTAATTTTAGTAATGATGTGAGTATTTACATATACAAAATCATGCTCATTGGCCTTAGCATCTCGGCTCTTAGGCCTAACAAACACATAAGTCTTCCATATTATAAACACTTGGCTTACCATCCTATAAACATAATTACAATTCAGCAGGGGCTCGGCCTTGGGGTGTTACAATAGGGATCATTACATGCCTCAAAATGTATCATAATATTTTCAATCCTTCTTGTCAGAGAAATTTCTGGATGCAACATGTAGTATTACTATGTCTAGCAATAATTTTATGGAACATCAAGCTAAGAAAATTGACCCACAAATAACCCTTTTACCATAAGAATGAAACTTTAAATAATATTTCCAAAGTCTTAAATTAAGTATCTACTTCTCAAAAAAAACCTCTAACATATACTAAAATATGTGTTCATCGAGTACTATCGGGGAGCCCGTGTGATCACATTGACAAGAGCTTCCTCTTTGACTCCTAACTCTCATAAGTATTTATTTTTCCTTCCAATGTTTTTATTTTATATGCCAATATATAAGGCATCCTCGGTAGGACTTTCCTCAAGATCTCGGGCTTAAATCCAAGTCTCAAAAGATAATCAATAATTGGTTCTATGTTCCTCTTTCGATCAATAAGAAGAACTGCAACAAAATGGGTTATTATTTTTGCAATGTCATCTCTTTTAAAAAAATGTCCAATATAATTGTAAGAACAAATCATGCCCTCTAAATTGAAACCTGACATATTGGGCCTCTGTGCAATGGATTCTGCAAGAGTCATTGTTTCTAGACCAATTCTAACCAGAAACTCTAACCGGATTTGAAGGTTCTTTTGTATCACTGGAGAAAATATTTTTGGCACCCTCTTTAAAATCCTACATAGGTCTTCCTTAGGAACACCAATCTATAGAAAACAATTGACACTTAGTTTAACTCGGTCCTAGGGGTAGCTTAAATCCTATGGTATCTTGTGCAAAACACTCAAGACCTCCTCCTTTGTCAAACCAACTGATTGCAAAAACACAATCACTTTGTGGATTTGATTTGAATTGCATTCAAGTAATGTGGGATAATAGATGCACACACTGCAGAGTTGTTACATGTAGCAACTCATTCCTTGTAGAAAATGAAATATCTTCATGAGATGCACAACATCCCGTTTCAACAAAGATGGAAGTTTTGAAAAAAAGAAAAAAAAAAAAACTAATCCAATTCCATCCTTGTTCAATCCTACCCTACTAAGAATACTTATCACATTGTTTACATTTGAATCAATTGTATACGACACGTATTCCAAGAATTTTTCATATGTTGAGCCATAAATGTTCACGCCTTTGACAATATAAATGATCTATAGATGTTACTATTTGTCTATAAGTTTAACTTTTCCATTTTTTCAAACATATTGCATGATGTGTACGTATTGCCACGTTTGGCGTGCAACCATGACACTCTCATATTTACAGTACATATCTACAACTTCACTTCTCACAGAAACATGTGACTCGAAACCACTCATGTTTATACAACCACGGGTTTCCTTAATCTTTTCCAAGGTGCCTATGTTGGCACATGTAGGAAGCACAAACAACATAGTTATGAAGTTCGTTTTTTCCCCTATTGCTCGCATTTCTCACAAAAGTGACAAGGCTTCATACTCAATTACTCTTTGTGCATACCCACATATAATTGAAATCCATGAGGTCACATTGGGTATCAACTTGACGATTCCATTTGGCAGAAAATTCTTAGGGCTTCTTCTCCATGCCCTTTTTGCAAGTAACCTCCAACCATTGTATTCCATGTAACCAAAATTTTTTCTTCAGACATTTTGTCAAAAACTTGTTGTGCAAAGTCTGTACACCTACATTTGGTATACATGTCTATGAGAGTGCTTCCAAAAAATACATTTGATTCCAAATCATTCACTAACATGATTATGGATCATCTTTCCTTTTTTATAACTCTTGAATTAACACAGACTTTGAGAATAAGAGGAATTAGGAAATTATCAGGTTGTAAATGTGTCGATTGCATTTGATAAAATAGACCGAGGGATTCCACATTGCGTCCATGTCTAGCATATCCTCCAATCATAGAATTCCATGAAACCAAATTTGGTTCTTGTTATCTTGCAATCTGTACTTGCCCAAATTCCAAGGCAAGTGAAACAAGATTGGCGTAATAAGGGGGTGACCTATCACTGTCACCTTAATAGGAAACCCTTTTCTGTTTAGGAGTAGGGTAAGAATACCCCAAGGGAGACGTCCCTAGTGACCTAAAGGGATGGTGAAACTAAATCAAGGATGAAAATATAACCCCCCCTCTCACTGGTCACTCAATTCAAAAGGTCTTGTTGAGTTTATGTCTTAAGAGATGAAGCAAAATGTAATGGGTGAAGTGTACCTGCCCGGAACAAGACAACAAGGAAACTTATGGAATTTTTAAGTACAAAATGAGATTAGTGCTTCAATAAGACAATAAACCAATGAGATATATTCTAGTTGATATAAAATTGCAGCAAAATGAAAGTTTACATCAACAAAAGGTATTTTGTAACAACTACAAGAAATATGCCTCAGAATTGCTTGAAAAGACAATGAAAAGATGGTATTTACTAGGTAGAATGATAATAAAATGTAACAAGTGATTTTAGAAGTGTTTAGATATCATTCAATGTGTTGCTTTAAGATGGTTGTAGCAGTGATTTATAACAACAACAAGTAAACTAGTTGTCTAGGCTAGGTTAGTGTTAGATTTAGTTAGTAATAGCTTAAGAGAATAATGTTTGAGTGTTTGATCAACCTTGCAACAAAAGAGAGACAAGAGACTAGCACCTTTAGGGTTTATGGAGTCAATTATATCAGCAAATTAACTTGGAGAGATAACAATGGTTATACTTGTCTAAAAGATGACAAGGTGGAAGCTTGAGAAGTAGTACCTTAAGTTCTCAAACACCAAACCTCAAAGAGAAGGTACAACTAGGGTGTGGGAACTTCTAGGCCCTAGCGATTTCTCCTATCCTTAGGCTCTTGAAAAATATTTAATGCAATAATAAATTGATCCAGATGGATGTCGATGGCCTCCCACCTATTCCAACTGGTTCATTTTTTCATTTTTCATTTTGGCAGTTTTTCCTAGTTTTTGGGTCCGTGACTTTCGGGGCCGTTTTGAGGCCCTAAACATTGTTTTTAGGACTCGCCGCAGTTAGAATGTAACAAAAAGTGAGAGTCTTATGAAAACATGTGTATTCCTTGGATAAACATTTCCAACGGGCTATCGTGCACCTAAAATAGAGATCGTATGCAAAAGTTACGACCCCGAGAAGTTGATGTACTAGCTCACCCCAACGGGGCCCACATGACTTTTGGTGCTTCATCTCCTAGGGTTAGGTTTTTGGATGTCTAGGGTTTTGGAATTCATTATTATTGTAAAAAAGAATTCATAGCATCATTGTAATCATCTTCTTGCAAATGAGCGCAATCGTCACATCTTTTCTCAAAGATAAGCCACCACTATTCCAACAAGCTTGTTTTCTGGTGCATTTTATAGTTTCATCTTATTTCCTTATTGAATATAAAACCAGTTTTACTGTATCTCTGTTATTTTGTGTTAAGCATATTTTAATAACATGTATTCATTTCATTTTGCTCGTAAAATTTGGATCAGTGGTATCATAGCGATCTGCTCCTTGTCGTCTTAATGTTGGGTATGTGTTATATCCTTCACACCGGGATGACATATTTCCGAGACGACATATTACCGGGACGACATATTTCCGGGACCACATGATATTTAGGTGGTTTTTCGGCACATGGTTTTTTGCCGATGGTTTTCTATTTCTGGTTAAGGAATTAGGGTTTTGGACTAATCCAGGTCATTGGGTTAGGGTTTTGGATGCCGCTGGCTCCTATATGTATATTGTATTGTAAACAATGTAACACAATGTATGAATATAATATATGCTGGTTTTCCCAGTTTGGGTTTCCAGGGGAAAAATCTCTGTGTAATGTTTGCATTTTCCATTGTGTATTTTCTATTCTTTTCTGAATATCTGTTTACAGTAGACATTGTACAAGGTTAGAATTTACACTTAATGCATGTCCCCAACGAGGTCAGGGTACAAAGAATTGGGTCTCGAACTTGTTTCTCTTGAGGACAAAAAGATCTCACACACCCAAGCAGCCTCTCATGGCAGGAGAAAATAAATATGATGGGGCAGGAGATCCTTTCAAAAAAATTCTTGAGGAAGCCTTCACGCAACAGAGGAAAGATATGATGTATAGTTTCACGCAAATCCTTTGGCGACTACCAACATGCAATGCATCTTCCTCAAGTGGAGATGCCACCCCCTTCAAGGTAAAAATCAACTTCGATATTCCTATATTTGAAGGTCAGATAGATGCAGATGTTGTAGAAAAGTGGTTGAATCTACTCGAAGGGTATTTTTTTGTCCATAACTTTTCGAATAGAGAAAATATTACTTTTGCACTCCTCAAAGTCGTTCCCCATGTCAAATATTAGTGGGAAACTTTTTGTGAGCAAAAGGAAACAGAGGAACCCTCATTATTTACAGTCGCAACCACCTAGGAATCCTTCAGGGATGATATTAAGGAACAATACTACCCTGTTGGAAGTTATGACGACTTGCATACCAAATGGACCACACTGCGGCAAGAGAGAGACCAAGCAGTGCCAGAGTTCACAAATATATTCCATACCTTGTGCACCAAACTAGGTATCAAAGATTCAGAGAAACATCTGGTGCTCAAGTATCGCGGTTCTTTGCATAGATACATCTATACCCAAATGGAATTTTTGGACATCTCGTCCTTGGACATGGTCTATCAATATGTCGTCAAAATCGAGCAGAAACTCAAACAAAAGACACAATAATTTGGGCCTGGGAACCCCTCACAACAAAACTAGGAAAGGGTGGTCCCAACCCACAAAACAAAGGATAGAGAAAAGATGGATAGTATCATGACAAACAATCCAAGCCACAAGCAAAGAAGGACACCAGAAAGACAAAGAAAGATATCGAGAAGCAGTGCGACTTCCATAAGAGCCCTTGGCATAACACTGCTAATTGTCACTCAAAGCAGTCATTGGTGGCCGAAGTGAAAGCCTATGAATCAGATGTGGGTTCTAACTCTAATTTAGAACTAGAAAGGGAAAGACAGATCATTGATGTGAAACCCAGTGCCACCGTTGCTACCACCAAGCTCCATCCTGGTGAACCAGATGAGCCAGAAGAAGGCAAGCACCTTTTCCATTCATAGATGTGGGTAAAAGGAACCTTGCTGCACTTTATCATTGATAGTGGTAGCTAGAAGAACCTCATCTCAGTAGAGGTCTTCAAGAAACTGGCCCTACCAAAAACACCACACCCAAATCCCTACACCATTGGATGGCTCCTCCAAGGAAGTGATCTCTGCATCAGCCAACAGTATCGACTATCATATGGCATCAATCCCTTCAAAGACAAGGCATTGTGTGATGTTTCCCCTCTCAAAGTTTGTAATGTTATTTTGGGCCAACCTTATTTATGGAAATGTCATGTTGTATATAAGTCTAGGCCTCGTAGTTTTATTATCACTTTGAGTAGGAAATTGTACAGGATACCTGAGGTAGTCCCACCTAGTGTTAGTTCCTTGATCTCTGGCAAGAAATGCAGGAAGGTCATTTCTCAGACTGAGAATTTTTTCTTCTTCATGATTCACTCTCAGAGTGAGTGAAAGATCGCAGCCACATCCAGGGCCTCCATGGCTGATCTCTCCACACAACATAAGCAATTGGATAAGGTCATGGAATAATACTCAGATATATTCTCCTCTCCTACCGGGGTACCTCTGCTGATCCAGAATTGGATCTCGGGGCCAAATTGGGTCCAGGAAGGCCTAAAAATTAAATTTCTCATAATGGCTTCAAAACATACTTGTGCGTAGGCCTCATGGATACAAACCCAATGCAACTTGAACGGGCTTAAACAGACGTCGTATGCTCAAGATATCGCGGTCTGTTCATTTGGCCAAACAGGCAAAAAAATGATGACAGTACAGTCCGTACAGTGCCACATGGAAGCTGACTATATAGGATGTACAATCGTACAAATGACATGGCAAGGCACAATGGATGAGGACATGTACAGGTGGACCAATCAGGGAGTGACATGTGTCACCACTGCAAAGGTGACACGTGGCACGACCATACGACACGTGACACATCCGTATGACACGTGGCAGGTATAGTGGCATGTGACAACAAACAAGTTGTTGAATGAACTATTGGCATGTGGCAGATTGAGGGAAAGTAGCATGGTGCCACATGGCCCAGACATGGGCTTCCACGTGGCACCCATTCATTGGTTAATGTTTTGGAAAAATTATGGAGCGCATGGGATTTGAACCCATGACCTCTCGTCCAGGCTAGTGACTTGGCAGGGTCGGGCTACCAGCCCGCCCATCATTGGTTATTATTAGTTATATGGAAAACATAATATTTAAGTTGTAGTTAAGGTTTTGACGACAAAGTATAGGGCTGGGGCTAGACCCCAACCCCCGACGGACTCCATAGAACCCTTGACATATGATTGTGGATATATTTTTTGGTGAGGTTTGTTATATGTGTTAAGCTCAGACCTAACCATTTTCCACATGACCACAAACATATGACCCAACACTGGAGCTTGTGTATGTGGCGCGTGATCCATAGTCCAAACCCCAGTTTTGGCTCCATTCACCATCTGTTTCAGTAATGTGATATCGCGATTGTTAGGGATAGCGCCCGATCGACCAGGCTAGCATATTGACCAGGGTGCTTGATTGGGACCTACAGATCGAGGGATAAATGTAGAGAGGGGCGCATGGAGCTATTAGCCTGAGGCCACATGGGCCATGCCTGTGACCATGGGCCTATTTCGGAGGGGGCCAATGATATAGCACTAGTGCTAGGCCACATGGAGCACGCCAGGTGACCAAGAGCCCTAGATAAAAGGGTTTGTGCCCTAAATAATTGCAAAATTGGGTTATTTAAAATTGTAATAAGATTTTTATTGATATTATTCAGCAGGTTTAGAGATTTTTGGCCAATATTGGGGGATATTGAGCCCTTTTTGAGGCTAGATCTTGGGGGAAAGTTGGGAGATGGTTACCAACTTCAAGCCTATATAAACCAGAGGCTCTTGAGGCCAAGGAAGAGGTTCAAAACAGGTTTATGCTGAAGAATTATTGAGCCAAATCCATTTTTATGCATGGAAGCCATTGAAGAGAGCACCTTTGCAGGCCATTACTAGGAGCTCTGTTCATCCGATTTTAGTGTCGTCAGTTTTGTTGGGTTCTTAAGATCTAGTAGAACAAGACCAGATCATTTTGTAATCCTTTTGGCACTATTATGATGTCCTTTTAAATATTTGAACATAAATAATAAATCCTCACCCACTGAAACAATGGCCCAGAGACGTAGGCGAGATTGCCAAACTCCGTTATCACTTTGGTATTTTATGGTTTTCTGTTGTCATGCTTATGTTTAGATATATATATTGATTTATGGCTATCATGTTTCATTTATAATTCTTCCTCTTTCATTAGTTTTCCTAAATGGTCGTTTAACTCATGCAAAATAACTCAACCATTGTCGTTTAAAAGATATTTTTGGATCAAGTGGTATCAGAGCTAGTTGACCTTTGGTTTTTGAGTTTGCATGATTACCAGGTGTTATCAATCCAAGAAACTCCTTAGGGTTGTAGGCTAATAATGCTTGGTAACTTAAGAATATGGTAGATTTTGTATGCTTGGAACAATAGGATAACTCAATAGATAATGTGACAGACAACTCATCATACATTCAAATGAAACAGTGCTTTCAGAAAACAATGATCAGAACAAGTAATTTCAAAGGAGAGGATGAAAAAAACTAATCTTGATTGCCAAATACAGTTGGGTGTAGGGCTTAATACAAGATAGAAAGAAAATCCTTCACTTCAAATCTATGAGCTCAATAAAGAGATAACAATCTTCATAAGCTAAGATAAACTGAAATGAAGTACAGAAAAGGAAACATGGATATTTTTGATATTGAAAACGAAAGGAGACTGCAATTTTATTATATCATAAGAGTCTATACAATAGCACAAAAATGTATCCCAGTTTGAACCCTTGTCTCTTAGAAAAGATAGGCATTTATAGCCTTTTACAATCAGTTTTTAAGATCCTGAAAACTTGGATTTGTATCTAAAAGTAGCAAATCAAATTAACTAATACAATCGATAAGAAAGACTAGTGGCTAGGCTAGCATTCGAACTATCTTCTATATCAAAATTTTGACATATGTACTTCATCAACTTCTAGAATCTGTTGTGTCATGAAAAATGGTTCTTGGAAGCTGGATTTCTTCAATTAATCATAGTCGAAACTTTAGGAGACCAATTTAGCATGTGGTTTTCAAAATCCCCACGAATATCTGATGCTGAGTATTTTCTAACTAAGTAGTTAATCCTGTAATGCTCTAGAACCTCTTTAAATCCTTTGAAAATAGCCCTGCTCCATCTTTAGCTTTCAAAAATTCTTTTTGTGCTTTCACCAGCTAACTTGCCTTATGATTCACTGGTTAGCTGGTGAAAGCTCTGCCTTTCACCAACTAACTGGTTGTAAATTTGCCCTTTGCGTTGGTTAAAGCTCTGCCTTGGCCCAAAATGAACTTTCACCTCCAAAACTATTGTTCTATCCAAAAATCAGCGTGTCTCTACTTTATCTCCTTGCATATTCACAACAACCTGAGCTAGCACTTGCAGATCTGGGTGTGACTTCTGTTTTTGCTTCAATTTTCTAATCTTCCTCTTAAGGCGTTTTGCTAACCACCATAGATTGTTATAGTCTTTGGTGATTTTCTTCCTTCTCTTCTTGTCCTTGACACTTTCACGAGCCAGTTTTTCAAATGCATCATTTGTTTCTACGAAATTATCAGACAGAGTTTTGTATCTCTCCTTAATTACTCTTTCTAAAACCTCCCGTTGAGCAATCACTTCTTTAAGTTGCGTGATTTCCTGTGTTTTCTTTGACTTTGTGCTCTTCGATGTTTCAACTTCATCAGTATGAGTAAAAGTCTCACAATTATGTGCAAATTCAATGGAGTGTTCAGGGATTTTAATGGCAGGTCTTTCATCTTCTTTCTCTGGCTCTGAGTCTGTGTATGGTAGATTTAAGATGTTTGTTTTCTTTTCTGTAGGCTACTCTGTATTAGTTTCAAAATCTAATTTTTTCTTTGACCTGTGAGACCTTACACCAGAGATCCTATCTTCTGGTGGTCCTGGAAGAGTTCTCCTCTTCCTTGAGCTGCTTTGAGGAGTCAATTACTTTTTTCCAGCTCTCTTCTGCTCATTCATGGGTTGAGTTTGAGTTTCAAAGCCCTCCCAAAAAAGAAAATGTTGCCAAGTCATTCCTTTTTGTCTTAGCTCCTCCAGGATTATCAGTTTGATTAGGCCAAAGTGACAAAGAGTGTTCTTCATACTTAGAGGTTCATCTCTAATCTTTTTACAGACTTTAGTTAAGCTTTTGTGAAAGAAGAAAGGTAAATTTAGGAGAGTTTTCCTTGTAAAATGGTCTAAGACCTTGAAATGGTATAGCATCAGCTTGTCGTACCTGCCTTCTGAGGTTATGTAGAGTTGGATTCCCTTGAACAAATACTGCCACTCTTCCTCTAAATGAGAAACTGACATGCTTTTCTTCCATGCATAATTTTTGAATTCTTCCTTTAGATATGCTCTGAAATTTAGGTTCTTGGTTGCTGTTGTTTTGAACCAACTCTGGCATGATCTAGATAAATTGGTCCCCGACAACGACGCCAATTTGTTATCACTCCAAGAAACTCCTTAGGGTTGTAGACTAAGGATGCTTTGTAACTTAAAAATAATGTGTAGGTATGCTTGGAACAATGGGATTACTTCAATAATTAATGTGACAGACAACTCATCATACATTT
The DNA here is from genome assembly GCA_009831015.1 of Picea engelmannii. Lineage (NCBI taxonomy): Eukaryota > Viridiplantae > Streptophyta > Pinopsida > Pinales > Pinaceae > Picea > Picea engelmannii. The sequence continues at coordinate 191,962 of ML790183.1, read as the reverse complement.
GAATAAGACAATGCTCTCAGAAAACAATGATCAGATCAAGTAATTTCAAAGGAGAGGATGAAGAACACTAATCTTGATTTCCAAATACAGCTGGGTGTAGGGCTTAATACAAGATAGAAAGAAAATCCTTCACTCCAAATCTATGAGCTCAATAAAGAGATAATAGTCTTTATAAGCTAAGATAAATTGAAATGAAGTACAGAAAAGGAAGCATGGATATCTCTAATATTGAAAACGAAAGGAGACTGCAATTTTATTATATCATAAGAGTCTATATAGTAGCACAAAAATGTATCCCAGTTTGAATCCATAGTGCTCCAAATGTCTTTGGCTTTATAGCCTTACAAGATGAAATCTAGATCCTTGAAAGATGGATCAGATTTATTAAAAATAGTCAAATCAAAATAGATACAACAAGTGTAGGATGAGATCCTATAAAAATGGATCTAGAATACTAAAAATGGAAAATCAAAACAAAATAGGAAAAGGTCCTATCTAATGATCTCTAAGAGTAGTAGATTGCTGATGAAGTGTAGTTTTAGCCTCCCAAGGCTGTTTGATTTGGTCCTCCAAAGATAAAATTCGAATTTGGTGAAGTGTGCAAAAAACCTGATATTCTGCCTTTGAAAAAGATGCCAAATGTAGTTGAAAAACCTCTTTTTGACCTTATCCCTCAAAACTAGCCTTTGAATTAGACTTGATAATTCAACACCTGTCCATTTGAAGTGGTTTCAAACCATTCAAACTCAAAAAATCCCGATCAGGGCAAAAATTCGGTTATTTTGGCCGTGACAGGCTTTCACTAGCTAATTTACCCGAAAATTCGCTCCTTAGCTGGTGAAAGGCAGAGCTTTCACCAGCTAACTAGCAAAATTCAAGACGAGTTAGCTGGTGAAAGTGCAGACTTTTTTAAATCAAATTTCTCTGTCATGGAGAGTCTGTTTTACATGCTTGAATAGTCGATCGACATCTAGAAATCCTAAGATTTATAATGGTGCTTTCAAATCTTCATTTGGAGCTCGAGAAGCTAGTCAAATGTTCCCTACAAGATTAGGCATCATTCTTTAAAAAATTCCAGTGCATTTTTTATCGCTAACATCTGGCTCCAACTGGGATGGAGACCTCCTTGCGAGATCTCCAAGAACCTGGCAGGCCCTGTGCCTTTAGTATTGGGCATGGAGTCATTCAGCCTTTACAATTTATCATCTGGCAATTTTCCAAAGTTTGTTGTTGTATTTCCCAATCTTCTTTATCTGTAGCATGTATGCTTCAAACTCCCCTGGAAATGTTGTTTGCACATTGACATGGCATCTGTTGTGGCAATATCTTTATTAAGAAGAAAAGTGTTGAACATAGGCAGGATGGTGAGATATGTAACCATGGTTTTGAAAATTTCAGGATAACTTCAAGCTTGAAATGAGAGTATTGCAGGCAGCTTGAGGTCTTTGACTTTTCGTTGTCCAACAGCTTCAGATACAAAACATTTTTAGATCCTAAAAAGATGGATCAAATATTCTAAAAACAGATAGTCAAAATAGATCCAAAATAATAGAAGATGATCCTAAATTAAGATCAATCTCATATTCTTTAAGAGTCTTCATCTTTCTC
>ML790183.1:125984-160273 GCA_009831015.1 Picea engelmannii | reverse complement strand
CCTGAATCTACTACCCAAGACTCAGAAATATTATCTACAGAAAGAATCAAAGCATCTTGTAACACATCACCTGTTACATTTGCTTCCTGATTTCTCTCCTGTTGTCCATATCTTTGTTTCTTTGGAGCTCTGTAGTCTTTCTTTAGATGTCCTTTCTTCCCACAATTCTAGCACTCTATCTTTCCAAGTTTGGATTTGGATCTTCCCTTCCTAGAATTTCCACGGTTCCCTGAGCCCTTTCCTCTATCCTTTTGTATTCCCCTGTTCTCCATGTTCAACGCATTACTTGATGTCTCACCTGTGCTTTTCTGTCGCATTTCCTCACTAAGGATAACACAAACAACATCATCCAATTTTAAAGTATTTGAACCAAAGACAGAGTTACTTACAACCATGAACAAGCTGTTCCAACTTTCTGGCAATGAGCACAAGATTAGAAGAGCCCTGACCTCATCATCAAAGTCCACTTTTACAAAACTTAGTTGATTAGTAACCGTATTAAATTCATTTAAATGATCTGCAACAAACCCACCTTCCGACATCTTCATATTAAATAATCTCTTCATTAGAAATACCTTATTGGACGCTGAGGGTTTTTCATACAATTTGGCCAATGCGTCCATCATACCCTTTGTTGTCTTTTCTTTGGAAATATTGAAATCCACCGATGCTTCCAGATTCAGCCATATCGTTCCTAGAGCATTTCTATCAAGAATCTCCCATTCTTTGTCCTTCATGGCCGTCGGCTTCTTTGCTACTCCACCCAATGGTAGGAATATATCCTTCTAATATAAATAATCTTCCATCTGCATCTTCCATAACTGGTAGTTTTGGTCGTTAAATTTCTCGACCCTAAACCTTCCATCTTTCGACATTGCTCCCACTCGAACCAGGAACCCTCTTTTCCTGTGAGTTACCTTTCGCTCTGATACCAGTTGTTAGAAAAACAAGACCACAGAGCAATAAAATAAAACAAATGCGGAAACAAAACACAGAAGATACACAATACAAGAGATACACATATTTACGTGGTTCACCCAGTGTGGGCTATGTCCACCAGAGAAATTTCCAGGTCCTTCCTTTATTATTATCCAACAAATGAAGGGATACAACCTGCAGCAAAACCCGCTGTAACTTCCTCTTCTTTCTCTCATAGTCTCCTCTCTTAGAATACAATATTCACCATTAACCATAGTTGCAATACATTTCCCTCATAAAAGAGGGTTGCCTTCTAGGGCAAAAAACCCTAACATAATCTCTATCATTAGATCTGTGACCTTATAATGAACCGTCCATATTTACAATGAAATTACAATATACTTTTACAAGGAAATTTTTCCTTCGGAGGATTCACCCCCGAACCCCCATCGAGGGATGCTGCCCCCGAACCCCCGTTAGGGGCCCGCTTGCCCCCAGACCCCCCAGCTGGGGGGATAGCCTCCCTGGACCCCACAGAGGGGGTGCCCCCCCTCTGCACTCCGTCGCATGGAAGAGTGTACATACTTATGGGGTGTAAATACTTCATGGGGTATAAACACGGCTGAAAGAAAGGACCTCTAAATCAGGAAGATAATCAGGATCCACAACCAACAACGAAATGAAGAAGGATTCAATACAACATATTCAAGTGCTTCAAAAAATCAGAGTGATACATACCATGATACCCAGACTCATTACCTCATGAAGTAAGACCAACTGCTACTTCATGACTAGGCTGGTGGGATGGATATTGTTGCTAGTGATAAATGGAATGCACTGAAGAAAAGAGGGGCCATGCTCAAGTCGTCTGGCTCTTGGTACTCCATGTCTAGGACCTGTGGGCCTCGAGACATGGTCTCCTTAGTTATCCCTAGGCTAGGGGATAAATTCTAGCTCTAACTTGGGGACATGTTCTCACCATAGAGGGCATGAGAACCTTAACATCTTTGGTATGACCTGTGCCTGGTAAATCTCAACAAAGGATATTAGTAATCCCTAGGGTGATGATATCACCCCTTGTTCATATGAGATATAATAAAATAAAGAGAAGCTCTAATATAGTGTATGAGCATGAGCATACATATATACATAATGACTAACGACAATATGAAAATGAAACTATAACTACGCTAGAATGATATTCAATGGTATGTAAAATGGATGAAAATGAATACCTACTCCTACAGAATGATATTCAATGGTATGTAAAATGGATGAAAATGAATACCTACTCCTACTTACCTGCTGGTTCATATAACCAGTGAAACCATCTTAGTAATGCCTCATAATACCTGCCTCTATTCTTCATCATAAACCAAAACAATGACAAGTTAATCACAAGATAAACATGAGTTAGAGTATGCATTATATCATAGGAATTCATAAATTCTAGCTCATGGAGGCAGGAGGGAGGGAAAAAATCGTGCCAAGTCACCCTTCTAGAAAAGTGATCAATCCATCTCAGAAAAGGATCGTGAGAGGTCAAAGACTCAAAGGGGTGGCTCAAAGAGTTTGAGGGTTGATTACCTTGGACGTCATCACTCCATGGGGTCTAAGAAGGGATTAACAAGAACTTAGAGGGAAACTGTCAACTTCTTAGGGGGAAGTTGAAATATTGAGATAATAAACTTCTTAAGGCATTCAACCTCCCCTTGAATTCTAACGAAATTTTTTTCCCTAAATAAAACTTGGAACAAGAGACATGTTCCCCAGCTGCATCCTTAGTGACATAACGAGGTAAAGCAATCGAAGGGAGTTGGACAACCTTGTCACAGGTATCCTACTTCCGGAAATAAATGTCCTCTTTATCAAAATTTGAGCACAATAGTGGTTCATAATATTCTTCATAGAATAAATCCAAGTGCTCAAAGGAATACTCATCAAAATCCTCAATGTATGACAAAATATTATCAGGAGAAAATTGCACTGGGTCATCCTTGGGTTCTTGTTGGCACAGGGGCAGACCCAGGGTTCAACTCCAAGAGCGCACCAACAAGCCCTAGCTACTAGCCCTTTCAGCAGCACCTACGAAGCATATGCAGTCTCACCCAAAGTAGCTATGAGGGGGTTGCAGGACAAAGATGTCTACAACCAGGGGAATATCAAGTGGTTCATATTACAACAACAACATAACATGCATCTATCATTAAAATAGCTAGATCTATCCTTCATAGCTATAGATCTTATCTAATCCAATAATGAAGAGAACAATATAACAACATTAGAGCTCAAAGAATCAATCACACACACAACAATAGATGTACGTGGTTCACCCTCTCTCTAGGGCTACGCCCACAGAACTGTGCTTATGATATATTAAGATAAATCTTACAGTTTTGATCTGTGCTCTTGGCCAGCAGATCCTCTCTCTATGTCTCTCTTTCTCTCTCCCTTCCTGCACACCCAGCTGCAGAACTTGATCTTCACACCCAGCTAAAGATCTTACAATACCAGAAGACTCTCTCTCTCAGCAATTCTCTCACCCTTAATACAATATTCTCCCGATGAACAATAATCGACAATAAGGCTCAACCATAGTACCGACCCAAACTAGGTCCTCTCGACCTTTATTTATACATTACAATCCCTCACCGACAACCTTAGGTCAAAACCTAGGTGTCAAAACCCTAATTACCAAAAGCCCTAAGTGTCTACAACCCTAGGTCAACTTGACCCATTCTTTCCTATCTTCGCCAGCCTGTCTTTCATTTTTCATCTTGCGGTGCTCCAAGGCATCTAATGTTGTATTTTTCCACTTCATGAGTCATCCTCGGTCCATCCTCCTTGCTGATCTGTCATCCTCGATCTCCTCATCCAACGACTTGCTTTTCCGCACTTCACTCCATCTTCTCTATTCTTTTTCTCACTTCGACCCAGTGACAACCACTGTGTCTCTCACGCAGCTCTCTTTTTACCTTTTCTTTCTCATTCTTCATTTCCTTCCATAACCCAGGGACAACAGGCCCCTAACACTCACCTGTGACTCGTCCTGAGGAACTTGAGATCTGATCCTCTTATTTTTCTTTAAATTTCAACTGCGCAGTGCAGCCCTTGCTTTTTGATTTATGCCTCCTTTCCATCCTTGTGCAGACTGTATTTTCTGTGTCTGGTACCCAGTTTCAACTGCACCTAGTACCTGGACCCTTGTCTTCTTGATTCTACTGAGAGATGTGAGGTAGCTGGTTGTCATAGTACAACTTCAACCGACTCCCATTCACCAAGCCTTCCTTCCAGTCTCATGTCAATGTCTTTAGCTACACAACTCCACCTTCTGTAACATAGATAATATCATATTGTCCGAGCCAATGCGTTCTGAACTTCCCAGGGTGTTTTATAAAGTTACTATCATATAGCAGGACCAAATCACCTTGCATGAATAACTTCTTCTTCATGTGTCTGTAATCATGGGCCTTTTCTTGTTCCTTTTTAATTTGTTGATGGAAGCCTGCAATGAATCTGTCTTCTTCTAGTTTGACCAACTGTGATAGCCTCTCATGAATAGCGCCAGTATCATCCATGTCTGTAAATGCAACAATTCTTAAGCTTGGTACCAAGTACTCCATTGGGACATTAGCTTCAAGACCATAAACCAACTTGAAAGGAGTCTGCGTTGTTAATTTCTTGCAAGTGGTTCTATAAGCCCAAAGTACTATTGGTACTCTTAAATCCTAGTCATCCCTGTTCACACTACAAATCTTTGTCAATGTTGTCTACAAGATATTGTTGAATGCTTCAACCGTTCTATTTGCTTGTGGATGATAAGGTGTACTCTTCTAATGGTGGACTGCAAATTCTTCAGTCAGGGCTTCAATTGTCTTATTAATGAAGTGTGTACCTTGATCACTCATAAGGACCTTCGGGCATACAAACCTGGTTATTATGTCATCAAATATAAAACGTACAGTTGTAGTTTCACTACAATCCTTGACAGCTCTTGCTTCGGCCCATCTAGTCAGGTATTATGTCGTAGTGATAATATACCTTTCTCCTGTGCGCTTTCCTATTGGGTTTATAGGTCCCACGAAGTCAATGGCCCATTTTTCAAATGCTTGTAAGGTCACCTGTGGTGATAATGGCATCTCATCTCTTCAAGATGGTTTTCCAACTCGCTGGCATACATCGCATGCTTTGGCATATTCTTTAGCATCTCTGTGTAACGTAGGCCACCAAAGGCTAGCTCACAGAACTTTCTATGTAGTTGCTTTTCATGCATAATGTCCTCCTAAAATGCCTTCATGAGATTCTTCAAGGACCATAGGGTGTGTTTCCTCCATGACACATCTTCTTAGGATCTCATCAAGTCCCATTTTATATAGTTGACCAACTATCAGTGAAAAATATACAGCGCACACCACTAGTTGTTTCTTCTGTGGAATTGTGTATTCAGCTAGAGCTATTCCTATTGACAAGAATTGGACTATGTATGTGAAGTGGTCATCAATATTTCTAATGGTGATAAAATTTCCATCCGGTAGTGTGTCCTCCAGACTGGTAGGTTCTTCGCCATGCTCCAACCTCGATAGGTGGTCTGGGCCCTTATTCATTCTTCCTGGATTAACTATGATCTCAAAATCATATTCTTGAAACAAGAGAAGCCATCTGCATATTCCCCCCCCCCCCCAACACTGGCTTCTTGACTAGGTATTTCAGCGCGGAGTGATCAGTAAACATTTTAAAGTGTCCTCCCAATAAGTAGAGGTAGAATTTCTGCAATGCATACACCATGGCTAGTCCCTCTCTCTCTGTAGTAGTGTAATTTATTTCAGCTGTGGAGATATTTTTGCTGGAAAATGCTAACGGATGATCAATGTCCTCTTCTCCAGGTTGTGCCAGTACTGTTCCTAATGCAATAGAAGATGCATCAAAATGCACATGAAATTCCCTGCTCCAGTTGGGAAAGACAAAAATAGGCACAGTGACCATCTTTTGATTCAGTGTGTCGAAGCTATGTTGGAATTCGTCTGTCCAACCAAACTGACAGTCTTTCTTTAATAACTTCTCCATTGGCGCAGTAATCTGAGCATATCCTTTGATAAATTTCATGTAATAGCCAGTGTGTCCTAGCGCAGTGCGCAGTTGTTTGACTGATGTAGGTGGTGGTAAATCAACTATAATTGCAATTTTGGATGGATCCACCAACAATCCTTGCTTCCATACAATACGACCTAATAATACTCCAAATGGTGAGAAGAAGATGCACTTATTCAAATTCAAATCAATTTGACACTGCCTACATTTATCCAGCATTAGCCTTAGACATTCAATATGATTTTTCAACAAACTAAAAATAGTCCAGTAATCAAAGTATCCTTCCAAAAATTTATGTAAAAATTCTTTGAATGCTTCAACCACCACCCTGGAAAATATGGCTGGGGAATTCTTTAGTCCAAATGGAATTACTGTATATTGGTAGGATCCCCACTCTATGGCAAACGTGGTCTTATGACGTTCCTCCTTGGCGATGCAGATCTGGTGGTATCCTGAAAACCCATCTGTAAAAGAATATTCTTCTTGGCCTCCCACGTTATCCAACACTTCGTCTGTGAAAGGTGTAGGGAAAGGATCATGTAGAAAAGCATCATTCAACTTCCTGAGATCTACACAAGTCTTGATCTCACCTGTCTTCTTATCTTGCACTATCATGGCGATAATCCACTCCGACTCTTCGAAAGGTTCAATAATCCCTGCTTCCAGCATTCTATCAAGATCAGTCTTCACTTTTTCCTTATATTTTGGGTTCAATCTGTAGGGTATTTTCTTGACTGGCTTCACGTCTGGTTTCAAAGGTATTCTCATTTCTCCCATAGGTCCTTTGATTCCCTTCATATCAGTGAACTTGGTCAGGAACAAGTCTCGATACTCATGCAATAATTCTGTGATTTTGTCAATGGTAGTAGTGTCCCAGTAATCTCCGACATTAGCAAGATTTGGTGTTTCCTCTATCCCGATATTGACTTTCTTTATTTTTATTGACTATCCAATGAATGACAGTTCAAATCCTAGTCCTTCCACATCTCTCTGACCTTTTGTTTCTGCGATATTCACCTTCGTTGGGTCACCGTCTTCGTTGACATTAATGTTGTAGCAGGTCTGCAGTTTTTGGAGGGGTGTAGTCCATTCATCCTCTTCTTTCTCCAAAGGGAGGCTAGATGCCTCCTTAAATAATTTCTATCTCACCATATATAGTGCTTGATCTACAGAAGGAAATTCACTGTCAAACAAAAAGGTGGTTATAAAATTTTGGGTCATACCTTCCCATTCTGAAGTGACAAGGCACATCTCTGCTTGAAGGTACCAATTAATCGGGGTGGTATCCAGTGTATTGATGAATTTGTGTACCCATTGTTCTCTAGGAATGTCACTCCAAGCTTCTTCACAGCTTCGTACATGGTCCTTTGGGCAGCTTCGACATGTGTACCGTACTTCTTCGCTTCCTTCTTGTGTTGAAAACCATGCTGTCATCAAAGTTCGGCATTGTGTCTAGTGTGTAATATTTCTTTTATGTGTCCCCACCATCTCGCTGGGGTGTCTTTCACGACCTCTTCCATTGCCAACAACCTTTGTTGTGTTGGTATACTTGTCTCAAAGTTTGATAAGAAGTTCTCTAAGGGGTTAATCCCATCAAATGTGGGTATATCACTCACTATTGTGCCAATCCAACGAACTTCTCTGGTTAGCCTAGCACATCTTCTTGTAAATACTTTGTACATATGGTTCTGCCAGTTTTCTAACGCTTCTTCTGAGTCAGATGAACATGCACTGTCACTTCGCCAGCTTAGATTTTCATCAGCTATAGGGTTGATATAATCATGATTTCTGGCTGTTAATTTGAAGATGTTTTCCAGTTCAAATGCATGGTCCTCTTCTCTATTAGGTTTTGTGTATCGTGGACCTTCATCTGGGTCTAAAGGTGAAACGACCCTAAGGCAACCTTTCTCAAATGTCATGCGTCATTTCTTTAAATCAACAACAGTGGAATTGCCGAAGGCCCAATCGATTCCTAACAATGCAGGGTAAGGGAAGCTATCATCAAAAATTTCAATTACCTCAAAATCTGCAAAGGTTATTACTCCATCAATGTCCACTGGGACATGCTCTAATTGTCCAAATGGGCTGACAGCTTTTTGATTAGCCATGCGAAGCCTGATAGGGGAATATCTCCGCTTGAGTTTTACCATCAGTGCCCAAGTCTACTTCATCATGGCATTGACTTCTGACCCTAAGTCGAGGACCACATAGTCTATCTCATACTCTCCCATCTGAGCATTCAAGTGTAATTATTTATTTTTCCTTCTCCTTTTTCCAATTTGGTGCACAACTCTATTCAGTAAGGGGTCTATTTTTCCTAGTTCATATTGCTTGATTAAATATTGTAATTCTTGTACAATGCCTTTATATTGAATCAACTTAACACAAGTGTGCAATAATTCCATGAGTTTTCTTACCTCTTTTCCTTCTGTTGGTGATGTAGATGGATCAAACACCCGAGGCATGTCGTATTCTTTGATTTCTGATTGTCTCTTTGATGAATATCCTTGATTTCCTTTGAGATTTATTCTTGCCTCCTCAAATGTCTATCTTTCTTTCCTAGCATCGAATGTTGGGGTATTTTCTGTAGCTTTCCTGACTCCTTGGTTGTTTTCAATCTTTCCTTGGGCTGCTCTGTCTTCGCCTGTAGAAGTGCCTCCTCAAGTAATAACAACGACTCTAGGTTATGCTCCGCGAGGTTCAACATATATCAGTTGTACTTGTGGGTTCTCCTGGGGTCCTCGTATTTCCCAAAGTTTAGCCAGTAGCACAGGGCATTCTTCTATGACATGCTCGAAGGAGTTACAACAACTACAGGTTGTGCAGGGATTTTGACAATCCCTTGCTAAATGTCCTGGCTGTGTGCAATTGTAACAAACTATTTTTCCTCGGCCTTGGCCCATACCTCCTCCTCCTCCTCCTCTGTATCCACTGCAAGGAGTGAAATTTCCTCTCCCCGGAGGGTTGTACTGCAGAGTGTTTCCCTCTTTTTGTACTTCTCCTTGAATCTTGTATATATCTCTCGACCTTTCATGCATGAGATCATAAGCTCTACAATCTTGATCATCATACCCCACTGATTTACAGAATGTATAATACAAGTTTGTGGGTGTCTGGGCATACTTATGCATGTACTAGCACTCATCTGGGTGATGCCTATTTCTGCATACATCGCACCAGGGTAGGTTAACTTGTTTTAAGGGGCTAGGTGCCCCTGATGCCAAGTACTCATGAAATAAGGGACAGTGTTCCTTATCATGGCCTTCATATATGCATCTTACACACCAGATATATTCCCTTTTGTCTTTTCCCTTATCTTTCTTCATATCCTCGACCTGTAAAGACAAACTAGTTAGCTGGCTCATGATCTGGCTAATGCCTGAGCTAGATTCTCCCATCGGTGTTGATTCCAGCTTCATGGCGATCTCCAAATATTCTTCCTAAGATGCAATCTTATGTTGCATCAAAGGGATTCTTATGTGTGGTAACAATGCAATGATGAACCACTCTTTGTTCTGTTCATCGGGGATCTGGAAAGTTAATCGGCTCGTCAAGGTATTGAATCTCTGGTCGAACTCCCAAACAGGTTCTGCTACCTTTTGTTTAATCTCTTTTAGTTTTGTAATACATTGTGACTCCGACTTAGGTTTCTTAAACTCTGCAATCAACACATTATTGATCTCATTCAGGGGCTTAGGTTGTGCCAGTCCTTGGACAAGTTTCATGTACCATCTCAGTGCGCGGTCCCTTAGCATAGTGCTGAACATGGTTCTCTTGATGGCTTCATCGGTGATACTTTTAATATTCCATTCAGAATCACACAGAAACAAATGTTGATCTAGATCTTCAGATCCATCTCCTCTAAAGATAGGGAGTCTCATTTCATCTTCCATAAAGCTGACTAGGGTTCTTGTCTGAGTAGATGTTGGACTACTAGTAACAGTACTCTGAGGAATCTGGTGGTTCTGACTATTCTGACTGCTAAGTATTTTTGGGACAACAAGATGATTAACGTTACTTACTTCAGTAGTTCATGCAGTTCCTGAGGTTTTTGGCTCGCTTTGGCACAGTTCTTCAGCTTCCCCTTCTTCTATTTTGGTGGGCTCTGGATGCTCTTCATCGGTTAGATCTACCTCTTCTCCACTATAGAAACCTTCTTCTCCTTAGTTTTTCTTAAACAAATTCTCAAGCTTACCTCCTCGGAATACTCTCCCACTACGCGTATGTCCTACTTCTGTGTCACTGTCACTGCCTGAGATCTTGAACATTAGCCTTTTCAGGTCCAATCAATCTACTGTATCTTCAAGATGTGGTTTTCATGCAAGAGCATCTTGATTCTTAGCTTCAGGAAGTGCAAAATTTTTCCTCTGGGTCCCTTGAAAAGGTATCTCTCAGATTGACTATATGATTCAATTATGTCAACAACAAACCCAGTGATATATCCTCTGATGGTACTATCAAAATAGTGATCTACTGCTCTGGATACAACGTTGTCGACTCTCTTGACCTTCTGGATCAATGCTTGTGTCCAAACCACAGGGGGTCTAGATTTGATTTCAAACTGTGTGTCAACTAACCTAGCCAACCACTCATGCAACTCCTTATGGATTCCTCCAAAGAAGATCTCGTGAATGTCTGTGAAGATGTATATTTGTAGCCAATCTTCAGTGCTTATTTTAGGGTTCTTGTTCTAGGCTTCAACAAATTCCTTCTCTTGATCCTCTACCGACTTTTGAATATCTATCTTCGAAGGGAACCACCTTGACATTCCATTAAAAATATCCAGGTCTCGGCAACAAAACCATTTGTTGGCATAGGGGCAGACCCGGGGTTCAGCTCCAAGATCTCACCAACAAGCCCTAGCTACTGGCCCTTTCAGCAGCACCTGCAAAGCAGATGCAGTCTCACCTGAAGTATCTATGAGGGGGTTGCAGGACAGAGATGTCTACAACTAGGGGAATATCAAGTGGTTCTTATTACAACAACAACATAACATGCATCTATCATTAAACTAGCTAGATCTATCCTTCATAGCTATAGATCTGATCTAATACAATAATGAAGATAACAATATAACAACATCAAAGCTCAAAGAATCAATCACACACACAACAATAGATGTACATGGTTCACCCTCTCTCTAGGCCTACATCCACAGAACTGTTCTTATGATATATTAAGATAAAGCTTACAGTTTTGATCTATGCTCTTGGCCATTAGATCCTCTCTCTATGTCTCTCTTTCTCTCTCCCTTCTTGTGCACCCAGCTGCAGGACTTGATCTTCGCACCCATCTGAAGATCTTACAATACCAGAAGGCTCTCTCTCTCAGCACTTCTCTCACCCTTAATACAATATTCTCCTGATGAAAAATAATCGACAATAAGGCTCAACCATAGTACCAACCCAACCTAGGTCCTCTCGACATCTATTTATACATTACAATCCCTCACCAACAGCCTTAGGTCGAAACCTAGGTGTCAAAACCCTAATTACCAAAAGCCCTAGGTGTCTACAACCCTAGGTCAACTTGACCCATTCTTTTCGGGCTTCGCTAGCCTGTCTTTCCTTCTCCATATCACGGTGCTCCAAGGCATCTAATGCTTCCTTTTTCCACTTCCTAAGTCATCCTCGGTCCATCCTCCTTGTTGATCTGTCATCCTCGATCTCCTCATCCAATGGCTTGCTTTTCCACACTTCGCTCCATCTTCTCTGTTCTTTTGCTCACTTCGACCTAGTGACAACCACTGTGTGTCCCGCGCAACTCACTTTTTACCTTTTCTTCCTCGTTCTTCACTTCCTTCCATAACCCAGGGCCAACAGTGCTTGGAAAACTTTTGTAATTATATCATCATGTTATTGCCAAACTTCAAAATTATTAGAAACATCATATGATTGTTGTAAAGGAAACATTCAAAGATATCCTTCCATATCATAAATGGGATCCTCATCAGAACCAATCACATCCCACTTACGTATTTTGACATGTATGAACTCATCAATATACTACCTTTATCATAATATGAAGGATTTAATGCATCCAAGGGCTCCTCTAATTCTTGTTCAGTTTTGAGATAATAAAATAAACCATCATCAAAATCTTGGAAATGGAAATAACTTATCCTGTTCACTTCTTTTTGTGTAGGAGCTTCAAAGGATTGGATCACTTCATCAAACTTAAGAGCATCCAATACATCATCCCCAAGACTCATCTCTTTAATGATATTTTTTCCTTCGTCAGAAAATGAAGGACCTAGCTCTTCAAAGGGTTCCTTTAGTTCTTCACCTTTTGAATCATATAACAAAGTGTCATCAAAAACATGGAAAGGAAAATTATTCACCTCATTCTCTTTGTCTTATGCAATAGAGATAGGATCTTGGAGAGTTTCATCGGACGAAGGAGAGGATACTAGTGCTTCATCCTCATAATTCACTTCCTTATTCAAGTCTTTATTGTATTCTATTGAATCATGGAAAAATATTGCTCCTCCTCAAGGGGTTGGCAACCTTCATAAATCTCTTCTTCTATATCTGAGGGTTCTTGGTATTGAGCATGGTACACATCCCTAAGATCTTCCACAATCTCAGTGGTGAATCCTTCGTCCTCTAGGGCTATTGAGAGATTTTAAGGGCATCTTCATATGTCTAGCATTGTGGTTTCACAAAATCAATAAAACTACTGATGAGGTCTACAAAATATGATATACCCTTATCTTAGCAACAACCCTTAATCCAATCTTGCAAAAAATAAGGCAGGGAAAGTATGAACAATTTTACCAGAACATCCTCCCATTCAAATTCTATCTCACTTATATACTTCAAGAATTCTACAATGTGAGTAATTAGGAGGCCTTTGAATCTTGGAGAGTTGTTTAACCATTTTATATCAAGATAATGCGGGTATCATTGAAAAAATTCAAAATCAATAGTCTGATACACTTGTTCCTAGGGCGCCATCATCCCATATCTTGGAAATATCACAAAGTTGAGAGGAAGGTGGCACCTTGGAAAAGTTCAGTGGAGTCACCAGATACCCTCTTAAGGATTATCAAAGGGATTGAGGGAAACACCCTCAGTGGAGTCTCAAGGTAAGCTTTGTCAGATGAAGGATTTGAGGGAAAAGCTTACCGAAAAAGTGTCATTGAGGAATATTGACTCAGTGTTCCCCGACAATGACACCAAAAAATTTATCATGCAATTTGTACTTGCCCAAATCCCAAGGCAAGTGAAACAATATTGGCGTAACAAGGGGGTGACCTATCACTGTCACCATAATAGGAAACCCTTTTATGTTTAGGAGTAGGGTAAGACTACCCCAAGGGAGATGTCCCTAGAACCCTAAAGGGATGGTGAAACTAAATCAAGGATGCAAAGATAACCCCCCTCTCACTGGTCACTCAAGTCAAAAGGTCTTGCTAAGTTTATGTCTTAAGAGATGAAGCAAAATGTAATGGGTGAAGTGTACCTTCCCAGAACAAGACAACAAGCAAACTTATGGTAGTTTTGAGCAAAAAATGATATTAGTGTAATTGCAGCAAAATGAAAGTTTACAACAACAAAAGGTATTTTGTAATAGCTGCAATAAATATGCCTCAGAATTGATTGAAAAGATAATGAAAAGATGGAATTTACTAGGCAGAATGATAATCAAATGTCACAAGCGATTTTAGAAGTGTTTAGCTAGCATTCAATGTAGATGATGCAGAAAATTTGTTCATTTAAGATGGTTGTAACAATGATTTATAACAACAACAAGTAATTAGTTGTATAGGCTAGGTTAGTGTTATATTTAGTTAGTAATAGCTTAAGAGAATAGTGTTTGAGTGTTTGATCAACCTTCTAATAAGAGACTAGTGCCTTTATGGTTTATGGAGTCAATTATATCAACACATTAACTTGGCGAGATAACATTGATTATACTTGTTTGAAATATAACAAGGTGGAAGCTTGAGAAGTGGTACCTTAAGTTCTCAAGCACCAAGCCTCAAAGAGAAGGTTCAACTAGGGTGTAGGCACTTCTAGGCCCTAGCAATTTCCCCTATCCTTAGACTCTTGAAAAATATTTAATGCAATAAGAACTAGACAAAGCTTCTAAAGTGCTAGCACTTTAGGGTTTTAGAAGTTTG
The DNA here is from genome assembly GCA_009831015.1 of Picea engelmannii. NCBI lineage: Eukaryota > Viridiplantae > Streptophyta > Pinopsida > Pinales > Pinaceae > Picea > Picea engelmannii. The sequence goes on along the minus strand of ML790183.1, from coordinate 146,142 downwards.
TCTAGACAAGATCTTCTTAAGCAAAACTAGCAAAAACAAAGAGCAAGAAAGAATCACCTTATGTTTCTTACTCCTAGGGTTTCAAGAAAGAAATTTCATAATCTTAAATATGAGCAAGTAAAAATACCATAGAAATTTATCATGAAATGAAAATTGTATTTTTACTTACTTCACGAAGAATAATCAAGCACAAAAATCCTAGATTTGCCAAAATTTCACCAAGAAATGATCCAAAATGCATCCAAAATAGCCTCCAAGCAAGTGTGCCTTGGTAATTTCAGCTAATAACCCCTTTAGGGAGAAAATTTCAGTCCTCTGTCTTGTGAGAGGTGAGTTATGATGTCAAAATGACAATACTTTATGTTTATTTATACAAAACTTTGACCTTTAATTAATTTTCAGGTCAAAATAAGGTCGACATGACCATTTTACAATAAAATTCAAATTTGACATAATTAAAATTAATTTTCATCTAAAGACACCTCCAAGGGTGACATCATGCCCTTCTAGGGTGATGTTGAGGCCCATAGGTGGAACGCTGAGCTAGAAATGTGGGACGCTTGGCCTCCAGAAGCCAAACATGATTCCCACATGTGCCACCGGGCTCATAAATGCCTCCAAAATGAAAACCATAGCTCTTGATGACATATAGGGTCATGATGGTGACGTCCAGGTCCCTCAAGGGCCAACATCCATGTGGAAGAGAAAGGTCCCCCTAGGTCTATTTCTTCCAGGGTGCCTCCAAAGGCAACGCCCTTCTTTTTCCCAGTGCAAATCTTCAATTTATTCTTACCCCTGGTTGGGGTTGCAACATCCATCTATGGGCTTTAAGCCCCCATGAAGGTCTGAGCTAATCATTCCCTCATGGTAGCAAGTACACCCTCCAGGGGTTCATAAGTCACAGAGATCATATCATGTAAATCACATCCAATAATTAAATTACCCAAACATGTGCATCAAACCCCCATAACCCAAACAAATGATAAAATATGTTATGAAATTTGACAAGTTATTTTTTAAGACGGTCTCAGGGCGTCCTATTGGGCTCATCTCTCTTAAGTTTGGGGTGTTTCCCAGGTGGATTGATGACCATAGGTGACAACGTTATCCACAAACACTTCACGAAAATGAGAAGGTTGGTTCTTGATGAGACCCCCTTTCTCTTGGCTATGCCACCAAGAGCCACTACCCTGGTTTGATGTCCAGATAGGTGGTAGTGTCATACCGCTACATGTCCATGGTTATAAATGGTCAGCTCATGATGAGACCTCCTACCCATAAACTAGTACCTTGAGTGTTTATGCATCTTATGGGTCCCTTTTTCTTACTGAGAATCCTTTCACTACTTTCTTGGGGATCCTTGACCAAAGCATCTCAAAGGTTTCAACATTGGATTTTAACTTTTGCCAACTACATTTACCCTCTGGGAATTTATCGCCTTCTTCCCATAAGGAAAGGTACAACCCTTCCTAATGTATCTAATCCCAATGCCCAAACAAGGATAGGGGATATGGAAGGAATAAATATGGAAAGTGGTAAGTATGGAGGGACAGGCAATGACTTTTCACAGATCCACCCAGTGTAAACCCATCCTAAATGGAAATCAACTTACTAGGGCATCATTTCACCCCTCCAGGTATGAACGAGGAAAAGAGCATAATTTCCAAGTAAACATCATGAAATGAAGAAGGATTCAATACAACATATTCAAGTGCTTAGAAAAATCAGAGAAATACATACCATGATACTCATACTCATTACCTCATGGAGAAAGACCAATCACTACTTTAGGACTAGGATTGTGGAATGGATATTGTTGTTGGTGATAAATGGACTGCACTAAATAAAAGAGGGGCCCTCTGGGGCCATCCTCAAGTTGTTTGTCTCTTGGTACTCCATGTCTAAAACATGTGGGCCTCGATACATGATCTCCTTTGTTATCCCTAGGCTAGGGGATGACATTTCTCACATTGTATCAAATAGTTGTTGAGCATAAGTAGAAATCATGGTACCCTATGAGATGACAACTCATTCAGGTATGTGTTTAGTCAAATAATTGACGTGCAACTAAAAATTCACTTCCTGCGCGTTGCATTGCATGAAGAAATATTATGGGTTTCACCCACTAGCTCATTATGTGCATAGCCTATATTATTTCATGAAACCAAATATTTCTTGGGAATTTCTTGGAAGAGTTTGAAAGTTTCATCAACAAGTCCCTTCTTCCCATGTGAAAAAACAATTATTTTACACAATACAATGCTTCACTAACTCACCCATTGTTCATGTAACCAGAAATCAAGGCAATCCAATCAATATCATCATGTTCATGAATTTTCTCAAACAATTTGCACACCCGCTAAGAATTTCACCTCTACCATTGTGTTTGGCCCAAGTAGGTCTAGTATTGAAACGAGAGCTTTGATACCACTTTGTAGTGTACCAAGCCACCTTGATGTCGACTTAGATGGAGGGGTACTGGGGAAATTTCACAATTTCCATCCAATTTCACCATAAGCACATCCAACCTTTGATACCATATCACAACACATTTTCCATCATACAACATTACATGCATAATTATGCATAACACATTAACAATCCAAGAATGTAAAATACACAGAGACTCTATAAACATACAACAAATTAACTCATAATTACACAGTGTAGCAATAAGGACACATGTCACTTATCTTGTATGAAAATATTGACTGGTTGCAGACCTCAAATGTTCCTCCCAACCATAAATTCCATTGCTCATAATCTCTCAGCAGTTGTTGGCACAGGGGCAGACACAGGGTTCAGCTCTAATAACGCACCATCAAGCCCTAACTACTGGCCCTTTCGACAACACCTGCGAAGCATATGCAGTCTCACCCGAAGTAGCTATAGGGGTTTGTAGGACACAAGTGTCTACAACCAAAGGAAATAAAAAGTGATTCCAGTACAACAACAACACAACCTCTAGATATCATTTACCAGCTTAAACCTACTTCGCACAATATATCTCAGATCTAGCACAATAATGTAATAACAGAGCAATCACAAGACAAAGAACACAACATCAATCACTCACAACACAAGATATACGTGGTTCACTCTCTCCCTAGGGCTACGTCCACATAACTATGATTTATAATATATTAGGTAAAAGCATACAATTCTATCTGCGCTCTTAGCTAGTAGTTCTTCTCTCTTGCTCTCTTCTCTCTTTCTCCCTTCCCTGCGCACCCAGCTGCAGGGTTGATCTTCGCATACAACTGAAGATATTACAATATAGAATACTCTCTTAGCACAATACTTCTCTCTCAATAACAACAAACGCTCATCATTACATCTAATCAATGAACAACCCATCCCAGGTCCTCTTGACCTTTATTTATACATTAAAATAACTCACCGACAACCTTATGTCGAAACCTAGGTGTCAAAACCCTAGATACCAAAACCCTAGGTGTCTAAAATCCTATGTCAACTTGACCTGCATTTTCATGGCTTTGCCAGCCTGTCTTTCCTTCCTTCCCGCGAGGTGCTCCAAAGCATCCAATGGTGGATTTTCCCACTTGTTGAGTTGTCCACGATCCGTCTTCCTTGCTAATCTATCATCCTCAATCTCCTCGTCCAATGACTTGCTTTCTCTTACTTCGCTTCATATTTTCTTCTCTTTTGCTCACTTCGACCCAGTATCAGTCACTGTGTCTTCCGGGTAGTTCACATTTCATATTTTCTACTTTAATCTTCGCTTACTTCCAAAACCAAGGGCCAACAGGCCCCCAACACTCACTTGTGACTCATTCTGAGGCACTTCAGATCTGAGCCTTCTATTTTTCTTCAACTGCAGACTACACAGTGCAGCCTGTGCTTTCTTCTCTATTCCTTCCCATTGTGTGCAGACTGCCTTTTCTGTGTCTAGTACCCAGTTTCAACTGCACCTGGCACCTGGACCCTTCTCCTTTTGTTTTATCGAGAGCTACGAGGCAACTGATTTTCATAGTAGAATTTCAACCAGATCCCATTCACCAATCCTTCCCTCCATTCTCCATTCAAAGTCTTCAATTGTGTAGCTCCTCCTTCCATAACATAGACAACCTCATATGGCCCCAACCAATGTGTTCTAAACTTCCCTAGATGCTTCATGAACTTTTTTTCATATACCAATACCGGATCTCCTTGCTTGAATGCTTTCTTCTTGATGTGTCTGTCATGGTAGGCCTTTTCTCTTTCCTTCTGAACCTGCTGATTGAATCCTGTAATAAATCTATCTTCCTCGAGTTTGACCAACTACAAAAGCCTCTCTTGAACAACGCCAGTGTCATCCATATCTGTAAAGGATGCAATTCTTAGGCTAGGAACTAAGTATTCCATAGGTACAATTGCATCTAGGACATAGACCAACTTAAAGGGAGTCTGCATTGTTAGCTTCTTACAAGTGGTTATGTAGGCCCATAACACTGCTGGTAATCTCAAATCCCAGTCATCCATGTTCACACTGCAAATCTTCGCCAATGTTGTTTCTAAGATCTTATTGAATGCTTCAATTGTCCCATTCGCTTGTGGATGGTAGGGTGTTCTCTTTTGATGATGAACTGCAAATTCCTCAGTCAAGGCTTCAATAGTCTTATTAATAAAATGTGTGCCTTGATCTCTCATAAGGATCTTTAGACAGCCAAACGTAGTTATGATATCATCAAATATGAAGCGCGTAGTTATAGTGGCACTACAATCCTTAACTGCTCTTGCTTCAACCCATCTAGTCAAATACTTTGTCACAATGATTATGTATCTAGCTCTTGTGCGCTTCCCTGGTGGGCTTACAGGTCCCAAAAAATCAATGGCCCATTTCTCAAATGCTTGTAAGGTTATCTTGGGTGCTAATGGAATTTCATCTCTTCTGGATGGTTTCCAAACTCTTTGGCATACGTCGCAGGCTCTGTATTAGTCTTTAGAATCTCTGTGTAAAGTAGGCCACCAGAGGCTAGCTCTAAGAACCTTCTGTGTTGTTTATTTTCCTGTGTAGTGTCCTCCTGCGATGCCTTCATGAGCTTCAACTAAAATCAGTGGTATTTCCGCTTCCATAACACATCTCCTCAGGACTTCATTAGGTCCCATCTTGTATAGTTTTCAAGCTATAAGTGAAAAATATGCAGCGTGAATTAACAGTTGTTTTTTTCTGAATGATTGTGTATTCACGAGGTGCTATTCTGGTTGATAGGAACTAAACTATCTCTGTGAAGTGATCATCAACCTTCCTAATGGCCAACAACTGTGCATCTGGCAGTGTATCCTCCAAACTAGTAGGTTCCTCTCTGTGTTCCACCCTGGACAAGTGATAAGGTCCTTTTTTCATTCTTCATGGCTTAACCAGGATCTCAAAATCATATTCCTGAAATAGCAGAAGCCATATGCATATTGTTCCCCCCAACACTGGCTTGTTGACTAGGTATTTCAGTGCAGAGTGATCAATGAACATTTTAAAGTGTCCTCCCAACAAGCAGTGGCGAAATTTCTGCAGTGCATACACCATGGATAACCCTTCTCTTTTAGTTGTGGTGTAATTTATCTCAGCTATTGATAGCATCCGGCTAGAAAAAGATAATGGGTGGTCAATTTCTCCTACTCTTGGTTGTGATAAAACTACTCCTAATGCAATAGTAGACGCATCGACATGCACATGAATTCCTTGCTCCAATCTGGGAAAACCAAAATAGGCGTAGTAACCATTTTTTGTTTCAGGGTGTCGAAGTTCTGTTGGCATTCTTATGTCCATTGAAACTGACAATATTTCTTCAAAAGCTTGTCCACAGGAGATGTGATCTGTGCATATCCTTTAATGAACTTCATGTAGTATCATGTATGTCCTAGAGCAGTGTGCAATTGTCTGACTGAAGTGGGAGGGGGTAAATCAAATATAATGGAAATCTCAGATGGATCTACCAACAATCCATTCTTACACACAATGTGGCCTAGCAACACTCCAAAGGGTGAAAGGAAAATGCATTTCTTCAGGTTCAGGGCAATCTGACATTGCCTTCACTTATCCAACATTAGTCTTAAACATTCAATATGATTTTGCAACAAACTAAAAATAGTCCAATCATCAAAATAGGCTTCTAGAAATTTATGTAAAAACTCCTTGAATGCTTCGAACACCACCCTAGAAAATATGGCTGGTGCATTCTTCAATCCAAAAGGCATCACTATATACTGGTAGGATCCCCATTCTGTTGCAAATGTGGTCTTATGGCGATCTTCCTTGGCAATCCTGATCTGGTGATAACCTGGAAATCCATCGGTGAAAGAGTAGACCTCCTATCCTCCTACATTGTCTAACACTTCCTCAGTAAATGGTGTAGGGAATGGGTCATGAAAACATGCATCAATCAGCTTCCTGAGATCTACACAGATTCTGATCTCTCCTATTTTCTTGTCTTGAACCACCATAGGGCTAATCCACTCTGATTCTTCAATAGGTTCTATGATTCCTTCTTCTATCATTCTGTCTAATTCAATATTCACTTTTTTCTTGTATTTAGGGTTCAATCTGTAAGGTCTTTATTTGAATGGCCTTGCATATGGTTTCAAGGGGATATTCATCTCTCCCATGGGCCCTTTAATGCCCTTCATATCAGTTAACATGGTTGGAAACAAGTCCCGATATTCATGCAATAACTATGTGATATTATCAATAGTGGCATGATCCTAGTAATCTCCAACATTAGCAAGCTTAAGTGTTTTCTCGATTCCAATATTAACTTTCTTGATTTTAATCGACTGTCCAATGAAAGGTGGCTCAAATCATGTTCCTTCTACATCTCTCTGTCCTTCTATTTCTACGATTTTCACATTCCTAGGATCATCATCTTCATCTGCATTGATATTGTAACATCCTTGCAATTTCTGAAGAGGCGCAGTCCATTCATCCTCTTCTTGATCCACATAGAGGCTAGGTGCTTCCTCAAATAATTTATGTCTTACAACTTGAAAAGCCTTTCAAACAAAAAGGTAGTGACAAAATTCTGAGTCATACCTTTCCAATCAGCAGTGATGAGGCGCAATTCCTCTTGAAGGTACCAGTTGATAGGTGTTGTGTCTAGAATATTGATGAATTTATGCACCCACTACTCTTGAGGAATGTTGCTCTAGGCCTCCTCACAACCTCGCACATGGTATTTCAGACAGATTTTGCCTGTGTACCTAACTTTGCATTCTTCAACTTGTTCTGAAAATTGCGCTACCATCAAAGTGCGACATTGTATCCAATCCATAATGTTCCTTTTATGTGTTCCCCACCACCTTGCTGGAGTAGCTTTGAAGGCTTCGTCTAGTGCCGAAAATCTCTATTGTACTGGTACAATTTCTTCAAATTCCAGTAAGATTTTCTAAGTGATTCAAACCATCAAAGGTGGGCAAATTACTTACTGTTCTGCCAATCCAATGAACTCCTCTAGTCAATCTAGCACATAGCTGTGCAGATACTTCATACATTTTGTTCTGCCAGTTCTCCAGTGATTCCTCTAAGTCCGATGAACATGCATTGTCACTTCGCCAACTTAGGTTCCCATCTACTGTAGGATTAATGTAATCCTGTTGTCTTACTGTCAATTTGTATATATTCTCCAACTCATATGTGTGGTCTTCTTCTCTGATACGCTCTGTGTATCTGCGACCTTCATACTGATCCAAAGGTGCGATGACCCTAAGGCCATCACCTTTAAATGTCATTCTTCTTTTCTTCAAGTCAACAACAATAAACTTGTTGAAATCCCAATCAATTCCTAACAGCACTGGATAAGGACAACTATCATCGACTATCTCAATTACTTTGAAGTCCACAAATGTTCTGACCCCGTCGATGTCCACAGGGACATTTTCCGGTCTTCCGAAGGGGCTCACAGCCTGTTGATTGGCCATCCTAAGCCTGATGGGGGAATATATCTTAGTTTTTCCCATCAGTTCCCAGGTCTACTTCATCATGACATTGACCTCCAAACCTAAGTCGAGGACCACATAATTTATATGATAATCTCTGATCTGAGCATTCAAATGTAGTTCCTTATTTGTCCTTCTCTTTTTGGATACTTTATGTACTGCTCTACTCAGTAAGGGATCTACCTTTCCTAGTTCATATTGTTTGATCAAGTTTTATAGCTCGTGTACAACGCTCTCATATTTTATCAAATTAATGAAAGTACATAAGAATTCCATGAGCTTACTTACCTATTTTCCTTCTTTGGGTGAAGCAGACTGATCAAATGCTAGGGGCATTCCATATTCTCTTGCTTCTGGTCGAGCCTTGGATGAAGAAGCCTGATCTTTTCCAAAAAATTTTCTTGCTTCCTGAAATGTCTGTTTCTCTTTCTTTGGATCAAACTCTTATGTCTTCTCTGCAACTTTTCTGACTCTTGATTGTTCTATAGTCTTCCCTGGAGTCACTCTGTCTTCTCTTGTAGCAGCGCATCCTCTAGTGATAACAATGACTCTGGGATCCACTCCGCGAGGTGTTGTTGTGATTAGTTGTACTTGTTGGTTTCCTCCTCATCTTTCCTAAAGTTTGGCTAACAACGCAGGACAATATTCTATGACATGTTCAAATGAGTTGCAGTAGATACAAGTGGTACAAGGGTTCTGACAGTCCCTTTCCAAATGTATTGGTTGTGTGTAGTTATAATAGATAATCTGACGTCAACCTAGACCCATGCCTCCTGCCCGTCCTCTTCCTCTGAATCCACCACGAGGATTGAAGTTTTCTCTTCCAGGGGAATTATACTACGTAGTGTTCGCTTCTTATTGTGCTTCATCTTGGATTTTGTATATATCCCTTGAAATTTCATGCATGAGGTCCTAGTCCCTACAATCCCTATCATCATGCCCCACATATTTACAGAATGTGTAGTAGAGGTTCATAGGTGTCTGAACATAATTCTGCATGTAATATAATTCTTTAGGGCGATGTATATTTCTACATACCTTGCACCAAGGTAGAGTAACTTACTTCAAAGGGTTAGGATCTCCAGAAGCCAAATATCCATGAAACAGAGGATAGTGCTCCTTGTCATGGCCTTCTGGTTTGCATCTAATGCACCGGATGTCTTTTCTCTTGTATTTTCCCTTATCTTTTTTCATATCTTCAACCTGCAGTGATAAAATAGTTAGCTGGCTCAATATTTGACTCATACTTGAGTTGGATTCTCCCATAGGGGTTGATTCTAGTTTCATGGCAATCTCCAGTGCCTCAGCCTGCGAAGCGATCTTTCGTTGCATCAAAGGGACTCCGATGTGTGGTAAAAGGGAAACAATGAACCATTCCTTGTTCTGCTCGTTCGGGATCTAAAAAGTCATCCGACCCGTTAAGGTTTTAAACCTCTGATCAAACTCCCAAACAATTTCAGCTACTCTCTTTTCTTGATTTCTTTAAGTTTTGTAATGCATTGTGACTCCAACTTGGGTTTCTTTAATTATGCAACCAACACATTCTTGATCTCATTCAACGGTTTAGGCTGCACAGTTCCTTGGACAAGTTTCATGTACCATCTCAGTGTGCAATCTCTCAAGGTAGTACTAAACTGAGCTCGTTTAACAACTTCGTCAATGACATTATTAATACTCCAGTCAGCTTCACATAGAAACCAGTGTTGATCAGGATATTTAGATCCATATCCCCTAAAGGTGGGTAACCTCATCTCATCTGACATAGATCTTCCTAGGTTTCCTGAATGAGTGTGCATTGAACCACTTGTATCAGTGCTCTGATAACTTAGGTTACTCTGGTTACTTAATGTTGCTGAAACAACAAGAGGAGTAATAGTACTTACTTAAACAGTCGGTGAAATTCCTGAAGTTTATGTCTCTTCTCGGCAATGTTCTTCAGTCTTTTCTTATGTCGATCCAACGAACCTTGAATGTTCCTCATTCAATATCTCTTCCTCTTCTCCACTATAAAACCCTTCTTCATGTAGAAGAGGTTTGTGATCTCGTTTAAACAAGTTCGCCAAAGGAACTTCTTTGAATATCCTTCCACTATGCATATGTCCAATCTCTATGTCGTTGTCGTTGTTTGAATTCTTTAACATTATCTCTCAGTCTAACGCACTATTGTATCTTCAAGATGTTATTCTCATGCAATAGCATCTTGATCTTCAACTTCAGAAAATGTAAAAATTTTCCTCTTGGTCCCTTAAAGAAATATCTCTCTACTTGGCTATATGACTCTACTCTGTCAATAGAAAACTCGGTGATATACCCTACAATGGTACTATCAAACTAATGATCTAATTCTCTCAACACAGAGTTGTCAACTCTCTTGACCTTCTTGATCAACGTTGATGTCCAAACCACAGGTGGTCTAGATCTGATCTCAAACTGAGCATCTGCTAATCTGGCTAGCCACTCGTATAGCTCCTTATGAATTCCTCCAAAAAAAATATTGTGTATATCGGTAAAGATATACCTTCCCAACCAGTCTTTTGTGCTAGTAATAGGGTTCTTATTCTGAGCTTCTGCGAAGTCCTTTTTTTAGTTCTTTTATCCACTTATGAATCTTTGTCTTTAATGTAAACCACCTTGACATTCCCTCAAGAAGATCCTGGTCCCAACAATGGAACCATTTGTTGGCATAGGGGAAAATCCAGGGTTCAGCTCTAATAGTGCACCAACAAGCCCTAACTACTGGCCCTTTTGGCAACACCTGCGAAGCAGATGCAGTCTCACTTGAAGTAGCTATAGGGGGTTGTAGGACACAGTTGTCTACAACCAGAGGAAATACAAAGTGATTCCAATACAACAACAACACAACATCTAGACATCATTTACCAGCTTAAACCTACTTCACACAATATATCTCAGTTATAGCACAATAATGTAATAGCAGAGCAATCAAAAGACAAAGAACACAACATCAATCACTCACAACAAAAGATATATGTGGTTCACCCTCTCCCTAGGGCTACACCCATAGAACTATGCTTTATAATATATTAGGTGAAAGCATATAGTTCTATCTACGCTCTTAGCTAGTAGATCTTCTCTCTTTCTCTCTTCTCTCTTTGTCCCTTCCCTACGCACCCAGCTATAGATGTTACAATACATAATACTCTCTCATCACAATACTTCTCTCTCAATAACAAATATCGCTCATCATTACATATAATCAACGAACAACCCATCCCAAGTCCTCTTGACCTTTATTTATACATTACAATAACTCACCATTAGCCTTAGGCCAAAACCTAGGTGTTAAAACCCCAGATACCAAAACCCTAGGTGTCTAAAACCCTAGGTCAACTTGACCCGCATTTTCAGGGCTTCACCAGCCTATCTTTCCTTCCTTCCCATGAAGTGCTCCAAAGCATACAATGGTGGATTTTCCCACTTGTTGAGTTTTCAACAATCCATCTTCCTTGTTGATCTATCATCCTTAATCTCCTCGTCCAACGAATTTCTTTCTCTTACTCCGCTTAGTCTTTTCCGCTCTTTTTCTCACTTCGACCGAGTATCAGTCACTATGTCTTCCGCGCAATTAGAATTTCGTCTTTTCTTCTTTAATCTTCGCTTACTTCCAGAACCAAGGGCCAACAATAGTGAGTCACCCCCGAGTTGAGGCTATTAATCCACTAGGGAAAAGGGTCCTCCTAATCCAACTATGGGCCACATTCAATACCAACAAGTCTGGTCCAAGGAACCAAACCTCAATATCACTCCAACCTACAATCTCTCATTCCCCATTAGCCTGCACAAACCAAGGTAGTGTGCCCCATTCTCCACAATGAGGTCCCTCAGGATGCACCAATACCCTTCCAGGGCTCCATCAAAGGCCATCCAGGAAGTCTTAGAGCAATGTGGCTCTAGGAGTTCCAGCTTCCCTTAGAGGTCTCTAGGTACCCTCTAGGCCCCACACCAGGGAATCTATCCCCACACTTCTCCCTCCATGGCTCTATCCTTTCCCAAGGAAAATTGTTGGCACAGGGGCAGACCCAGGGTTCAACGCTCAAGAGCGCATCAACAAAACCCTAACTACTAGCCCTTTCGACAACACCTGTGAAGCAGATGAAGTCTCACCTGAGGTAGAGGCAGGGGTGGTTGCAGGACTCAGGTGTCTGCAGCCTTAGCTGGGACACAGATTTGTAATTACCTTCCTTATAACACACTTAGCCTTAGTTATTCCTTAACATTCAATCATTAATGCACTTCGCAAAAAGCACAAAGCATCACAGTGAATACTTATGCTAAGGGTTATTCAATACTTAGCCCCAAAAATATAGGTTAGATTCAATAGATCAAGCACTAAGAATCTTATGTATCAGATCTAACATTCATTCATATACCATCAGCACAGAGCATAACTAGATATACTCAATCACATCAAGCACTTAAACAAGAGGGAGATAAACATGTAAGAACAAATCACATATCACCATACACACAGTTACCGTGGTTCACACCCACCCTAGGGCTACATCCACAAAGTCTTCTTTATATTATCTTGGTCAAGCAGTTACAACACATAGATTCAATGATCCCTACTTCGTACAAGACAAAAGATATGCGTAGCTCACTAGATCCTTCTTCCTTGCTCCTCAACATCCAACTATAACAATCTTCACTTAACTCTCCGATCTCATGCACAAATCTCTCTAAGATACATCCGATCACATAGATCCAAATACTAGCAGTAATATTTCATTCATACACACATTACTATATCCTCTATCTTACTATCTATATTGCCTATTTATAGATTATAAAATGGACCTAAACGTGAGTAAACCCATGGGCTGACATCCCTTTCCCGTTACATCAACCCAAAACCCTAAAATGGATCCCAAAATAGGTCTTGCTTCCTTATTTTCTGCTTTGCATTGCGCTCCTTCCTTGGCAAGTTGTTGCAGTCCCAAAAGTGGTCAAATATGACCAAGTACTCTTCAAAACTTGGTCAAGGGACAACAGGCCCCCAACACTCACCTGTGACTCATATGGAGTCACTCTTCTCTGGGTAACTCTGCCTCGACCTGTTGCTTTGCTACTACTTCTTGCTTGGAAAACTCCTGAATGAGTGCATTACTAGATGGTCCTTCTAAGCGCTGTTGTGTTGTGTTCACGACCTGTTCCATGTATGTCCCTTGGCTCTCAATATCTAAGAATAGTTGACATGCCCTATCCTGCAAAGGTTGAAGTTGTTGTGTCACTTCCATGGCCTTTCTCTGGATCATATGAATCTTCTGTTGTGCGATGCATTGCTCATGGGATCACTTCATTTTCTCTATGGTTGGTAGGGCCTTCAACTGCATCTAAATTCTATCTTCTTGCTGCTTCGCCTCCTAGAGATGCAACTCCAGTTTATGTAATTCTGGGTTCTCGGTTCGGCTCTCATGTATCTGCGCACTTCTGGTACTTAGTTGTTTTCATTATTGATTGAGTTATTTGATCCTTTATACTGTACCACGGGCAGTTATTTCTCGTTGGTCATGCTCTTCTTGTCGGGTGCTTGGTATAGCTTGGAGCTCTAGTTCTACTACTCTTTGTTGTAATTGTTGAATAACTTCAACAAGCTTCATTACCTAATGTTCTATGGGTTCTTCTGCCTTCTGTTCTAAGCCGATCATAGAGTGAATTTCTCTATTGATAGATTCTTTGATCCTAATTTTCTTTGCGAGAAGTTTCTCCTTCTCCTTTTGGATCTTTGCACATTCTTTATCAAAATTTTCTTGGATGGCCTCCTTCTCTTGCTATGCATCTTGGCGCTACTCTATGATTTCCTCATGCACGTGCTTTAGGGCCTGGGTGGCCTATGATGCTACTTCTTCTGCTTTTCGAAGGCGTACTTTGACTAGGTCGGCAATCCTACGAAGTTGAACTGACTCGTCTCCTGCTTTGGGTGTTACTTCTGGCATAGGCGCAGTGGAGACTACGCGGTTAAATTGGAGGGCTCGCTGTACTCCTTGGATATCGACTTTGATTCTATCATACATCATCTGTTGCTTGGCCTCCTAATTTTCTGTAATTTCTTTTATGGCATCATTCAAAGTTGCAAGGAGAAAGCTGAAGTCATCGGGGTTGAGCATGGTCTTCATCTTGGTCACGTTCGCTTTTTCTTTCTTCTTAGAGGAAGACTTCGAAGGTGACCCTTTTCTCTTCTTTGGAACTTTGACTTCATCTCTTGGTTGTTGCTCAACTTCCTCTAAGTATTCATTGTTACCTTCTTGATTGGGTGTGAAGGAAGTTATCTTCGCAGAGTAGCTATCTACATCCTGAATCTCTTCAGGCTTCTTTGTTTCCTTTGTCTTCGTTGTCTTCTTTATCTTACTGGGCCCAGGTGTGTCCTGTGCAGATTCTGGATTGTCAATATCTGAATTGTCTGCTGGATCTACTGGAACAAGGAGGTCCACCGACCATTCCTTGGTGATTTCTTCTAGGTATTCTTCAGTCAGCTTCTAATAGGACTGGAGTTGTTCCTGGTGTTCATTAGCGCATGGAGTTAGGTAGATAACGTGGCGTTTCGCGCTGAAATTTATCAAAGGTCAGAAACTTTGTAAAGTGTTTGGGATTATGTGAGGTTCACCCCCTATAGCTTCTTTTAGTTGGTTATAGTATCTGTGAAAAATGCCATTTCACTGCCACTGCTTTCTCATGTCCGTCGAGTACCACAAGGTACTAAAATTCGTAGCTAACGGTTTGAATGGGGTGAGGTCTGGGAAAGCGACACCTTCCAGTAGCTCCCATGCAACAAAGGCAATCAATATCAGCATCCATTTGAAATGGAATTCATGCTCCTAGTTCAGGGCTTCTCTACAATCAATCTCTAGCTGATTGACCAAATAGTTTGCCCAATTCATTTGGAGTCCTTATGCGCATTTTCCGGAGAGCTCCATTATGAAGCCTGATACTTGCGTATGTCTATTCTTATGGACCATCTTCCCTACTATAAAATGACATGCGAGGCACACTGTGCCACTCTCAATAGAGGGGACCTTGTAACCTCGCGCGCCTTTTTCAACATTGCCATACGCCTCTTTAATATTCTGTGAAAGTGTGTGGTCCGCGGTCTTCCTAGGGTAGTACTCATGGGGATCAGGGCCCTGCATGCTAAGCCCAGTAATCCTATTGATCATCATTGGATCAACAATTATGTGATGTTTCAACCACAAGTATCCTCCATGGTAACTTTCTAGAAGCAATTTCACACAATAAGTCACCTCCTGATGTCTTCCGAAGTGCAGTATTTTCATGACGTTGAGCAGAGTAGACTGCATAAGGTTCATCATCCATTGTTGAGGGACGATCTTCATATTACGGCCCTTAGTCTTTGTTAAGTACTTAGATGGTGCGAGAATGTTGTAGGCTTTATGGTCTCCCAGGTTGAAGTCACAACACTTCAACGATGTAACCTTGTCTTGATCTGCGTAGTAGGTGCGAACTCCTTTCGGTAGATATGTCGTGATTAGGGTGTAGTCAAAGTCTCGAGGGACACTGTCCCTATTAATTTCACCACTTAAAGGGGGAATGTAAGCAGGTAGAATGGTTGTCACTATCCTTGTGTTGTCTTTGTCGTGTCTATTCTTAGTTCTCGCCTCTGCGCCGGCTCAGGATGTTCCAGCCCGAGCAATCGATGGGGAGGCTACCACTCCTCTCGATGATGAGGCTTGGACTTCGATGGACATTCCTCTTTCCTACATGACTCTTTCTGTCCTTAAGCTAGCAAGTACTTCTCTCCCCAATTCTTCTGTTGCACTAAGCTCATCGGACATGTAAGCTCAGGATCACTGTCTCAGGTTTTCAATGGACTGTCGATACCGTAATCAGGTAGAGAGTAAAGCTGGAGTAATCATTTTTTCACAATGCGGTTGTTCTGTCAACTCAAGTTCTCAATTGGAAAAAGTGCCTTCTAGGCATGGTGCAATGGAATAAGTAAGTAACTCTGCAATGGACTGCTTGAAACGGATATGAAACTTCCATGATCGTTGATCTATCCATTAAGGTGAGGTCCAACGGTCTAATGGTAACCCATAAATTCTTTTCGATCCATTCGGAGTGGCGGTCGAATGGGTATATCGGTTCCAATGGCTATATTGCTTCGTCATGGCAAAGTACTCTATGTCATTGTTCTGATATCTTGGCGAAGCTCCAATTCTGCAACTCTTCTTACTGCGAAGTGTCCTCTAGAACCTCTTGTAACCTTACAGTATTATCCCTTTTATTTCTTAACTTCCTAGACTTCTTCCTAATGAGTTTCGTCTCAGTAATGCTTTTACCATTCTGATGTTTATCTTCTGTGGTCTTAGTTACTTCGCACTGTGGAAAATATTTCATAGGGTTCCTTGATAATGCCTCTTCTATATCAACAATAGGTAACTCAATCTTCTGTGGATCCTCAAGTGTTCTCTTAGCTTCACCATCGGAGGTACTAATATTAAATATCTACGATCTGCTCTTCTGTTTTTCAATTAGGTGCATGATCCTTCTGGTCATAAAGTCTTTTGATTCTCGTTTCTTCTCTTAAAAAAATTTTGATTCTTCTCTTCGTCTGGCCTGTTCTTTGTCAATCCAGGGTTTCCCTATGAGCATGGTAAATGGGGTGTTGTCTTCAACAAATTTAATGATCTCAAAGTCTTCCTCTGTCGAAGTTCCATTGATATTCATAGGTATCCGAGCAATCCTTCCACATAGTTTTACTAGCTTTCCTCTGAAGAAACTTGTTCCTCCTAGGGAAGGGGTCATGACAGGCTTTCCTATAGCTTCCCAATTTCTTTCTGGCATAATGTTCACTTGTGTTTCTCCATCAAGAGTACAATCAATGTCAAAGTCCCCTATTCTTTCTTCGATTTGATCCTTTTCTTTGAAGATCTCTAATAACCTAACATGTCGGTGGTCATTTAAGGTATCTTTCATCTGTAGTAATATCTTTTTCTTATTCTTTCTGGGTTTCTGCTATAATCTTGGTCTCTTGATCTCCCTTAGGGTTTGCTTGTTCCATATTCAGCTTCTCAAGCCTAGCAATCATTCTAGGGAAACCCAATACTTCATGGTCCATAGCCTTACAACATAGGCAACTAGATCTCCTACCAAGGCATTCCTTAGCAATATGTCTCAGTCTTCTGCAACTGTAACAAAGGGTTAATCCTCTCTTTCTCTTAAATGATCCCCAACTTCTTTTGTACTGCGCACCAGGATCGTGGTAGCTAGCCTGCAAAAAACTTTTTCTAGGATCCTGCATCCACTTGTTAGTCCAGACATTCTTTCTATGCATAGGTATAACATATCTATCACTATACTTATCAGATCTATTCATATCAAACTTTCTTTCATCTAACAATGCCCTAGTTTTCAAGCTAGGACATAATATATCAAAAATACCTAGATCCATTCTTTAGAAACAAAAAAAAGTTTCACTTATCTTACTTCTACAGAGCACAAAGCTTCCAGATCTAAGAATTTTAACTATTCTTACCTTTATCAAAGCACAAAGCTTACAGATCTTACCTTTTTCTTGTATATCTCACCTCTTTCTTCGCAGATCTAACTTCTTTTCTTCAGATCTAACTTCTTTTCTTCATATCTGACCTCTCTTTCTTCAGATCTAACCTCTTTGTCTTCAGATCTGACCTCTTTCTTGGCATAAAGCTTCACATGTCAAACAAAACACTGTGCACTAGGGAAACAGATCTATGCATAGAGCTTATTTCACACAAAGCTTCTTCTTCTTCAGTTCCCAGCAATCACAGTTCTAGTCCCGACAACAGAACCATTTGTTGGCACAGGGGAAGACCCAGGGTTCAACGCTCAAGAGCGCACCAACAAAACCCTAACTACCGGCCCTTTTGGCAACACCTGCGAAGCAAATGAAGTCTCACCTGAGGTAGAGGCAGGGGTGGTTGTAGGAATCAGATGTCTGCAACCTTAGCTGGGACACAGATCTGTGATTACCTTCCTTACAACACACTTAGCTTTAGTTATTCCTTAACATTCAATCATTAATACACTTCGCAGAAAGCACAGAGCATCACAGTGAATACTTATACTAAGGGTGATTTAGTACTTATCCCCAGAAATATAGGTTAGATTCAACATATCAAGCACTAAGCATCTTATGTATCACATCTAACATTCGTTCATATACCATCATCACAGAGCATAACTAGATCTACTCAATCACATCAAGCACTTAACTAAGAGAGAGATAAACACATAAGAATAAAGCACATAGCACCATACACACAGTTACCATGGTTCACACCCACCCTGGAGCTACGTCCACAAAGTCTTCTTTATATTATCTTGGTCAAGCAGTTATAGCACAACGCTTCAATGATCCCTACTTCACATAGGACAGAAGATCTGCGCATCTTGCTAGATCCTTCTTCCTTTCTCCTCAACATCCAAATATAAAAATATGCACTTAGCTCTCTAATCTCATGCACAGAGCTCTCTAAGATACAACCGATCACACAGATCCAAATACTAGCACTAATCTTTCATTCATACACCACGCAGATGTATTATATTACTATCTCCTCTATCTTACTATCTATATTTCCTATTTATAGATTACAAAATGGGCCTAGACGTGGGTAAACCCATGGGCCGACATCCCTTTCCCATTACATCAACCCAAAACCCTAAAATGGATCCCAAAATAGGCCTTGCTTCCTTATTTTCTGCTTCGCATTGCGCTCCTTCCTTGGCAAGTTGTCATAGTCCCAAAAGTGGTCAAATATGACCAAGTACTCTTCAAAACTTGGTCAAGGGCCAACAAAAATCAAGGAGAAGTGTACACCCACTTAGATCCACTTAGGATCCACCAGGTAAACTTTGTATTCTGGTTCATCATCTCCCCCAGAGAAACTCATGTAGTCAGCCTTGTAAGAATTGAATGGATGGAATGGAGAATTAAACTAAATCCCCCCTTTAAATGTGCATGTACCATTTTTATATTATATTATTATATGATATAATAATATAAAGGATTAGGGAATTATTATACTATATTTTCTTAGCCTCCTTGGTGTTGGGTATGTGTTATATTCTTTGCCTCGAGAAATGTGACACCTACCTCGGGAAGCAAGTGATGTATTTAGGTGGTTTTTTCGGCACATGGTTTTTTCCGATGGTTTTCTATTTCCGGTTAAGGAATTAGGGTTTTGGACTAATCCAAGTCATTGGGTTAGGGTTTTGGATGTCTCTAGCTTCTATATGTATATTGTATTGTAAACAATGTAACACAATGAATGAATATAATATATGCTAGTTTTTCCGGTTTGGGTTTCCAGGAGAAAAATCTTTGTGTAATGTTTGTATTTGCCATTGTATATTTTCTGTTCTTTTCTAAATAACTGTTTATAGTAGACATTGTACAAGGTTAGAATTTACATTTGGTATCATAGATTTATTGGCTTCAGGGGGACGCCTTTGTGGTCAAGGGTTTGACTTGGGACTATGATAAGCCTTGTTACAGTGTGAGATCTGCGGTATTGTTTTTCAGGTGAAAAGAAATGGCAAGCAATTCGAAGATGGAGATCGAGAAGTTTAATGGGAAAAGCTTTGAGTTGTGGAAGCTCAAGATGGAAGATCTTTTGGTAGACATAGATTAGTGGATCATGGTAGATCCAGGTACTGCACCTACAGGAACTTCTGCAGATGACTGGAAAAAGATGGATCAGAAGGAAAAGAGCACAATCTGATTGTGTCTCTCTGATTCAGTGTTACTAAATGTGTCATAGGAAGCTACAACCAAGGATTTATGGGAAAAGTTGGGGAAGTTGTATCACTCTAAGTCCCTGGTAAGTAAACTATTCCTAAGAAAGAAGTTGTATAACTTGAGGATGAGAGATGGAGACTCAGTGGCAGAGCATTTGAATGCCTTCAATACTGTGGTAAGTCAGTTAGTATCTATTGAGATTAAAATTTCAGATGAATAAAAATGTATTAGTTTGTTGTGTTCTTTACCAGACTCATGGGATAGTCTAGTTGTGGCCATAGGTAGTAATACAACTTCTTTGAAGTTTGAAGAAGTGGTCTCGTCCTTGTTGTCGAAGGAGATGAGACAAAAGAATATGGAAGGACATAGCACAGATGCATTATTTGCAAGAGGACGTTCCTAGGAAAGAAATAGATCTAATTTCTCAAGTGGGAGATCTAAGTCTAAGGGTAGATCTAAATCTCCTGGAAA
>ML790183.1:100386-114488 GCA_009831015.1 Picea engelmannii | reverse complement strand
GAATAGATTTCCTTTCATGCATTGCATTGAGCATTTAGATTTCCTTTCACGCATTAGAAATAGTTTTGCATTAGGCATTTAGTTCACTTGCCTCTTAGGCTAGATAGTTGTTCAATGAGAATTTTTACTTGCAGTAGTTAGTTACCTTTGCTTACTTGTCTTTTGCTTTTGTAGTTTAGTTAGGTGTCTTTGCTTACTTGTCTTTTGCTTTAGTAGGTTAGTTAGGTGTCTTTGCTTACTTGTCTATTTGTTTTAATAGGTTAGATAGGTGCTTTTGATTACTTGCTTATTTATTTTCTTTCATAGGGTAGTTGTTCATTGAATGTAGGTTGGCAAGTTAAAGAAGTTTGCTTTTGTCATTTGCTTATTATGCTTAGTAGTTTGCTTTTGCTTATCGTTAAACTAGTTTGCTTTACATAGAGTTTTCATTTGCTTTCCTAGGAACTATCCATCGACCCTTGGCCCAAAATGTACTTAGGTTACCTAGTTTCATTTTGCTTAGTAGGGTTTTCTCATTAGATAGTTTTGCTTGAGTAGATTAGCCTTAGATAGTTGCTTTCCTTAGTTAGACTATAATCCTACCAGCCCTTCTACCTTTGGCATATATTTTTCTACAACTCTAAGTTTACTTACCCTGGGTTGAAAATTTAATTAAGGGTTTTTAAGTGTCTTTTTAGAGCATATAGAACACCCATCATTTTTGGTGTCATTGTCGGGGAGTTGTCTTAAGATAAGAAGTAGTTAGGAAATAGATCATCCTTAGACCTTAGCATTATCCTGGTGGTGGGGGAACTTTAAGACGAGAGGTAAGAACCTGCACATCTTCTATAGCAGGTTCCCCTAAACCCAATGGTAGTTTTTATTTTTGTTTTTGTTTTCTTTCATGAATAGACCTAGAAACCAAATGGTAGTTTTTTCTTTTGTTTTTGCTTTCTTTCATGAATAGGCTTAGAGACCCACAAGGTAGATTCATTAAATCTAAATCAGACCTTTCAAACAAGGTTCCTTCTGATCTCTTTGGGGGAAGGAATGTTTCGCTTATAAAATCCACAGACCGATACCGAAAAACAGGAGCTAACTCAACCCAAAGAGCTAAAGCAGTCTCTAAAAGAGACTAAAACAGGGAGCACTATAGAATAAGAAATTGAAGCATCAGTAATAGTGGGATAGGAAGCAAGATCACTACAGCCTTCTGTAGAACCAAACAATACAACCTTTGTTTTATTACCACCATCAAGAGATCCTAACTTTGTGGACATCATCTTTGTGTGAATCAAGTTTTATCAAATGGAAAGATGAACTCAGAAGCAACTTTTAGCCTAAGGGAACTTTCTCAAATACTAGCAATAACTTGGATCTCTTCTTCTCAGGAAGAACACATCTTGACAATAGCCAAGAACTTGAATACCTCTCTAAAAATATTAGAAGAATCAAGGTCCTATGAGCTATAAAATGATTTTCCTTTCCAAAATACGAAGGAAACTTATAAATTATGGACTACACCTAGTGGAGAGCAATCATTAAGACCTAAGATTGAGGAGTTCTCAACATCCATCTCATTAGATCCTTTATGTACTTCAAAAATCAATCATCTAGAAGAAGAGGATCTGCATAGCATGATGAAGGAGAGCATAGAAATTATTGTTGATAAACATCATGATTACATTGAAATTTGGTTTCAAGAGGTCATCAGGCCACAATACTATTCTCTTCTTCAACACCTTTTGATGCCAAAACAAGTAGGTTGGCTGGTTCTTCATATCTAGGTAATCACTGTGGTAACTTTTTCATATACAGATATGAGTATGTTTCTTATCTTGCTCTGCACATGGTTACATTGGAAGAGCTCTTACACTTGAATAAAGATTTTCCCTTTGTTTTTAGGTAGTGTAGGATAGTAAATAAAAGTTTCATATTGTTAGTTTAGTTTAGAGTCTAATGCAACCTCATTTTACATTTTTTTTAAGAACTATGAGATACATGTTCCTATGACTTGATCTCATTGATCTCATTAGTTTATTATATTTTAGAGTGTGGTTTTTGTAAACAGTTTTAGAGATCTCTGTAAGTATTTATTTCACCAGGAGTAGACAGTTTCAAGGAGATATAAAAGAATAATTTTTTCTTCAAAACATTGCTATACTTGAACCTTGTTGTCTGCTAAGCATCAAATGAATAATTATTTGTTGTAATTAGCCATATTTTTGCAAAGACTTTCATCTTCTTTTTCTCAAGGCATCTTAAATAGTAGTTGCTCTTGAACCTTCACCACCATATAAGGAAGTGACACTGTAACCATCAAGCTTAGAGGTATCTCGTATAGTTTTTCCAAGAAACTTGAGTAAGTGAGTCAAGTGTCTTTATAAAAGAGTAACAAGGAGGTCTAATTATCACTTAGTCATGGAAACATCACAATAACTACAAAGGAAGAAAGTAAGTTGCGCCTAGAGATACCTTTCTGTTTTTTCTCAATGGGGCCATCCACTACACACTAAATAGCTTGATTATATCATATCTTTATATAGGCCACATCCTCTTAAGTACCCCTTACATCGAGACAATCACTAAGTAATATAACGGAAAGTCATCCTCTAACATAAATACCATCCCAATTGAAAAAAAAGAGAAAGAAAAAGTTGTTTTCAGAGTTGTTCCCCCATCTTCTTGCATAAACAATCTTATACTAAAATCTTAAAGGATGGAAGGTCAGTCTCTGAGGGTTTAAGAGGCTAACCCGTCAGGATACTGAACAGGTCTGCTGGCAGCAGGTATTGGCCTGTGGTATGACTAGGTAAACCCGTCAGAGTACTGAACAGGCTTGCTGGCAGTGGGGCATTCTACCTAGCGAGGATGGTAATCTGCCAAAAATAAATAATAAATTTAAACTTGTCATGATGTACGACATTACTTGCAGAAAAAGATGACATGAAGTATGTATGGTTAAGCTAAGGTTAATGAACTCCATAAACTTTCCATTTGGAACTAATTTTGAGACTATCTTGAAACTCTCTTGCCTACCTCTTCTTATCTATATATAGGATATCTTATCCTATAGGTGGGGCCATCTTCTAACCGTCTCATCGGACCAATCTGTGAAATTTTATCTTTACACTTGACATACTATAAATCTTCCGCTATTGGGGGATACCGACTAGTTTCCTATACTTTTGATTGTGAGGTGTCACGATACTTAGGTATGGGGGAGGGGTTCATGAGTTGACAAATGATCATTTCCTAAAGAAGTAAATCTTTGTAAAAATTTTGTATTATTTTCATGATACATGTTATTACATCAGCAGTCATTTTATCTTGAAGTGCTAAACTCCTGTGTGCTATAAATTGTTGTATATGTCCTTAACAGACCACTTTGTTGGTTTATTTTTGTTACGGGATGTTCATTGTAGGTTTGACATTACATTTTTGTTACAGGTTGTTCATTGTAGGTTTGACATTACATGTTCTATGCAATAGGATTGAGTGAGCATGGTGGAAAAATCAACAACAATGGAACACTCTTAGCCTACCTCAACTCCTATTCACTATGTTCGTGGCCTCTGAGGAATCAATTGCCTCAGCCACAAAGATCCCAAGAGTTGGAGACCGCTGATTTAAACACCACTAGTTGCCAAGAGCAAGTTATAACAAGGTTTTCAAAACTGAATTTCAGAACATCTCTGGAGCTAAGGGATACTCCAAGGAGTGGATAAAATAGGAGCTAATCAACCCTCTCATAGTCATCACCAGATTGATTACATGTGAAGGTAGATATTCCATATTTAAAGCCTGTCAATTTCGATTATTAGTTCACTTTCAGTTCAATAAGCCATTGTAAATTTCCCTTTTATTTCTTGAAGAGTCTAGAGAAGATGTCTTCCCAAGTGAGGAAGGATGTAACCAATCCCCATAACAACCTATTTCACCACGACCTTATCAAAATACTTGTCTTAGCCAAGTTGGAAAAACAGGAGAAAATGTGGGATGAGTTCATTTACCAATTTTCAAACCCTCATCTTACAATCAAGACTAGCAAGAAGACTCTTGATCTAGGGATTGTTACTCCACCCAAACCCTCATGCTCAAGTTATTCCTTTATCGGAGAAACTTGTTGATACCCCTGTAGCCTCATCGAGAAAAAAGACCAAGAAGCCTATTACTAATTCATGGCACGAGGATGTGCCATATCTTCGGTATGGGGGGAGTTTTCCTAAGCTAAAAATGCTAAGCATTGTCCATTTGTATAGCAAACCCATGAGAAGAGGAAGTAGGATTTCTGTCAAAATTATGTCATGCTGTCTTTTTACAAAGTCTTGGGATATTATATCAGCAGTTGTTTGTATTGGTATGATAAATTATATACTACTGACATCATTGTGTGTTTTATAAGCTCCTGTGCATTTTTATGTTTATTCTATAAAAGACTGTTTATACTTAACTACTCTTTGTGACAAATACAAAGCTATTACAACTGCTAAATACTTATTGTCATCTGTATTCCAAGATTATGAAAAGAGGATTAGTTGTTTGAATTGTTACATATTAATGACAGGAAATAACAATTCTCTTGTTCACCATGCCTACAAGTACAAACCAAGCCCTTTGTTAGTATCTATCAGTTCTGTCAGTCACCAGTGTTCAAATTTACTCTTTCATGTGATTGATAGGATTATTAGATCAAATTGTTATATTTTCAAAATAAACTTATCAAATAAAATTTGACATATCTTGGTTGTAAAATTGTCATTGGTGTGTCTAGGTGTCATTACTACTCCCTCCACTCATCCAAGGTCATAAATTCTCATCATGGTCATGTCATCATTCCTTGTCATAAATTTTCAAATGATTGTCTTGGTCAAAGTTCTACTTAAAAATTGGTTTTTGAATTAAGGAAGATGAATTTCACAAAAGTGAAAGAGGTTTTTGTCAATAATATACCAAGAAACAAAAAAATCCTTCATTTTATGTACAAGTGTTATTGTTTGAGAGAAATCCCCCAAATACAGTCACTATAGGAGGGTTTATGCACATTTGGACAACTTGACTCAAAGTCAGTTTTTCAGAGGTTTGGAGAAGGCATTTGCAGTTATTGATGGTTCCATTGTGTAGAATACATAATAAAATTTCCACCCATACCACTTTCAGCCCAAAAATCCTCTGGGAAGGCCTCCAAATCCCTATAAAAGACCACGTTGTGTTTCTGCTAAGAGCACGTTGCACTTCTGCAAGTTTTGAGTAACCAACTTCAATCCGGGATTATGAACAAATGGGAAAGCAATTTTGAAACCTAGATGATATTTTTGTTCATAACATATCAAAATACAATAACCTCTCTCAGTTTTTGAATATACTTTATGGTTTGGGATATATTCTATCATCTTAGAGGCCTATTCTTTCAGAAAATAAAACACTTTGTTTTTTTCCTGTTATAGTCATATTTTCTTTTTATGTTTTCCTGACAACAGGGAATGAATTTTTGAGAACCAAAAGAGGTTTTTATAAAGGACATATTGAAAAACAATAACCTCTCTCAGTTTCTAAATATACGATATGGTTTTGGATATATTCAATTCTCTTAGAGGCCTAGTTTTTCAAGAAATAAAACACTTTGTTTTTCCTGTTTTAGTCATGTTTTCTTGGAGTGTTTGCATAACAACTGAAAGTGAATTTTTTAAAACAAAGAGAGTTTTTTGTCAAGGACATATTCAAAAACAAAATCCTATCTCATTGTTTACACAGTTTTTACTGTATTGTAGTTATAGGTGTCACTTTGATACCTATTTTTCACAAGTTCGCCAGGCCATAATTGTTGCGCTGATGGGAAGTCACTTTTGGAACTAATTTTGCAGAGGTAAAATTGTTGTTTTGCATGGTTTAAAGGATCAAGGGTATAATATACATCTCAAGGATTCCTCACATGTCATCAGTAGCCTCCAAAAAATCCAAACCCTTCAGTTCAAACTTAGAGAGCATGAAACACTGGGTTGCCATTTACGCCATGATAATGTTGTCCTACAAGCCAAGATGAATTCTTTATAGCGTTAGGTTGATGATATTAACTGCCACCAATAATATTCTATGGATGCAATTGAAACACCACCAAAATCCTAAGTCAAAATTCCCCAGACAAGAGGGAGAATCTTCTAAAGCTAATCCACCCCCTCCTTCGCAAGTTTAGTCATAAAGGGCAATTTCTTTTTGTTTGCAGTGGGACCTGCAAAATCTTAGGTGTGGGGGTAATGTTGGGCCCAAGATATGATCAATTTTATGATAGTTATTATACACTTTTTCCACATGTACATATGTGTTTTTCATATTTTAATGGAGCTTTTTGAAGAATTTCATGATAAAATGGTATGATCAGCATAAGGTACGTGTAATTCATGTTTAATGATTGTATCAAGTGTAATTCATCATGTTTTATGATTTGCAAGAGCTAATTCACGTTTTTCTGGTGTTATAGGGAAAAACGTACTATGTTTCTAGTTCTGACACTTGATCCAGCACTCATTCCGACACTCGTTTCAGCACTCAATCCGACACTTTGTCCAGCAACTCTTCCTGCACAAAAATGAAGGGTGATTTGGCGGTTATGGTATTGGCGGCCAGTGGGGGGCGAATCAAAGACATGGGTTTTTTTCATCCTTATCCCCTCCAGCTACTGAACTCTTGACAACTCGATTTTGGGTTGTTGTGGTGGGTGATTATTGGCTAGCTCTTTTTCGGCAGTTAGGGAACCATTAATGAAATTTGCTAATTTTAGAAGTGGTTCGAACCTCCTGTGGTCGACCACTTGGTCTGTAAACATTATAAATACCACCGTTGTGGTCAAATAATTGTTAAGCAGTAGAAGAAGTTGTGTGTTAGAGCCAAAAACGATTTTGGCTCTGCTTTTGCATTTTTCAATTGCCAGAATTGTATAAAACTGTGTTTCTACGTTTTAATGGTGAATTCCTTTTGCTGAGCTCATGGTGTGATTTTAGGGAGTGACCACAACTTGCTGGGGGGGCCCACCAGCAGTCTGGTAACTCTTCCATGTGTTGTTTGTACATTTCATAGCTTAGACATCTCTCTTTTTCATTTCCTGTACATGTATTGTTATCTTTCTTCTGTTATATAATTTGTTGATGTAGCTTAATGATTTGGTTCTTTTGCAGGTTTGTATAAAGGCATGTGTTAATATGCATTGATTTGATAGATAGAGACGAATTTGCAAATTCATCTACTAACCCTGTGTGCAAGTAGATATTAGATTACATTTTATTCATGCTTTTGAAATTTGATTTAAAATAAGAATTAAAACAGAGTAGAACAAAGTTTTAGTTTATGTTTTCTTTAACCAAGGCTTCGGTGGATGGATAGGGTTAGTTTTAGTTTTTATTGCCTATTCAAGTGTTAATTAGATTTTGCTTAATTAGTTGTTGATTAATTTATTCATTAGTTTACTTTGTCATGCTTTAATTTTTGTTTTAAGCATTTTCCTTATTACATTTTGAATTATTAAGATAGAGCTAGTTTAGTTTATGTTATGTAATTTCTTGCCTAGAATTAGATTGCAATTGTAGTTCTTAGTTAATGAATGAGTTTAATTATGATTTTTTCTTATGTAGAATAGAAGTATAATGATGATCTTGTTATGTTGTTGATGGTTAATAAATGAACATGCAGTGTATTTAATATTGTTTTTGTCTTCACACAACCACCAGCATTATATTTGAATTCTCATAGGTTAAAGATAGTTTCTTTCTTTCATAGCTTAGAAAATAGTTTTATTGTTGTTGTAGGATAGATAGACTTTGCTTTGATAGATTAGATAGTAGTTTGCTTATCATAGATTAAGAATTAGTTGTTAATTTGTCTTGCTTTCAATAGAATAGATTTCCTTTCATGCATTGCATTGAGCATTTAGATTTCCTTTCACGCATTAGAAATAGTTTTGCATTAGGCATTTAGTTCACTTGCCTCTTAGGCTAGATAGTTGTTCAATGAGAAGTTTTACTTGCAGTAGTTAGTTGCCTTTACTTACTTGTCTTTTGCTTTAGTAGGTTAGTTAGGTGTCTTTGCTTACTTGTCTTTTGCTTTAGTAGGTTAGTTAGGTGTCTTTGCTTACTTGTCTATTTGTTTTAATAGGTTAGATAGGTGCTTTTGATTACTTTCTTATTTATTTTCTTTCATAGGGTAGTTTCTCATTGAATGTAGGTTGGCAAGTTAAAGAAGTTTGTTTTTGTCATTTGCTTATTATGCTTAGTAGTTTGCTTTTGCTTATCGTTAAACTAGTTTTCTTTACATAGAGTTTTCATTTTCTTTCCTAGGAACTATCCATCAACCCTTGGCCCAAAAAGTACTTAGGTTACCTAGTTTTATTTTGCTTAGTAGGGTTTTCTCATTAGATAGTTTTGCTTGAGTAGATTAGCCTTAGATAGTTGCCTTCCTTAGTTAGACTATACTCCTACCAGCCCTTCTACCTTTGGCATATATTTTTCTACAACTCTAAGTGTACTTACCCTGGGTTGACAATTTAATTAAGGGTTTTTAAGTGTCTTTTTAATGCATATAGAACACAAATAACATGTTAGGTGATTTATATGTACTAAAAAAGGCACTAAACTACCCTCAATTAAATTGTCAACCCAGGGTAAGTAAACTTAGAGTTGTAGAAAAATATATGCCAAAGGTAAAAGGTTGGTAGGAGTATAGTCTAATTAATGAAAGAAGTTATCTAAGGCTAATCTACTCAAGAAAACCTATCTAATGAGCAAACCCTACCAAGCAACTTGAAACTAGGTAACCTAAGTAATTTTGGGCTAAGGATCGATGGATAGTTCCTAAGAAAGCAAGTAAAACCCTATATAAAGAAAACTAGTTTAACGATAAGCAAAAGAAAACTACTAAGCATAATAAGCAAATGACAAAAGCAAAGTCTATCTAACCTATAGCAACAATAAAACTATTTTCTAAACTTATGAAAACAAAAAACTATCTCTTTTGATCTACAAAAGCAAGAAACTATCTTTAATCTATGAAACACTCAAATGCAATGTTGGTGGTTGTGTGAATGCCTTTGGTGGTGACGGATGATATCTCGATGACACTTGACAACAAAGGATAATTCCAACGGTATAAACTCAACACTAATCTCAATGGAAAAATGAAAGGTATGGATTAAACAATCTAAGAAGAATTTATCCATGACAAAGATAATGTTAAATACCCTTCATATTCATCTATAAACCATCAACAACATAATGAGATCATCATTATTTAACTAAGAAATTTAATTGCATTTTAATCTATGAAAGGAAATTGCATGAAATAAAACTATACTATGTCTATTTTAACCATTCAAACTATGATAAGAAAATGAATTAAAAATAGAAATTAAACTATGATATTAAAAAGTAAATTGACAATTATATTAACCAATAACTAAGTAAATAAAATCCATGTAAACTAAGATAAGCAAGATATGATTAAAAAACTGGAAGTAAATCTATCCATCCATCAAAATCCCTGACAAAGGAAACCCAAATTTAAACTATGTTCTGTTCTAATTAAAAATATGTTCTAAACTTGACTGTAAAATTATAAAAGAAAGCACAATTTAACATCTAACTGCATGCGGGGTTAATATAGTGAGAGAGAGACTTGCAAGCCTTTTCTAATCTAAAAAATCAACACATACTAACACATATCACCATCTAACCTGCAAAATAGAAGTAAAACAGTAAGCTACAATGAACTAATTAATTAAATAAAAACATGCATATACAGGAAGTAAGAAAGAGCAATTTAAATTAAGAAATGCGTAAATAAACATAAGAACAATCACCAGATTGTTGGTGCCCCCCCCAGCAAGTCGTGGCTACCTCCTACAAACACACCACGAACTTCAACAGGCTGAATTCACCATGAAAGCTTGAAAACACAGTTCTGGCACAATTCTGGCAATGTAAAACTCAAAATAGAGAAAAATCATTTTTCTGACAATTCTAATGCTTATGCTACTTGGTTCTTCTACTTAACAATCATCTGACCACCTCAGTGGTATTTATAACATTTACAAACCAAGTGGTCGACCACAGGAGGGTCGAACCACCTCTAAATTCGGCAAAATACAATAAATGATGCCATAACTAACAAAATGGAGCAAGCCAATAATCACCTTCTTTGGACAACTGAAATCGAGTTGTCTTGAGCTTAGTAGCTGGAGGGAGTGATCATGAAGAAAACCCATGTGCCCGATTTTTCCATCACTAGCCGCCATTGCCATAATCGCCAACTCGCCTTGTTTTTTTGTGCAATACTGGGTGCTGGAACAAGTGCCAGATCGAGTACCAGAACAAGTCTTGGAACGAGTGTCGGATCAAGTGTCAGAACTGGAAACATGGTGCGTTTTTCCCTGTAACAACATAAAAACATGAATCAACTCTTGGAAATCATAGAACATGATGAATTAAACTTAATTTAGTCATTAAACATGAATTACACGTACCTTATGCCGATTATACCATTTTATCATAAAGTTCTTCAAAAAGCTCCTTTGAACGATGAAAAATGCATATGTACATATGGAAAAAAGTGTATAATAATGTCATGAAAATGATCACATCTCAGGCCCAACATTACCCCCACACCTACGATTTTGCAGGTCCCACTGCAAACAAAAAGAAGTTACCCCTCAAAACTAGGCTTGCTGAGGAGGGTTGGCTTTAGAAGCCTCTCCCTCTTGCTGTGAAGACTTAGCCTTGTGCCTCTTATGTTGCTTCAGCTGTGCTCTGAGGTTGCGGTTAGATTTGGTAATCTCATCAACCAATCGTTGAAGAGAGATAACTTTTGTTTGAAGGACTGCATTGTCATGATGAAGGTGTGTGTCTATTGTCTTCCTCTCCTCCAACTATTGGAGAAGATGATGGTTTTCCTTTTGTAGATCCTCTATAGTTGGGGCATAATCAGTGATCTCCGAGGAAGGCTTAGGTCCTTTGAGAGATGTGGACAATCTATCATTTTTAGGATCTAGAGTAGGCATGGGTGAAGTAGGAGTGATGGGATATCGGTAAGGTGAGGTAGGTTTTGATTTGGTTTTCCTTAGTGGCTCTAATCCATCTGCAGAGACTTCCCTAAGTTTCTTATGAGGGCTCTCAAGGTCGGAGGACACTTGGATGGGATCCGAAGTAGGTGGAGGTTTTGTATAAGGCTTGGTTCTTGTGTTCCGGGTACTCTTCCGAAAGGGTCCCTTACCGAATCAGCTAGCTCCCCTCTTGTTTGTAGGAATGATGTGAAAGTATTACTGCATTACTTCTTGGAGCTTTTTAGGTGTAGGATCAAGAGAGAGTGAAGGCATTGGGGGGTCAACAATAGGCTTCTTTTGGTCTTTTCTCTTGGTCTTTTTACCCGATGAAGAAGTAGGGATATCAACAATATTTTGGTATTTTTCTGGAAAAGAGAGGGTTTGTGCAAGGGAGTTTGGAGTTCTTGGAGAGCGAGGCTTGGATGGAAAGATAGTTTTTAGGCTAAGTGGCTTTTTTCCGGTCTTAACTGTCAAGTGAGGGTTTGCAAATTGGTAGATAAAGGCATCCTGATTTTTCCCCTACTTCTCTAGTTCGGTAAGAACGAGGCATTTGATCAAACCATGGTGGAAGAGACTATTGTGGGGATTAGTCACATTTTTCCTCACTTGAGAGGACATCTTCTCCAATCTTTTGAGAAAATAAAAGGGAAAGTTCAACGGTTTTTTGAATAGAAAATGAGCCAACAATCTAAAATGACAAGCTTTGAAGGTGGAGTATCTACCTTCATATGTAATTAACCTTGTGATGATGATGAGGGGGTTAACCAATTCTGCCTTCATCCACTCCTTAGCATACCCTTTTTCTCCTAAAATTCTCTCGAGTTCGGGCTTAAACACCCTGTTGTAACTTGAGCACGGCAATTGATGATTCTTGAACCATCTATCTCCCATTCTTGGGAGCTTTGTTGCAGCAGAAATGGACTCTTCTGTGACTTCAAAGATAAGAGACCCTACATGTGTTGTATTACAATCAAAACCAACTGCAAATTGCATAGAGAGGCCATCATCATGGCCCTGCAAGCTAGACAGAAATGGCCCCCAGCCAACACGTAAAAACACTTCTCTGCACTATGAAAATTATGGAATGGCAAACAAGTCTACATATGAGGAGGGTTCATATCTCCTAGGCATTGTGACAGAGTTTGAATTCACCAAGCAAGGGCGAAATCCATCCATGCAGAGGCATAGGTTAAGCATAGGCCAAGTGATGGCACGAATTTGGTACGGTCTGAGTGTGATTTGAACAGAGGACGAGATGGCAGAGGTTGGGCATGATTTCCTAACACAGAGGAGAGCATCTAGCAAGGGTAAATGAGATAATAGAGTGCCCATCCTGATTTTGGATGCTCTTATGGTGGAGTACGTTGCCCACATGTGCGCGCGAGCTTCCATGTGTGGGAGATTCGAATTCGATGGCAATATTGGGAGCAATGGATTGGTGCGTATTTAGATCAATGTCCAAGCCTTTTGACTTGGACATTTGATCATAACCATATGAAGCATCTTTTAATCAGTGTCTGTAACAAATTTAATTGAATGTAATTGAATTCCAGTTCCCTGGAATCTAGGACAGTTACTGGTATGTAATGGTACTTCGTTTGGCACTTCATCCGGTACCTCATACGATACTTTGTCCAGTATTCTTGTGTCAAGTGTATTTTCACCTCTTATCATGGATGGCCTACAATTGGAAGTGTTTTGGACAACCACAGTAGTTAATGAGCAGAGGAAGAATGCTCCATGCTCACCCATTATTCTTGCATTTGACATATAATGTCAAAACCTATAATGAACGGGTTATAGCAAGCATAAAACATGTGTTGTCAAACCTACAGTATGTAGCTTATAATGGAAGATAACCAATAAAGAGTGGTTTGTTAAGTATGAGTTAAGTAATTTATAGCACACAGGAGTTAAGCAAAAAACAATAACATGACTATCAATGTAATAACCTGTATCATGGTAATAATACAAAAATTATTGCAAAGGATCACTTCTCTAGGCAATGATCATTTGTCAGCTCATGAACCCCTCCCCCACGCTTAAGTATTGTGACACCTCATAATCAAAAGGATAGGAAACTAGTCAGTATCCCCAAATAGACAAAGATTTACAGTATGTCAAGTGTAAAGATGAAATTTCACAGATTATTCTAACGAGACAGTTAGGAGATGGCCCCACCTATAGGATAAGAGATCCTATATATAGATAAGAAGAGGTAGGCAAGAGAGTTTC
Organism: Picea engelmannii; assembly: GCA_009831015.1. Lineage (NCBI taxonomy): Eukaryota > Viridiplantae > Streptophyta > Pinopsida > Pinales > Pinaceae > Picea > Picea engelmannii. Next base: position 101,191 of record ML790183.1, on the reverse strand, counting down.
AAGATAGTCTTAGAGTCATTTCTCAATGGCAAGTTTATGAGATTCATTAACCTTATATTAACCACACATATTCCATGTCATCTTTGTCTGCAAGTAATGTCGTACATCAGGACAAGTTTAGATTTATTATTTATTTTTGTCAGATCATCATCCTCGCTAAGTAGAATGCCCTGCTGCCAGCAAGTCTATTCAGTACTCCGATGGGTTTACCTAGTTATACCATAAGCCGATACTCATTGCCAGCAGACCTGTTCAGTATCCTAACGAATTATCCTCTTAAACCCTCAAAGACTGGCCCTCCATCCTTTAAGATTTTAGTGTAAGATTGCTTATGCAAGAAGATGGGGGAACAACTCTGAAACAACTTTTTCTTTCTTTTTCTTTTTAATTGGGATGGTATTTATGTTAGAGGATGACTTTCCGTTATATTAATTAGTGGTTGTCCTGATGTAAGGGGTACTTAAGTGGACGTGGCCTATCTAAAGATATGATATAATCAAGCTATTTAGTGTGTAGTGGATGGTACCATTGAGAAAGAACAAAAAGGTATCTCTAGGCTCAACTTACTTTCTTCTTTTGTAATTATTGTGATGTTTCCATGACTAACTGCTAATTAGACCTCCTTGTTACTCTTTGATAAAGACACTCGACTTACTTACTCAGGTTTCTGGGAAAAACTGTACGAGAGACCTCTAGGCTTGATAGTTATGGTATCACTTCCTTATATAGTGGTGAAGAGTTTCAAGAGAAACTACTTTAGAATGCCTTAAAAATGAGAATGTTTGCAAAAATATGGCTATCTACA
>ML790183.1:75626-88769 GCA_009831015.1 Picea engelmannii | reverse complement strand
AGGTCGGTCAAGCACAGTAATATTGAATTCTTGCAATAACAAGAGCCACCTAGTCACTCGGCCATTAGTTATAGTTTTATTCATGAGGAATCTAATGGTGGAATGGTCGGTGTGTACAAATACTTCATAACCTGTAATGTAATGACGAAATTTGTTAATAGCATGAACAACTGCCAAGAACTCTTTCTCGGTGATTGTGTAGTTTAACTCAACATGGGACAAGTTCTTGCTTACAAAATAAATGGCACGGGATTGTTGGTCTTCTTTCTGTCCTAATACCCCTCCTATTGTTGTGTCGGAGGCATCAGTGGATATATGAAATGGGAGAGTCCAATTGGGCCCTCTAAGAACTAGTGCCATAGACAACTTAGCTTTCAGGGTTTCGAAGGCGGTTTGACATTGCTCAGTCCAAACAAAATCAACATCTTTTATTAATAATCCAAACATAGGTGCAGCAATCTTTGTAAAATTTTCAATAAACTATCGGTAATATCCGGCATGTCTAAGAAATCTTCTCACCTCTTTCTGAGTATTGGGGGGTGGAAGTCTAATAATAACCTCAATATTTGCAGGATCGGCTTTTATCCCTTTAGATGAAACATGATGTCTTAGAATCACTCCTTCAGTTAATAACATTTTTCATTTTTCATGACTTAGAGATAGGTTCATTTCCTAGCATCTGATGAGGACTTTTTCGAAGTTGTCTAAGGCTTTCTGGTAAGTGTTTCTATAGACTGTGAAGTCATCCATGTATACCTCTACACAATCATGAATAAGATCAACAAATATCCCTAATACTTCTCGTTGAAATGTGGCATGAGCATTACACAATCCAAATGGTAAGACCCTATAGGCATAGGTGCCCCATGGACAAGTAAAGGTAGTCTTGTCCTGGTCCTCGGGTGCTATAAGAATCTAGTTGTACCCATTGTACCCATCTAGAAAGGAGAAATACTTATTTCCAGACAAGGTATCTAAAACTTGGTCAATGAAAGGAAGAGGAAAGTAGTCTTTTAGAGTGGCTTTGTTGAGTTCCCAGAAATCAACACAAATTCTCCATTTCCCGGTCACTTTCTTTGGAACCACTAAAAGCGGGGATACCCACTTACTGTCAGAGATGGGATAGATAAATCTGACATTTAGCAACTTTTGAATCTCCTCCTTAACTATGTATTTGAGTGTTGGGTTCATCCTTCTCTGGGGTTGCCTAACATGTGTCACTTCCCTCTAGGTATATATGTGATGGATGCATGTGTTAGGGTGTATACCCTTCATGTCAATGTAATCCCAAGCAAATTCTCCTGTTTTCTCTTTAAGGATATCTACTAACTATTTCCGTTGATCTGTATCTAGCCCGGAGTTTATATGTAAAAATTTCCCTGGACTAATCTCATAGGGCATAGTATAAGACATGGAGGACTCATCTATTTCGAAAATAAAAGATGTCGAAGACAAAATGGATGGGTCTAATTGTTCTTGAAATTCTTCCCCAAACATGTACTCAAATTGGGGAAAAGACTTGGAAAATCCACACATGTGATAACAGAAATGAATTGGTTTAGCACATTTTCTGTTGTGTGCTCCTGATGTGCCCTTGCGTGGTCACTAGGAAATACGGGTTCTTCCCAGTCTTCATTTTCATATGGACATTCAAGCCACCACATATTCTCCATAACAGGTTGAGATGGAGGGTAAATGGTGAGCTTTTGGATAGAGAGACCATTTGAGATGGTCATTTCTCCTTCTCTACAGCCAATAAATGCATTGGTTGTGGCTAGCCAAGGTCTTCCCAAAATAATGAGATGGCCTCTGGCAAGATCCTTTGAATGAATGACAAGAAAATCTACGGGGTACTCCCATGAGGCTAAAGTAACCATGACATCATCTAAAATCCCTTCAGGTATAAGCCTAGTCTTATCTGCTAATTCCAAAATGGTTGGGGTAGGTTGAAGAAGAGGTTGTAATTGTAATTGTTCCAAGGTAGTAGCGGTCATAACATTGATGGCTGCTCCTAGGTCTATGAGAGTGTTTCCAATGGCGACCTCATTAATGGTTATGGTCACTATGGGGTTTCCTAGATTCCCATATTTTGCTAGCTTTGGATGATCTGATATGTACTCAAAGATTCCTCCTACCAAATGTACTGTAGGAGGGTCCTTTTGCATCCTACCTGGATTTTCAATACACAATTATTTGACTACCTTATGATAGATTGGAATGTATTTAATGGCCTGAGGCAAGGGAATCTTGACACAAATATTTTTCAATTCATTTAAAATGTCAAATTTTGGTCAGGTGGTAGGTTTCTCGATTACCAATCACTCTGGATAAAGTGGGACCTTCATAATTTGTAAAGGTTAATTTTGGGGAAGCTTGGGTTCTTTATTCTTTGGGATAATAATTTCTTCCCACCTAGTTTCATCCGTGGGTTGTTTGGCGATTTCTTCTTCTTCTTCTTCCTAGATGACTACTGAGGGTCTCTGCCTCTCCAGAACTTTTCCCGATATTAATTGAATTTCCTATAATGGAACATGAGTAATAACATATGTCGGGAAGGCCTGCATCTCAACATTGTTAAGAGGTTGAGGGGGCTTATTATTGGGGTTCATCACTGGCTGTGCTGGTAATAGTGTTGGTTTTGGGGAGCTTGCAATTTGAAATTGTAGCAGTTGTTGTTGTGGGATAGGAGATAAAGGTGGTGGAACAAAACCTGGAAAAAGTTGTGGAGTGTTCGATGAGAACTGAGGATAAGGATGGTTGTACATAGGGATAGGTGGAGCTTGAGGTTTTCCTTGGTTGTGTCCTCCCCTCCATCCTTGAATCCAAGGATGTTGGTACTGAGTAGACCAGTTTTTCCGACCTCGTGAGTTCCACTGTTGTTGTTGATAATAGGGTGGAACTTGAGACTATAGATCTGGGTATGTGGGTTGATTCCTAGGTTGCCATGGCCTCCTAGGTGCATAAGAAGACTCCCTAGGATATCCACTCCTATAGATGGCTAATAAACTAGGAAATGATGGACATTTTTCAGTCACATGGTATTTTATACAGAAGCCACAAACTGAAATGTTATCTAATGGGCACTCCCTTGAGGAATGTTTCCTCCTACATCTTGAGCAATATATGTTCATTGCTACATTTTCATCCTCCTGTTTATTTTTCAGTTTAAGGGTATCCAACTAGGAACCTATTGTGCTTAAGATTCCAATCTTAAAGTTTTCTAAAAGGTTCCCTATCTTTGCTCTCGTAATACCACCTAAACTAACTGGTTTTAAGCTTCTGTTGTAAGGGTCTTGAACATTCTTTCCTGTTTTGGCTCTACTCCTTGAGTAATTTTTACACATTTCACATATTTCAAAAAATGGTTTAAGAGAGATTTCACCTGATGCCATCAGGTTAAGCATCTTTAAATATTCTTTTGAAATTCCCTTAAGGAAAAGAGTCTTAATTACATCCTCTGGGAGGTCATGGTATTTTGACTTCTGGGAGATATAACCAAATCTTTCCATATAATCTTCGAGGGTCTAGTCTTCTAATTGTTGGGTTTTAAAAATGTCATTACGAGACTCTTTAGTCTTACAGTAGTCTTGGTACTTTTTGAGAAATATGTCTTTCATGGATTCCCAAGACCTAATACTAGATTCTCCCAACCCCATGAACCATCTTAGTGCAGATTCATTGAGGGTGGCAAGAAAGAGTTTTAATTTCTGGGCATCTTGTACATAGTTGTAGCTCCTACACAAGATGCCAAATTCAAATAGGAAGGTGTCTGGATCTTCACTGTTTTTACCATAAAAGGTAGGCAGTGCTAAGAGAGGAATATTCTTCATGTTGACATTCAGAGTGGTGTCTAAAATCAGAAACCCAAATGTAGTTTCGGTTTGGTTTCTAGTTTCTTCTTCCTCTCTGTGTCTTACATTGTTGTGGTCCTCTTCATCATCCATATTGGATTGATTTCCGAAAAGAGAGTACCTATGTGGTTTTATCTTTGAAGAAAACAAGGTTTCCCTTTGATGGAAAGGTCTTCCTATGGATTGGATGTCTGGAACTCTACTCAAGCCAGTTGAGACTAGTGGTGCCAAAGTTTCTGTGTCAATTTGAGAGATGATTACATTGGTTGAATTACCAAACAAAAGATTCACCTGTTCGGGGTCTATGATGTCTTCAAAATTAAGATTCCCTGGTGGTGGTGTAAAAGCAAAGGTTGTATTGTTTGGTTCTATGGAAGGCTCGAGTGGTCTTTCCTCTTGTCCTAATATGATTGATGCTTCAATTTCTTGTTCTATAGTGCTCCCTGTGTTAGTCCCTTCAGAGACTATTTTATCTCTTTGAGTCGAGCTAGCTTCTGTTTTTTGGTATCGGTCTATGGATTTTATAAGCGGAACGTTCCTTCCCCCAAAGAGATTGGAAGGAACCTTGGTTGAAAGGTCTGATTTTGATTTAATGTATCTACCTTGTGGGTCTCTAGGCCTATTCATGAAAGAAAGAAAAAGCAAAAAGCAAAATCTACCATTTGATTCCTAGGTCTAATCATGAAAAATAAAAACAAAAACAAGAAAAACTACCATTGGGTTTGGGAGAACCTGCTATAGAAGATGCGTAGGTTCTTACCTCTCATATTAATGTTGCCCCGCCACCAAACTAATGCTAAGTTCTAGAAATGGTCTAATTCCTAATTATTTCTTACCTTGAGACAACTCCTTGGCAACGACACCAAAATGTTAGGTGATTTATATGTACTAAAAAAGACACTAAACTACCTTCAATTAAATTGTCAACCCAGGGTAAGTAAACTTAGAGTTGTAGCAAAATATATGCCAAAGGTAAAAGGTTGGTAGGAGTATATTCTAACTAATGAAAGCAGCTCTCTAAGGCTAATCTACTCAAGCAAACCTATATAATGAGCAAACCATACTAAGCAACTTGAAACTAGGTAACCTAAGTACTTTTGGGCCAAGGATCGATGGATAGTTCCTAAGAAAGCAAGTAAAACCCTATGTAAAGAAAATAGTTTAACGATAAGCAAAAACAAACTACTAAGCATAATAAGCAAATGACAAAAGCAAACCTCTTTAACTTGTCAACCTACATTCAATGAGCAACTACCCTATGAAAGCAAATAAATAAGCAAGTAAGAAAAAGAACCTATCTAACCTATTAAAGCAAATATACAAGTAAGCAAAGACACCTAACTAACCTACTAAAGCAAAAGACAAGTAAGCAAAGGCAACTAATTACTGCAAGTAAAACTTCTCATTGAACAACTATCTAGCGTAAGAGGCAAGTGGACTTAATGCCTAATGCAAAACTATTTCTCTTGCATGAAAGGAAATCTAAATGCTCAATGCAATGCATGAAAGGAAATCTATTCTATTGAAAGCAAGAAAGGCTACCAACTAATTCTTAATCCATGATAAGAAAACTACTATCTATCAAAGCAAAGTCTATCTAACCTATAGCAACAATAAAACTATTTTCTAAACTTATGAAAACAAGAAACTATCTCTTCTGATCTACGAAAGCAAGAAACTATCTTTAATCTATGAAACACTCAAATGTAATGCTGGTGGTTGTGTGAATGCCTTCGGTGGCGATGGATGATATCCCGATGACACTTGAAAACAAAGGATAATTCCAACGGTATAAACTCAACACTAATCTTAATGGAAAAATGAAAGGTATGGATTAAACAATGTAAGGAGAATTTAGCCATGACAAAGATAATGTTAAATACCCTACATATTCATGTATAAACCATCAACAACAGAACGCGATCATCATTATTTAACTAAGAAATTTAATTGCATTTTAATCTATGAAAGGAAATTGCGTGAAATAAAACCATACTGTGTCTATTTTAACCATTCAAACTATGATAAGAAAATGAATTAAAAACATAAGTTAAACTATGATATTAAAAAGTAAATTGACAATTACATTAACCAATAACTAAGAAATGAAATCCACGTAAACTAAGATAAGCAAGCAATGATTCAAAAACTGGAAGTAAATCTATCCATCCATCAAAATCCCTATCAAAGGAAACCCAAATTAAAACTATGTTATGTTCTAATTAAAAATCTGTTCTAAACGTGACTGTAAAATTATAAAAGAAAGCACAATTTAACATCTAACGGCATGCGGGGTTAGTATAGTGAGAGAGAGACTTGCAAGCCTTTTCTAATCTACAAAATCAACACATACTAACACATATCACCATCTAACCTTCAAAAGAAAAATAAAACAGTAAGCTACAACAAACTAATTAATTAAATAAAAACATGCATATACAGGAAGTAAGAAAGAGCAATTTAAATTAAGAAATGCGTAAATAAACATAAGAACAATTACCAGACTACGGGTGCCCCCCCCCAGCAAGTCGTGGCTACCTCCTACAAGCACACCACGAACTTCAACAGGCCGAATTCACCATGAAAGCTTGAAAACGCAGTTTTGGCACAATTTTGGCAATGTAAAACTCAAAATAGAGCAAAATCATTTTTCTGACAATTCTAATGCTTATGCTACTTGGTTCTTCTACTTGCTTCTTCTAATTAACAATCATTTGACCACCTCAGTGGTATTTATAACATTTACAAACCAAGTGGTCGACCACAGGAGGGTCGAACCACCTCTAAATTCGACAAAATACAATAAATGATGCCATAACTAACAAAATGGAGCAAGCCAATAATCGTCTTCTTTGGACAACTGAAATCGAGTTGTCTTGAGCTTAGTAGCTGGAGGGGGCGATCATGAAGAAAACCCATGTGCCCGATTTTTCCATCACTGACCGCCAATGCCATAACTACCAACTCGCCTTGCGGTTTTGTGCAATACTGGGTGCTAGAATGAGTGGTATCGGAACAAGTGTTGGAACGAGTGTCAGATCAAGTGTCAGAACTAAAAACATGGTGCGTTTTGCCAGCATAAAAACATGAATCAACTCTTGGAAATCATAGAACATGATGAATTAAACTTGATTTAGTCGTTAAACATGAATTACATATACCTTATGCTGATTATACCATTTTTTCATTAAATTCTTCAAAAAGCTCCTTTGAAAGATGAAAAACGCATATGTACATATGGCAAAAAGTGTATAATAACGTCATGAAAATGATCATATCTCGGGCCCAACATTACCATATCAGCAAGGTTTGGGAACGTTACCATAAATTTCACTTGGCACATCAAATTTTGGTCAAACCTATGGAATTTCAGAGAAGACATATTAGAGTGCTACAGGCAGAAATTCTAGACTTAGAGGGGCCACAATTTAATAAATACATTAGAAGGAAGGTTGTCTAGAAGGACAGACTCCAAATCATGGTTTCAAAGGTATGCTCACATAAAACTATCAAATATTTTGATTGGAATGTTTGATTGAACTGATTCAAAAGCCATTGGAAAGAGAAAACATAGAAAATTATATTGGAACAAGGATTATAACTTTTTTAGATCATTATTCTTAATATATTGAGGTTTTCAGTTGATTGTTAGGGTTAGACCTCAATTAAGAATCAATGCCATTACCCAAATTTACAGGAGAAGAAGATAAAGACAAAATCAGTCCTATGGAATGGTTGAGGTTGGTAAAATAATATGGCAAGGTGCCTATTTGGGAAAGTATTAGATTTGATGGTGAATCTTGGGAGTGGTGGAAGAGTGTTAACAATAGACATATCATCACATTGGAAGAATTTGAAAAAATCTTCTCAGATAAATGGATTAGGTATACAAAAACAGAGGCGATGTATAGAATTCAAGATGAGTTAAAAGAAGCAAAATAAGAGATCAAGAAGAAGGGTAATGAGCTATCCAATATGCAAGACCTTAATGAAGCACTTGTTAAGGAAGTTCAAAAATTAAATCAAGAAAATATTAGCAAAGGAAAGTTGGAAAAGGAGGCATCAAGGGAAGAATTGAAAAGGAAAGATGAAGAGATATGTAGATTAAAATACCATAATAAAAAGCTATTGGATGAGGTTAATGTATTGAAAGAAGAAAAGAAGAATTATCAGAATCAAGAAGAAACAAGGATCTTAGATGAAGAATCTACCAAAAAACTTGAAGAGGAAATTTTCAAGAAGGTTGAGGAATCCCTAAATATTGATGAGGTAAAATCAAAAATGAAATCCAGAATTGAAGAAGGATGCCATAATTTGATAAATGGGGTGACATTGTTGCTTCAAAAGGAGAAAGAAGACAAGATTTAGGAAGTTCACCAGAGGATACTTGAGGAATTTGAACTTCATATAGAGGATGTACATGCCAAATATGATGGTATTATCTCCAAGGATAGAGTAATCAAAGACCAAGAAAATAATATATAGGATGTCATTGTCTCTTAAAATAATATAGATGTAATGCATATGCATATTAAAGGAAAACTATAAAATGTGAAACCATATCGACACCCTCATTACCATGAAATCTTTCAAGAAAAACAAGAAGGTCAATATCAACATTATCAAGAAAGAAGATGGAATACTTGTAAATATTCATTTAGCAAGGCATCACGAAACCATTATTCAACAATATATTATCATATACCAACATCTACTATGAATTGGAGAAGCTTCAACAACAATGAATGGAATCAAGTGAAAGAAAATTATGCAACAACTAGCCACCAAGGATTACAACTGAAAATAATGGATTTTGGATGGATGTGTCATCATCAATAGAAAGAAGAAAGTAGGAAGATAATAAAATCATATTACTTGGTTTCATCACATGTGAAGCCTTTAATTGCAAATCTTTTAGGAAAAATATTTTTAAAGGAGGGTACTATGTTATGACCCAAAGGGGGAATATATAGGGATAAATGTATATGATATGACCCCAAGGGAGGGTCTATATGGGGATAAATGTACATGTAATGTGTAAATATATATGTAACAGGTTCGACTTAATATTAAAGGGGCCTCACATGTAGGTATGAATAGGTATATATAGAGATCATGTATTCATTATTTAGGACATGTGAATTGTGATGTATGAATGTATTTGAGTATTTGGAGGAGGTTATCATGTTCTTTAAGGATTTATTGTGTAACTCATCTCTCTTATCTATATTGGAGTTGTGTTCCACACTCATATTGGTGTACATGGTGTGTACTTCTAGTTTATTTTGATATTTTAAGCATTTGGAACATAACAAAGGGGCCAACAATCCTTGAACACACTTTTTGACTTACGCTTGAGTCAACTCTAGGTTGCATACTAAAACAAAGGGGACAAATATAGTACCACCTTCAAGGACTCAGCCAAAAGTTGTTGAAAATTTTAAAATCTTTAGAGCACTTAGTAAGAAATAATATTTTCCTAGACAATGAAATATTGAGCCTAATTCTAAATCTGTGGCAACGATCACATATCGATGAATGTCTTCTATTCCAAATATACAAAAGAGTTCAACTATTGTAATTTTGTATACATGGCCTATGTCATTAGTCCAAATTCATTAAAGTTCCTTAGCTTCCATAGATGAATTATACAAAGTTATCATTCCATTGTCATATTGTTGTATTTCAAGAAGTTTCGATGCTCGCATAAGTGGGTCAATCATCTTGTCATATTCAATATTTATTTGATGATTTTTCATTGAAGTTCTTGAGTATTTTTTCTTGTACATTTAAAATACCCAATGAGTTCTATAAAGTGGTGTTAATTTTCCTACTCTCCTACATTGTTTCTTGAATTTATGTCCTACAATGTTGCACCTACTATTTCAGATGATACATTGTCTTCATTAGCTCCTTAACATGTGAGTCACCAATACTACTCTCACCTTCCAATTCCAATTAAAGTTCAACATTATGTTCCCAAATTCAAAGGTGAGATAAATAAACCTTCTCTGCAATAGAGAAAGTTCTATCATCTAGTGAGATATACTCCAAGTGTGGATCACCCTTGAGCAAATTTGACCACATATGCACAAATATGTCACATAATTCTTCCAATTCATCCATTACTTCCAACTTTTCCCTCTTGAATACATATTGTTTGTACATCACATCATCTAATTAAAGTCGAATTTGTTGTTTCACCATCTGTAATTCAATAACACCATGTTCAAAGCACAATAGGTGGCTAGCACCCTCCTCACATATAATGTGTTTCATTAAAAGTAGATGATCAGTGAGAATTTAGTTGACATTTGTTTGTGATCTGAAAATAGTGGGCTGACTTGTTATGCTATGCAAGCACCCTCTACTTCATTAAAATAAAACTTTACAGGACCTTGCTCAATGTGTTAAAATATGCAAAATTAATTATGTGTTAAGTTCATGCTTCTTTTAAATGGTTATGTGTGAGGTCTTTGCAAGATTAAATATGTTGTTTTCATAAATACAACAGCAAAAATAACTTGCAGCAAATAATAACCAGAAAACACTCACAACAATAAAAAGATGATAAAGGAGTTCACCCCTCTTCGGGCTACATCTCCTTGAGCCTCCATCAATGGACTTGGCTCTCTGGGATTAATTTGTCAAAAATTCTTTTACAAGCTGCTGCTCAACTCCAATGGAAATTCTGACTGTACCATTGGGTTATGAATACATAAAAACCCCAAAAATGACTAATAAAACTCTGAAAACGGATCATGGCTCATCTGGGCATGACCTCTTCTACATGTGGCCTTAAGCTTCCTTGAGCTTCTTTGTGGAAACAACACCTACAAAAGTCCTCAAATGGATATGAAACCTATCCCAAAGTGTTCAAAGCATAATAATTATCCAAAAATGATTATTCAATCACAAAAAACAAACATAGGCTCATTTGAGCATGACTTCAAACAATGAGGGCTTCAAGCTCCCTGGAGCTTCCTGAAACTTCAATGGTTAAAAACCTGCAAAATAAGTCTTCAAATGCCTTTGAAAATTGTGCCAATTGATTCAAAATATCCAAAAACCCCTAGCTGGGCTTTTACGGCACCTCATTTGGCCAAAAAATGAAGAAGATAAGCCTCCTGCCATTCTCTTCCTTCAAGCTTGTTGTCTCTGGTTCGCCAAAACGCGCCTTTGTGTGCTCAACCTAGCTCACGCTCATTTTTACGTGCTTAAACCCAGCACCGGGCACAACTGCATAACGATGCAAACTGTAGGACGGTTATGGGCACGCCTAGCCCCTAACCACCAAACTTGTGGTCCCATGTGACTGTGCGCAAAAGGGCTAAGTCCCAAAGCAAATGAACAACCGAAAAGTGTCGGTGCGTTTGGTTTAAAACTCCCACTCAAAATCCATGTGTTGTGGTTGCATGTGGTTTTTCATATAACCAAGGGTTGGGGCTAAGCCCCAGCCCAGCCCCGCGCCCAACAAGCAACATATGTTAATTTAAATATATGTGAATTCATATATATAACAAGAAACATAATATGGCGTGTTGGCAGGGAGGACTTTGAAAAAGATTTGACTGGTGGGGAGGTCCAGGGTTTGATCCCCACGGACTCCATAATATTTTAAACAAACAACCATTGCCATGGTGCCACGTGGCAGCCCATGCCTGGGCCAAGTGGCACCACTCCATTTGCCCATTAAATGCCACGTGTCGCAACATCACTCATCCACATCTACCAATTCAAAACTGCCACATCAGCATATGCCAACTCAATGTATGAACATGCTACATCAGCGTACAGACATGCCACGTCAGCATCCGTACGGACTATACAGTCAGCACTCATTTTTTTTACCTATTTGGCGATTCGAACAAATCGTGATATCTCTCTCATCCGACATCCGTTTGAACCCAAACAAGTTGCGTTGGGTTTGTGACAACGAGGTCTATGCACCCATTTGTTTTGAGGCAATTTCGAGAACTTTGATTTTTGAGCTAAATTTTGACCCCTGGTCCAGATTTTGATCGCGCCTTCCCACTGAAAGGATTTTGGACCCACAAAATCTTATAATTATATGTCTGAGATTCAATACTCCTCTGCTTTCAAGTTCTATCAACTGATTCTACTTGAAAAGTCTTTTCAACAATCACCTGGATACCTTGACATGCCTTGCACTGCAACTGACTATGTCCCTCAACCATTGTTCTCTGGTTGTTGTTGACCCACTATTCTCTTTGTGCTTGGAAGACTGTCAACCTTCCCACTGAGAATCAAGTCCTTCTTTTGAACTCTTTGACGTCAACACAATCTGCTCTCCAATGGCTGCAAAAACTTTCCTGCGACATCTTGTCACAAGCCAAGAAAACCATCAATCTTGAAAACAAATTTATACAAGACTAAAAATGATGCCAACAAAGTCTTTTTTCTCTTCAAGCAAATGGTTGCATCTTGTACTTCATCAAAGTACATGGTGTTTTCCTGCATCTTGGTGTACTCAAAATTGACTTACAAGCCAACAAACACCATCGGCCAAACACAAGTCGAAAAACATGATCGACACAACATAGTCGTCAAGACAACTTCGACACCAGTCGAGACTCATTTGAAACATATCTACCTTCCCAAAATGACAAGTCGACAAACATGATACACAATCATGTTACAATCATGAATCATTCATGATGAACTATCACCAGTTCACTGTTTACTCATACACAAAAACAAATGCATGTGCATGACTCTTCAACTTTCCTTCCAGTACAAACATAAGTACATAAACCTGAAACATGTGGGTACATAAGAGCTGAATATGAAAAATATATATGGCAGTAACAAGTGAACATCATACCCCACTTTTACATCCTCCTGGCGAAGTTGTGCAACAACAAAAATGCCTTCAATTGAATTGCATTCACATGCAACTTGCATCATACAAGTTGTGATAAACTGTTGCAACTTGTCATACTCTCAATCATAAATGCATACATAAGGCTGAAAAGTGCATTTACAACAAAAAATGCAAGCCTTACTTGCTCAATAAATCCAACCATTTATTACCAAGCCAACTCAACGGTAACTTTTTCTGCTGAAAATCGTCCTCTTGTGAATCATCTTGACACACATCGATGATGGAATCTCCTCTTCCATTCTTCCCAATCTCTTTATCCATCTGCTTCTTGTGTTGTGGATGAGTGGTTGGATGCAATGTCCAACATTGGTCAATGAGATGACCCCTCTTCTGACAATGAGTGCAAATCTTTTGCATCCTCTTTTCACATTGTCTTTGCTTGTAAAG